>PTEX01000271.1:567572-610459 GCA_003342815.1 Eudromia elegans | reverse complement strand
CCGCGGTCCCCACGTGTCTCCCCGGAAGCCGCGGCCTTCACATGCCCGGGCACGTCCCGCCGTGGCCCCTCCCCCGAGCGCTCCCATTGGCCACGTCTGGGACAAAATTTGCATAAAGGAGGCGGGGCGCGAGCCGGGGCTGTGACGCGAGCGGGCTGTAGGCCTCCGCTCCCTTCACCTATAGAGTTCCCCCTCCTCTATAGGGCCCCCCTCCTCTATAGGGCCCCCCTCCTCTATAGGGCCCCCCTCCTCTATAGGGCCCCCTCCTGCCCGCAGACCCGGGCCTGCCCCGCCGTGGGGCAGCGATGCTCCCTGCAAGGGCCCTGGCTATAGGGCTCCCCTTGGCTGGGTTTGCAGGGGGGATGGAGGGGACATGGCTGGGGGCATCTCGAGCCTTTGGGGSGTCCCTGTCCCGCCGCTGTGTCCCGGCTCCTTCCCGCGCGGCTCCTCCGTGCGCAGGGCCGCGATGTTCCCTGTGCTTCAGACCGGCCTCGCGGTGCTTCCCAGCGCGGCGCTCACGGGAGCAGCGGCCCAAGCGATCAGAAGCGGTTGTGGGGTGGCCGTGGGGTGGGTGCCGCGGGGCCGGGCGCTCGTGGGCGGGCCGGGCGCCCTAGGGCAGACTGTGACTTGTTGTGGTGAGAYGAGCCAAGCAACAACAAAATCACTAGTCTTCCACGGGGTGCCGGGCAGCGGGCGAGTCCTCCCGGGGGCGCGCGTGGAGCTGCTGGGACCGATGCCGGTGCCYGGGGTGGATGGGCCACGTGTGGCCCCGGGGCTGGTGTCACACGTGTCCCCTCGCGTTGCTGCCATCCCCATTAACCCACCTGGGCAGAATTAAAGAACCAAGTGGCTCCGCAGCTCAGTTTTACCTCAGTCTTTTCCACTTTTCTTCTGGCTGTGAAACTTCCAGGTTTCGGGCATCCAATGGCCCTTCCTTGGGCTGAAACGACGCAAGCGCAAAGGGAAAAATCTCAGTCCTCTTGAATGGGGTTTCCTGCATGCTGTTACCAAGTGCCTGTGGTCCACCTTGGTTCCCCAAAGAGTGCAGGACCTATTTCYCATAGAAAATTCCCCCTAGTCAAGTCACCTCTGGAAACCCAGCATGGTTTTGGGAAGGGGGAATGGTTTAGCAATYGCTCCACCTATGCCCTTGTCTTCCCTTGAGCTGTTGCAGTGTTGGTGACTTCCCTGCATCTCTTACAGCTCCCTGAGCTCCCGAGACCTGGGAGGGAGCAGGAGCAGGACGAGAGCTGCAGCCAGAATCCGGCCACAGGAACTTACCCAAAAGGTCTGAAATCAGGAGATTTCTGAGATCAGCTGAGGCGGACTCTGCGCTCAGCAGTCGCGCTTCTGCAGGGGGAAATCTGCACAGGAAAGAATTTGCACCAGGGGAGTGGTGGAAAAGCACCAGGAAATCTGGGAGCAGACTGCGGGTAGTTGTCCTGCTGGCTCCGCTTGCTCGTATCCAGACCAGAGCCTGTGCCGGGTGGAACAGCCCCAGGAGGGCCGTGTCCGTGACAAGGACGTTGCGACTCCTCTTGCAAGCCTGTTTGTGGGCAGGTTGGTGCAGAACGGAGGTGCCGCTCGTCTCCGCAAGGTCCTGTCGTCGCGTTATAGACTGGGGCTTTGGCACCGTGTGGTGGAAACTGGGCTCTGGATGTCACAGATGAGCCAAGAATTAAGATGAATATAGAACATGCCAGAGCCCAAGAGAGATTTCTGCAGTATTTTCATAATTTCAAGTAATGGGGAAATTTGTAAAACTCTGGGTAGATCATGGATAGAATAACAGGCTAAATTTGTCAGATGAATAATTTACTAGAAGTGGTTGGCCCCTCTCCAAGAGAGACAAGCGCGTCCTGCTGTGGGGCCAAGCAGCCTCACGCTGCCCTTGGCGGGAGCCGTTCTCTTTCCTGCCACATCGTCACTGCTCCTGTGCTACAAGGTGCTCCTCAGACGAGGTGCCTGCCCTCGGGTTACTGTTTCCCAGGGCTGCAGGGCTTTCTGCGAAGCTCAAGGTCCCCACGAAGGCGAAATGCAGCCCTCGAGTGGGCGTTTTGTCCTTGGTTTCAGCGTGCTGCTCTGCAGTGCCCTGGCTCTCCGTGGGCGTAGGCTGGATCAGGACATGTGAACCGAGCGGGTCCCGGCCTCATCCTGCCCTCCGGGCACATTCCTGTCTCTTGGCCTCGATGCCTGCCAGCTCCAGGCGGACCAGGGAATAGGAACGCGGTGACATTGAGATGGGAAGGGAGAGGAGTGCGCGCCAAGTCCCAGCGCGGGGACGAGGCGGCAGCAGGCGGCCCCAGCCGATTAGCACGCTCATGCGCGTGAATTGGGATCAGTAATTCCAGGTGAGCATCCCGGGAGCGCTGGCACGGGCTAGCAGAGCCTCCGACCGCCTGGGGAGCCGAGCGGCGCGCCGGGCACTCCAGGGGTGCCGGCGGTTCCTGCCGTGACTCCGAAATGCCTCATTTCCCAGTCCCAGCCTGCTCCCGCTTTGTCTCCCGCTCCTGCAGAGCTGGAGCGGTGCCTGTGGAGCGYGGTGTCTGCGCAGCTCCGCTGGGCTTTGCTGGCAGGGACGGATGGCCCAGCTGCACCCCGGGTGCTGCACAGATGTGTCGTGCCAAGAAATTCCCCGTTGGAGGGGGTGCACGGGCCTCGGAGAGGGTGGGGGGTTTCACTCTGGTTTCCTTCCACGGTTGGTGTTTGCAGCAGGACCTTTGATTCATCACCAGCGTTGGCCCCATCAGCTCCTTGCCACTGTTTTTGCAGGAGGACCCATGTGTTAGCTGCAAGGTGGGATCCGCTTTTCCTCTGTGGATGAGGAAGGACCRCTTCAATGCAGGAGAGAACCACGAKCATGGAAGAGCTTTGCAGCAGGAGGCCAGTGTGGGYAAAAGGGGAAGGGGCACTCAGCACCCACCAACCACTAGCCAAGGGSCCGTCATGGTCCTGGGCTCTGCGGGCCGCATCACACTCGCTCAGCTGGCAGTGGCTTCACCGCTTGTTCTGTGGGGTTTTTTGTGGCGATAGCTGGAGAGGTGACTAGGGGAGAGGCACGGATAGAAGGAGCAGGGCTGAGTTTCGTGGGAGGGAGAAGCATCTCTTAGTCATCTCCCTGCTATGAGCAGGCCCTGGGCCCAGCTCAGGATGCTGATGGAGCCATCCTGGGCTGCAGACGTAACTGGCTCATGGTCTGAGGCCGTTGTTATGAGGACACAGAAAAGATATTGAAACAGATTTTCCAGGTCTTCACCATGACACATTTAGAGCCCTGCGACCGGAATTCTCCTGTTATTCCATAGCAGAGATTCAGCACAGGAGGCTGCCTTGGGAACCTCATTTTGCAACAAATTTTACCCTAATTCTTGTGAATAGGGCAAAGTAGTTCATCCTGCATCACTCTGCAGTGACAGCAACAGCTTCTGCTCCTGCTCYGTGAGCTGGGCTGAGGCTGGGATTTGTCTCAGGTTCATGGACAGCTGCTTGAACTTGAAGGGGATGAAGTCAAGTCTGGATGCTAGTGGAGAAACATCAGCCGCAGAGGCTGATGGTTTCTGCAGCTTGTGTCATTAAGGACCTTTGTGGAGAAGTGAGGTGATCCCTGCAGGGTCTCGGACACCTGGATCTAGAGATTTCCTTGTTCCTGCTTTGTTCCTTACTGCTTTGACTGCAGCTCCTCCCAGGAGTCTCTGACTCTTGAGCTGACTCATACACAACCTGCAGGAAACTGTAACCCTCCTGGCCAAGGTCTCAGGAGATTTGGGATRAGCCGTGGTGGCTTTGAGGAGTGCCCAGTGCTGAAAAGCCCTGCCTGGAAGGMAGAAGCCCTCCTTCTAGTGAGAGCCCCTTTCCAACTCCAAAAGCTCCTGCGTTGCTGAGCAGACCTTGCCTGCTCCATGCACCAAGAGGGTGGCCCCTCCAGCACGGGTAGACCTTCTCCSTAGCTGCATCCCGGCAGGGAGCTGCCGATCCTGGCATTTCCCAGACAATCCGTCCGGTTGAGCAGCAAGACGAGGTGCAAGGCAGGACAGCAGAAACCACCACATCCTGCGGTGGGAGGAGGCAKAAGGACGTTCCCGAAGCAGAAAGCGAGGGGAGCCGGCGGCGCCATATGGTCGTGGGGCAGCCCCGGTGCTGGGGAAGGCATATGGCTCCCCGTCTGCTCCCCTCGGCCCCGCGTTCCTGGCTCGCCCCCAGGAGAGCACTAAGCAATTATGGGCCGTGCGGAAGCTTCATTATCACTCTGTCGTGGCCTCATTTGATGAGACGTTTTATTGCCAAACTTATTAGAGGTGAAACGTGCAGTTTCTGCGCAGCAATTTCCTGTGTGCAGCGATAAGCCGGGCTGTGCCCGCTGTGCAATAAACAGTTATTTTTATGTACGTCTCTGGCTGGGGTGGTGAGAGGGAGCCGGCGCCCGGCTCTCGTTAATTGCGATGGTTAATGAGATCTATTCTGGGCCACGTGTGCGGGGGGCGCGTGCCGTGCCCCTGCCACCRCGCTGCAGCTGCGGTGGCCCCGGTGGCTTCGTGGCCACCGTGCGCTGCCCTGCTCGAATGTCCCCCCTGGGGACATCTGCACAGGGACATCTGCCCTGGGACAGAGCACGTAGAAACCCTCTCCTGAGACCTCAGGCCACCACCTCGGGAGCCTGGTCCTGGGATCCAGCRAAGCACCAGGATCACCCCTTCCTCCTCTCCCTTCCTCCTCAGTCATGGGAAGATATTTGGTCTGAGGTGTGAATGTGGCCTTTTCCTTTTTCTGTTTTCTTTTTTCCTTTTTTCTTTTTTTCCTTTTTCCTTTTCCTTTTTTCCTTTTTTCTTGTTTCTTTTTTCTTTTTTTCCTTTTTTCTTTTTCTTTCTTTTTTCTTTTTTTATTTTCTTTTTTCTTTTTTCCTTTTTYTTTTTTTTTTTTCYYTTTTTTTTTTGGCTGTCATTCTCAAAACCACCTGGCAAAAATTAAGAGGTTTTTCTTTTTTTTTTTTCTTTTTTCTTTTTTCCTTTTTCTTTCTTTTTTTTCCCTTTTTTTTTTGGCTGTCATTCTCAAAACCACCTGGCAAAAATTAAGAGGTTCACAGATTTCTTTTCTCATATTTACTTTTTTTTTTTTCTCCCTGAATATCCCCTTGACAAATATCTTTTCATTCTGTAGGAATAGAAAAAGCCCTGTTTAGGTGCAGGGTGTTGCTTTTGCTTTAATTACTTATTTTTAATACGTCTTGAAAGCAAACATGTTTCTGAAATGGAACATGTCAAAATTTGATTTACAGAAAACCTTTTTTTTTTTCTTTTTTTTCTTTTTCATACCTGGCCAAAACCATCAGTTGAATTCAGCCTGGAGCTGCATAACTGGGTTTTTTTTTTCCTTTCCAGTAAACAATTTGTTGGAAAATTTCCTCTCGGCTGCGGGAGCCCTGTTAGTTATTTGTCGGCGTTCAAAGCCCTGTTGGGTGTTTCCCATGTGACTCCTTTTCTCAACAGCRGCTTTATGGGCCTGGGGACTCGTGATGGAAGAGGCGAGACTCGCTGTTTGTTGCAGCCCTCCTGGCACCCGCTCGGCCGAGCCGAGAGCAGCGCCGGGGCACCCACACACAGGGTGCTCAGGGTGCAGGAGATGCTCGAGTCATGTCCATGTCACCATCGGCACCACRGCGGCCAGACCACGAAGCGCTGTCCCCATCTCCGTCCCCATCCTCCCCAGGGTTCTTCTCCCTTCCCTCTCCATCCAGGCAGGACACACGGTGGCCCCCGCCCGCTCCGAGGCCATATCCGCTGGCCCTGTCCCCTGCCTCCCCTTCACCCGGCGCGGCCACACACCGGGTAAACCCCCCGCGCCGCCGGCCCCTCGTTAATTTGTATTGCAGCGTGTGTCGCGGGCTGACGTGTAATTAGAGCTCCTGAAGCCTGTCTCGGGCTGTAATTGCCATGACAGGGGCCACAGCATATCCGCTTGTTAATTAGTAAACCACAATATCCCGGGGGCTCGTTGAGAGCTGCCTTAATTGTATTTCAGCTGGAACAGAGGGATAATTACCCTTCGCTAGCACTGCCACTTCTTAATTCCTATTAAAAAAAAAGAAAAAGAAACAAAGAAAGAAAACCCCCAATCGAGCTCTTCCTCGTGGCACGCGCTTCYTCTTCCTCGCCTCCCTGCCACGCAGGGAGCTGGTTTTGTCCTGGGTTTGGAGGACCAGGCCAGGCCAGGGGACATCCTCGCGCTCCCCTGGCCTYGCTGCTGCTGCCCAAGCTTCCCTTAGCAGGGCCTTGGCTCCGGGCGGCCCATCCTGCCCGGGGCTCTCCGCGTGTCGCTGCTGTGAGCGCTGTCGTGCTCTCCGTCCCCCTCACAGAGATTTGCCTCTTGTTTTGCYGTTACAGTCGTTCTGTTGTGGCTGGAACCATCTGGCACAGCCCCTCTCTGTAGCCTTTAATGGCCTAAGTCCGGTACCCAGTGCTTGAAAAAAACACCCTGCYGGGATCACTCATGTTCCACATGCCTGGTGCGGCAGGAGCAGCAGCACGGAGCAGGACCTCAGCGTGCAYGAGAAAGAGCCTCTGCTCCAGAGCCCTCACACCACAAACGCCCGTGGCAGCAGGGCTTCGATGGGCCCTGGAGACACATCATGTCCCTGTCAGGTTCCCTGCTTGGCAAAGCCCACCTCACTGGGCAGCCGAGGATCCCCCGGGATTCGGTTGAAAGCTTTTCCTCCTTTGCATGGAAGGGCTGTCCCTGGAGGGTGCGAAGGCTCCTGCCTCTCTCTTAGTGCTCATGAGGGGACCAGCAGAGCTTGTGGTCCCGAGCAGGGGGACCTGCTGGGCCTCAGCATCATCCTGCTACAGCCAGCCACAGAAAAGGCAGAGCTCCCTTCCCTTCCCACCACGCTCTCCTGGGGCTCTTGGCTGCTCTGGRATCGCGCAGGGAGGTTGAACGGGAAGCGGTGCTAGTGCAGGACGTTTCCTCACTTTTCCTATGCTTTTTCCAAAAGCGATAAGGAGAGCTCAGGTGCCATCAGCCCTGCTGACTCCTGCTGCTCCAGAAATCTCATAATGGACAACCGGCCTTCGGAAGAGAGTTTGTGAATTGGCTTAAATAACAGGCTTGGCTCTCTCCTAGGAAGCTACGTGGAGGTCAGCCTTGAAGAAAAGATCAGTGCAGCAGCTCTGAGCATTAGCAGGAAGAAATAACTGAGGTAAAGAGCCTTGAGCATAATTACAGCCTAAGAGCTGTGGTGGCAACGCGGTGACCTGAACCCATCTCCTGGACTTTAGTGCAATCGACAGATTGACACTGCTGGGTCCCGAAGGCTGGTTTTGGAAGCCATGCACCAGGCTCGAATGCCTGAACGGGCAGAGAAGCAGCACGGGGGCCTGTTCCAAAGGCTGGAGCTAGCAAGGCAGCTCAAATGCCATGGAAGAACCAGATGGAGGCAACCACTGGAACGCTCGGTGCATAATTGAGGGCACCTTCAAGGGTGAGCGAGAGGTGGCGTCCAGGACGCTGCCTATTGCTGCTGCAGTGCAAGTCCCTGTCATTAGAGCCGGCCGTGGAGTTTATAGCCGAGCAACCACAACAGCTTTGCACAAATTAAACAACATACTGCAGGTTAATTAGATTTCTTATTGCTGCCTCCATTAACTTAGCCCTGTCATCTGCTGTCAGAAGCCCCTTTGCAATTCATGGCCTCTATCACGTGGGGATGCGGATCCCTAAACCCCCCCGGCATGGCCATGCCAATGTGTGCATGCACCAGAGCATGGGTGGGAGATGCCACCTCCCCTTGCTTGGTAGATGAGGCCAGTTGGAGATGCTGGTGCCTTCCATCAGCACAAGGACCAGGGTGGTTTTTCCCCACTGATATTTCCAATCCCACCCCTTCATAGAACGATCTTGAAAAAATAAATGCACATTTTGAGGCGGAATCACTTTTGCATTGTTCTGCGGGAGCCGTGTGACTGCAACTAATAAAAACAGCTCTCCCTGAAAAAAAAACCAAAACTGAGAATGCTGCTTTACATTTTTAAACCCATTTCCTTTGACTGTGTCAGTGCCTGTTTTGTGTTTGCTAGACAATTATGTGGCTAATGAGGACAGCCACAGTTACATTAGGCAGGATTAGGAAGAATAAGGCTACAAACGCTTCAGTGCTTAAGACAACCACTAACTAATGGAGGCCGGGAGAGCAGGCCCCAGGAGCAGGCGGCTCCTCGGCGGCTTCCCGGGCGAAGGAGAGAGCAGAAGGGGACGCAGCCTCCTTGTCCCAGGCCTGTGAGAAACAAGAGCATTTCCTGGAAAATCGGGAAAACCACCGGGGGAAACGTTTGCTGAGTGTGTGTGACCCTGGGCACSTCTCCTGCAGCACGCGGCTTTGCGGCAGGTTGTCCCGCAGAGACACGGATGAACCCTCTACGGAAGCGGGAGGACCTGGATGCCGAACACCATCCTCACTGCCCTCCTTGCTCACAYTGCTCCTCCGGCCCCGCACGGCTGCTCCCGCGCTGCCCGCGGGCACCGTCCGTCGTGTTCAATGAACGCTCGCGAGCTGCCTGCAGGCATCCTGCTCCCTCCCGGGCTGCGGAGCCCGCGGAACGGTTTGGCTTCTTGCCCTGCGGACCCGGCTCCCTCTGAATYTCCTCACTGCTTTTTACAGCACGCTTGCGTGGAAACACCATGCGCAGCGTGTTGTGTCCCTGACCAAACSGGGGTGTTTTTGTGACCTCTCCTTGCACGGATGGGCAGACACACGGCCAGGGACCGCGTCCCGCTGTGCGGAGACCTGAGAGCTGCGAGGCAGCTCGAGAGCAGGGCCCGAGACTGTCAAGGAGCTACGATTTCAACTGACAGCGAAACCTGTTTCTGTCCCAGATCCCTGGGACGCCCTTGGGCTGGATGCGGTTATGCCAGAGCACAGAACGTAACCTCTCCTCCTCAACGTCCTCTTCAGGAAGAGGGTTTCATCCTGTGGCCCGGGTGAAGGTGTAGCCGTGGGAGAGGGAAGGCTAAACACTCATCAAGCAACGTGGCAAACAATTCCTACAGAAAAACGTTGATCCAGAGGCCGGGATGCAGGCAGCCGTGACCGCCCTGCTGCACCAGAGGCATCTGAGGCTGCCTGGGTGCAAGATGGGAGGTTTTATGGCCCTCAGTCCCTGCCTGTGATCTGCTGGCATCCCCTAGTCACCCATCCAGCTGCAAAACTGGGTGAGCAGCAGAGACTTCAACCTTCTGAGCAGCTGTGCCCAGCCAAGGGCCACCCAGGCAGTGAAATAGCCCAGCTGGAGCCTGGAAGGGAGCAGGTACCCCAGGATCTCTAGGTTTCACGGTGTTGTGGGGCTCTGGGTGCACACATCTCCACTGGGACTAGAGGCAACARCTCACACCAGCAAGTAGTTAAACAGAAACACCCTTCCCTGCCACCACTCGTGGCCTTCCTCCTAGTCACTAGTGAGGCACAGCCAGCTCCCGGCCTTCATGAAGAGTATGGATGAGCAGAKAGCAAGAGGAGAACCACCCACAGAGCACCCAGGTTTTGCAAGGCGGGAGTTAAAAAGCAGGAGAAAGAATTGAGCAAGTCCAGGATGGACTTGCCTGCCCCTTCCCTGTCCCCATGGCAGGAGCGCTGGCCGGCCCGTGTCTGCAGCCCCAGTTCTCRGTAGAAGGTGACACATGTGCTGAAGAGCCTCCCTTGAGCACAGCAGCTGAATCTCGCACCGAGTGACTAATTTGTGCCCTAATTGATGTGGAAACAAATGCCAGAAAGCACTGGAATACCGAGAAGTGGAGCTCTCCATCTTGGCTTCCTTCAGGGAAATGGTCTTAATTAAGAGCCTGTCTTGCAAAGAGAGATAATTTCCAGCTATATGTTGAAACAGGAGCCRGGATGGAGGTTGCGGTTGAGACCAGCACCTTCTCCTAGCGGGGTCCATGTGGCTGTTGCAGGGGTGGAGATGCTTCAGTCCTCTGCATCTCCCAGCCCTGGCCACTCTCCAGCCCTGGCTCCCTCTCAGGCCCCAKCCCTGGAGCCCTCTCTGTTGCCTTCCCAGCTCCGTTACAGTTCCTCAGCCCTAAGAACATCCCCTCTCCCTCTCCTCCATGCACCAGGCCCTACTGGCAGCAGCTCCCAGCAGRAGCAGCTCCATTAGTCACTGTTTCATTCAGCCTTTTTCCGCCCAGCCTCRTCAGTGCCATCTCAGGGGTTGACTTGGTGCCCGTGAGTACTCGTGTTACAAACGCGCCAACTTCGTGTCCCTCACCGATGGCTTTCGAGCGGGCTGTGCCCACCTTTCCAGAGCCCGTGGGGACTTGTTCCACATCGTGCCCATGCACAATGGGATGGGATCGTCCCCGAAAGGCTCTCGCATGTGGGATATGGGGCTGGTCCACCCCTGGACGACGACGCGCGGAGGTGTTGGACCTGTTGCCGCTGCCACGGGCAGCCCCTTCCCCACAGCCTCKCCGTGCACAGCTGTTCCCTTAGAAATCGCTGTTGCCATGGTTTTTCCAAAGAAAACACATCTCTCCCCCCCACCTCCCCGCCACCACTCCCCACCGCCTTAACCTTGTGACAGCAGCGATGACGTGACTCCCGAGAAAGGCCACTTCACGTAGCTATGGAAACAATTAGCTTTCTCTTGCTTTTACCTCGGGGTTAGGCTGGCGACACAGACCCCKCGTTTGTTCTCCTGCAACCAGGTGCTTCCCCGGGCGCCCGCCCGGAGCGGCGCAGCTCCGGGAGCATCCCGGGAAAAAGGGTCCCCCCGGCACAGGGACACGCCAAGGGCCGGGCGCGGGGACGYGGCCGYGGTGCCRCCAGCGGCGCTGCCYCCTTCCTCGGGTGTGCTAGAGCCCCAGCTGCCGACTGCAGCGCCTATACTAAGTGCTCGCTGCTTTTCATTCCTGCGAGCCCGGCAGAGCCCACTCAGCGCCGCGAGAGGAGCCGGAGTCTATTCTTAGCCCTGCAGAGCCCTCGCGGCGCTGGGGAGGGTGCGGGTGTCCCCGCACGCGCCGAGGGGCTGCCTGCCCTGCACGCTGCTGAGCACGGGGACGGCACTGAGCCCCGTTGGGCTCCTCCGGCTCCTTTCCCAGCGTCTCCGCAGGATCCGGCAGGGATCCATCACCTGTGCAAGGCACAAGGGCTGCTGATGGGCCCCTTTCCCCCTTCAGGGTGTCCTGGCAATGGAGGGGAGACAGGGGCAATGTTGCGCGCGTCACCCCTCGCCATGGCCAGCACGTGCTCCCCATCCCCATGTCCAGGCGGACCAGCACTGCTGCAGTGACAGATGGCCTGGACGGCGGGGGGACAGCGGGGACACCCTCGGCGGCAGCCCCAGGTCACAGCAGAAATGCCCGAGCTCCTTAGCAACAGGTACTGCCACGTAATGGAGTCCTTTCCGCCTGGCCTCCACCGCCGCCAGCCTTCCTCGCGTGGCCATAAATAATTCAATTTTCTCATTCACACGCATGAATGCTGCCGGCCGGGGCTCCGCGCCCGCTCAGCCTCCATCTGTCCGGGCGGGAAGGGGGAGGCAGGGCCCCGGAACAGCCTCGAACGTTTGTTTAACATGGATGAGCGTGGCCAGATGGCCCGGGGATTTGCAGGTGGGCACGGCAGGGAGCCCGGAGGAGGCTCCGGAGGTGCCTGGGCACATCCCGGGTGTTTCCACCTTGCCTGGTGCCCTCTCGCTGTGCAAGGGAGGGTCATTCCTGCCTGGGGGCATCATCGCCCCAGTGCAGGCAGCCGGAGACTGATGTACAGCACAAACACCCCAAGCACTCAGGAACCCAGGAAAGGCTCTTGGAGACCTAGATCCACTGGATGGGCTGTGTGACATTAATTCTGCCTCTCTTATGCCTTAATTGCTCCTGGCAATTACCCTGCTGCGTTTTGTTGCAGCGGGGCCCTGGCCCTGCACACAGGGCCGGAGACACCCGGAGAGGTTTCATTAGAGATCACATCCCTGCTTAAGACAGCGGCAAGCGTGAGTTTAAATGGGATTGCCTTGGGTTGCAGCCTGTCAGACACGCAGAGGACACGCTCCGGTTTAGGTGCCGTAGGAGGGGGGTCAGAGAGAAGCACAGGGCGCACGGGCATCAGCTCCGGCCCCGCACGGGGTGCTGCCTGCTCCGAGCGGTGCGAGGGGGAGCTGCCGGGAGGGCAGGAGCGCCGGCCGGGGCAGCCGGGCGCGCGAGCCGCCCCGCGCGGGCGTTCCGGAGCGCTGCAGCGTGTTTGGGTATGACGTGGGCGCGAATGCACCTGGGTGGATTCCACGCCGACGCCAGCTCTCTTCTGGATACATCTGGAAGGGGCTCGCGGCGGGTGAGGCAGTTAAAGGAGACATCTCAGCACCCGTCCCCCCSGACCCGGCCGGTCACTGCGCAGGGACTTTTGCTGCCTGTTGCGTTTCCCCTGCTCTGCGCGTCCTTTTGGGCAGAGCAGGGCCGTGCCCCGTGACTTGGCAGCCCGTGACGGCTGCAGCACCAGCCCCGACGCCCTGCGCCCGCGCCGGGGAGAGCGGCCGAGCAGCCCCCGCTCCCGCCCGGCTGCAGGGACCTCCTGCCGTCAGCACCCGCAGCCTGAGCCACCACGCGGGTCCTCAGGCCCCTCCGCGGGCCACCCCAGRCACAGCGGCCGCCTCCTCGCGCCCCCTCTGCCCTGTCCTGCCCACACTGGTGACCGGGGTGCAGAGCAGTGCTGCCAGTGACCCCCAGCACCACAACCCCTGCCCCTAGCATGCCATTCCCAGCCGGCTGCTGCTCGTCTGCCCCTTTGCAGCCCGTTGGACACACAGACCGTGGCCGGGCTCGGATCAGCAGAGCCAGTGAGCCCTGGTTTTGGTGGCGCAAGCAGCCGAGCCGCGGGGCCGGTGCCGCTGTGGCCCCCAGGCTGAGGTGCAAACTCCACGGCACCGGCTCCAGCGGGTCCTGCTCTTGCAGAGGCTTCCCCGGCTCGGGCCGTTTACACTTTGCCTCCTCTGCTCCAGAGGCAGGTGCAGCCCGAGCCCCCGGCATCTCCTCACGGATTCGTGGCACAAACATGCAGTTACTCATCCCTTCAGACCCCGGCACCAAGGAAGCGGGTGCAGCGAGCCCTCCGGCAGGTTGTGTGTGCAAGGACGCAGGGGGCAGGMACATCCTCCCCCAGGCACCGGGTGCCAATTCCCTTTGGAGCCGGGAAGAGAGGCTCTACACAGGAGCTGGGCATAGTCAAGCCTTACCCATGSCCATAGGACTCCTGCCCCTCTGCAGAGGGCAGAAACAGCCCAGGAAGACACTGGCCACAAGGCTGGTCCCCAGCTACCTTGCTCTCCTGCTGCCCACTCCTCTGAGACTGTCCCTGTAGCCAGTGGGAGCCCCGTGGAGCTGGGGTGTCCGCAGGGACCCACGGGCGACCCACGCTGGGGAAGCCCAGGCGGGCACCCCGGAGGAGTCTGGTGCCTGGCCGGGAGGGGTTCGGATGCGTCYTGCTCCCCGCGTGCCGCTCCCGTCCTGCCCTGAGCCTCTGCAGGACCCAGACCCCTTTTCCGCGCCGCTCCCGGCCAGCGCATCCGAGAGACGCTGGAATCCACAGCCGGAGCCAACGCAGGGCACTTACCTGCCGCGTCCCTGCGGAACGGGGAAGCATCCCGGYGGGAGTCAGCGGGAGCCGGCGTGTCCCTGCCAGGCGCCCGCTCCCCTTCGCGCCCCTGGGCTCCCAATGCACCCCGTCCCTGACCCACTGGGGCTCCCCAACTGCCGGGGCTCAGCCGTATTGGGCTTCCCGGGTCCCCGCAACGGGCACCTTCCGCACTGCCCCTCGCCGGGGCCGCAGCGGGCTCGGGAAGGAGCTGCCGAACGCCCCTCGTTGGGGAGCAGCGTGGAGGGGAGGCGGGCTGAGAGCACAAGGGACCTCCTGGGGTGAGGGAGGATGATCTTGGGGTGAGGTCTGGGGAAGCAGGGGGTGGAACTGGCAACAGGGGCATCGCAGCCAGGATCCGCTGCCCCAGGAGCGTCCTCGCCCGCCGGGATGGACCCCACACCCCGCCAGGACACAGGGAGAGGGGCCGCGACCGCGGTGCTGGCGCCTGGGACATGCAGTGGGTCCGTCCCCGTCCCCCGGCRCTCGCAGGGACGGGGGTCCCGGGCCGGGGAGCGCCGCGGCCGCCCTCCCTTTTGTCGCCGCCGCCCGACAATGGAGCGTCCCCGGACAATGGAGCGCGCGCCCTTTGTCAGCGGCCGGCGCGGGGGGCGAGTCCCGCTGCGGGGGGGCCGGGGGTCGCCAGCCTTACCTGGGCGGTGCTCGGCTGCGCGGGCAGCCCCGAGGCCACGGGGATGGGCGCCGGGAGCGGCGGCCCCGGCCTCCCGCCCTGGGAGAGCTGCGGCGCGGGAGGAGGAGGAGGATGCTGGTGATGAAGGGATGGGATGAGGGCTGCAGGTTCTCCCCCCTCCCCCGCTTTATCAGGTGCGGAGACAATAGCCAGGGCTCCTGTTGCAGCCGGAGAGTGTCTCTTTAAACCCCTCACCAACCCACAGGTGGCCTGTCACCACCGTGGTCATCCATGACGTCATCGGGAGGGAGGGAAGGAGGGAAGGCGAGGAGCAGGAGGAGGAGGAGGAGGAGGAGGAGGAGGGGAGGGGGGGGAGGAAGGAATGCGATCCCCCTCCAAAGCAAAAGTCCCTGGGCGACCATGGCAACAGATGGCAAATGTCACCGCGCATCAGCGCGGGGAGCCGCCGGGCCCGGCGGGGACAGCGCGGACACCCGGCGGGGGGGGTGGGGGTGGGATGAAGGACAGCGCTGTCACCGCGCACGGGGTAGCCGGCCCGGCTGCGTCCCCCGCGGGCCGCCCCGGGGCTGCGGGTGGCTGCGAGCGTCCCCTCCGCGGCAGCCCCGGGCCCCGGGCGCCCCCGTCATCCCGCCCCGTCCTCCCGGGCCCCTGCAGCCGGGTCTGCCCCTGCAGCGCGGGGGCTTTTGCAAAGACCCGCCGAATTTCAGTATCATTTAAAGCGGTTCCTACTGTCGGGCAGAGGTAGGAGACCCCCGGGGCAGAGCAGTCCCAGCAGGGGTGACCGTCCTGGTCATGGGCGGCCAAACTGGCCRTCTTTGGCGTCGGAGAGAGGATCTAGCCCCGCGTGCGGGGTGTCCAAAGGGAAAGGAGAGGTTTGCGCCAGCGTCGCCGGGGCCGCGGGGGCTGCAGACAGAGGAAGGGTCTCGGCTTTGAAGGAGCCCTCTCTGCCCCAGAGCTGCCCGGTGGGGTGGGAAGGGGCTGCACGGCCGCCCCGGTGGTTTAGGGGGCACCAAGGACAGAGACGTGGGGATGGGACCCTGCGTGTGCATCCAGCTGGGTGCATGGGGCTCTTTATTCTCCCAAGGATGCATTATGAAAATGGGTGCGGATCCACACAGGGGATCCAGGGGCTTCTAACCTTAATTAATGGTCTCGCTCCAGGTCTGGSAGAGGAGTAAATATTGCATGAAAACCTTTTGTTCTTGGCTTGGAAGAAGCAGAGACCTTGATGCCAGAAGAGGCCTTTGTTTCTTTCCTCCCAAACCCAAATTGCTCCTTTTTTTTCGCTATGAAAAGAATCTCTCAAATAAGCGAGTTCTCCTGAGYGGAGTTTCTGGCTACCTGTTGCTTGCGCAGGCAGGGTCCCTCACCCCAAACCAAGCGACAGAGGTGGCCGGGGGACAGAAAATGCCGCCCGGAGATTTCTCCTGGAAGAGCCACTTCCCTCCATCCTGGGGAGGAAAGCCACCGGGAGAGGCTCGCGCGGAGCTCCCGCGTGCAACCTCTGCYATTCCCAGAGCCCACGCGAGGGCTTCGGCACCTCCCCAAGCACCACGAGCAGCCGGGCGCCCTCTGGGAAGCGGGAGCTGGCGAGGGCAGCGGGGAGCCCGGGGAAGGCGGCTGCTCCGCGGGCTCCCCGCTCCCTCTGCCACCCAGTGTCCCCCAGGTGCTGGACAGCGCTGGGGACGCGCCGTCCACCTGAGCGTCTGCCCCGGGTGGGACTCAATGCTCCCCAGCGCGTCCCGACGGTCACTGGGTGGGGGGGTCTGGCCCGCACAGCCCCGCAACCTCCCCCTGTGGTGTCCTGCTTCCCAGCTCGCTCGTCCCGGGAAAGCAGCCGTGGGATCCAGAGTCGGGAGGGTTTGGGAAGCAGCAGGGCGGGAATGGTGGAGGGGTTCCTGCTCCAGAAATGTGCGTTTCATTTGGATGTTGTTTGGGGTAGAAAAGGGTGATTTTTTTCCACACAGAACACGCTCCCAAGGACAGAAATGTGCAGCCTGGGACCAGAACTGTGCCAACTGCCCCAGGACCCCCTGGAAAGGGAGGCCAAGTCCTCATYAGTGCCAGGAAGCAGGAAAGCCAGAGCCGGGCACAGAGAGGGAGCAGAGCTTGCCCTCCCGGCGCTGTTCCTACCAGGAACAGCCCAGCCGGAGCCCAGACACCAGCAGCCCCGAGCTCTGCCCTTCCGCTCGTTTTGCCCCCCTGCCCTTCCTGGCCCCGAGAACTCCCATTGGAGCTGTCTGCGGGTGGAAGGTGGAGGGAATCTTTCCTAAAACCCAAGAAACCATCCTCAATTTCCTTCCCTCCCAACCCTGGTCTCCTCCTGACCCCTTCCCTCGGACATCTCCATCCCTTGGTGTTCAACCTCCTGCTCTGGGATCCCCATCCCTCCGTGTTCCGCATCTCCCTCCGGCCCTGCTAACCAGGCCCCCCCTCTGCCTCTCAACAACCCTCCCAGTGGCCCCGTCCAGGACCTGGAAATGGAAGTTTTTAGCAGGGACCCTCTAAGAGGAGCCGCKTTAAAGGGGCCTTTTGTCCACAGAGCCGCTTTGCCGCCGGCTGCCGGTGCCTGGGTGCTCCTTGCTGCGAGTTTTACCCTATTAAGGTGGACCTTGATTAATTAGACAGGYGGCAGAGAGGCAAAGATGGGGCTGACGAGGAGGGTGCTGAGGGCACTGCAGGGGGAGGCAGCATGTGGGGCAAAACCTGGAGGAAATGGGAAACCTGCCCCAGGCAGACAGGGTGCCGGGTGGCCCAGATGCCCCATTGGTCCCTCTCCATGGGCGCATGGAACGGCGCCTCCGGGATGACCCCCACAGCAGCTCCAGGACGATCCCCATGGCGCTTGGGAGCGCGCTGGAGCACTCAGACCGGCGGCAAATGGATGTGGAGAGACCCGTGACATTCCCGCGGAGAGGCCGGAGTGGCGCCCGGCTCCCACCCGCGCTAATGCGAGAGCCGCTGGAAGCAGCGAGCAGCGGCAGCGGCGGCGGCTCCGGCACGGAGCTCTCAAGCCCTTGAGGAAGGGCCGGAGCGGTGGCGGGGCGGCAGGGRCGAGCAGGGGACGCGGCGGCCGAGCGGAGCAGGGCCAGGCCCGTGGCGGCCGTTCCCGCCGCCGYGCTCGGCCCCGCGGGCGCTCGCCGGGGTGCTCTGGGTGCGCCTGGCGGGGCAGCAGCTCCGTGCCGGTGCTCCAAGGGGTGTCTGCTGGGGATGTGGATGGGGTGCAGGGAACAAGGCAGAGGGGGTGTCCCCGAGGGGCTGCGGGGGCGGTCACGGGGCTGGCGCTGGAAGGGGGTGTCTGAGGCTGAGGGAATGGGGTGCAGGGGGTGTCAGACGGGTGAAGGGCTGGGGCTGCCCAGCGGGGGCAAGGATGGGGGCAAGGGCACAGGGACCCAGGAATGGGGTTAGGGGCACAGGCACCCAGGGATGGGGGGAGCGCTGCAGGGGCGCAAGGATGGGAATCGGCTGTGCAGAAGTGCAGGGARGGCTCAGGGGTGCTGGGCTGCAGGGATGGGGTGCAGGGGATCAGGGRTGCTGGGATGGGGACAAGGGATCAGGGGTGCTGGGGTGCAGGGATGGGGTGTAGGGATGGCGGAGGGGCTCAGAGCACAGGTATGGGGTGCAGGGGATCGGGGTGCAGGGGCTCCAAGGTGCAAGGCTGCGGGGTCTGGCGGGTTCAGGAATGGGGTGCAGGTCTGCCGGTCTGCCGGCTTCCACAGATGCAKGGATTTGATGCAAGGGTGCATGGATGGGTGCAGGGATGGAAGAGTGCACGTGTGCAGAAATGGGGTGCAGGGTGCAGAAATGGGCGGCAGAGCTTCAGAGGCGCCGGGATTTGGGGCAGGAGGCCGGGGTTTGGGGGAGCTCACGGGGCTGCCCTGCCGCGCGCCCTCCCGCCGCCAGGGGGTGAGAGTGCCGGCGCAGCGCGGGCGGCGCTCTGGTGCCGGCCGGGCCCGCCTCGCTGGTATGGCGGAGCGGAAGCGGAAGTGGGGGGCGGCGGTAGACCTCGCCGCCGCCGCTGCCGCGCTCCCGCCTCCTTCGGTGGCGGAAAGATGGCGGCGGCCATAGAGTGAGCGGCGGGCGGGACGGKGCGGCCGGGCCCGCGCTGAGCGCAGCCGCGGCGGGGGGGGTCCCGCTCCGCGGCGCCCTCTCGGCGCGCGGCCGGGCCCGGGGCCGCGGCGGCCGCTCGGCAGGAAGGTGCGTAGGGACCCCCGGACCCCCCTCCCCGGCCTTCCCGCGGCGCCCGCCTCAGACTGCAGCCCCGGAGACCCCTGGGGCTCTGCCGCCCTCCTGGGCGCCCCCAGTGACTCCCTCGCGCTGCCTCCCCCCGCTGGACCCTGTGTCTTCCCCACAGAAGGCAGGTCCAGYCCCTGCACCCCTTTCAATCCCTTAGCCCGCCCGGTTGTGCCACCAAGCCCGTCCCGTGCACCCCGTGATGCCCCGTGTGCTCCCTCCCCAGCAGGGTGAAGATGAAGTAGCGCCCCGATCATGGACCATGACGCTCCCACCATCAGGCCCCGCCGCATCCAGAACCAGAACGTCATCCACCGCCTGGAGCGCCGGCGGATCAGCTCGGGCAAGGCCGGCACCCACTGGCACCAAGTGCGCGTCTTCCACCAGAACGTCTTCCCCAACTTCACCGTGGTCAACGTGGAGAAGCCCCCGTGCTTCTTGCGGAAGTTCTCCCCCGATGGGCGCTACTTCATCGCCTTCTCCTCGGATCAGACCTCCCTGGAGATCTACGAGTATCAGGGCTGCCAGGCGGCCGAGGACCTTCTGCAGGGCTACGAGGGGGAGATCCTGGCCAACGGCAACGACCAAAGATCTGTCAACATCCGGGGGCGGCTCTTTGAGCGCTTCTTCGTCCTGCTCCACATCACCAACGTGGCCTCCAACGGGGAGCACCTGAACCGCGAGTGCAGCCTCTTCACGGACGACTGTCGCTACGTGATCGTGGGCTCCGCGGCGTACCTGCCCGAGGAGCCTCACCCGCCCTTCTTCGAGGTGTACCGCAACAGCGAGTCCGTGACGCCGAACCCCCGCTCCCCCTTGGAAGACTATTCCCTGCATATCATAGACCTCCACACGGGCCGCCTCTGCGACACGAGGACCTTCAAGTGCGACAAAGTCATCCTGTCTCACAACCAGGGCCTTTACCTCTATAAAAACATCCTGGCCATTCTCTCTGTGCAGCAACAGACCATTCATGTCTTTCAAGTGACGCCTGAGGGCACCTTCATCGACGTGCGGACGATCGGGCGCTTCTGCTACGAGGACGATCTCCTGACGCTCTCTGCGGTGTATCCCGAGGTGCAGCGGGACACTCAGACGGGAATGGCCAACCCCTACAAAGAGCCCTTCATAAACTCCTTGAAGCACAGGCTGCTGGTGTACCTGTGGAGGAGGGCAGAGCAGGATGGAAGTGCCATAGCAAAAAGAAGGTTCTTCCAGTACTTTGATCAGCTGAGGCAGCTCCGCATGTGGAAGATGCAGCTTTTGGATGAGAACCACCTGTTTATCAAATATACTAGTGAAGATGTGGTCACGCTGCGGGTGACAGATCCTTCACAGGTATTATCTGCCTCCCGGGCTGTGTTTTGCTTTGGGGCAGTTGCTCTCAAGAAGGTAAAATTCTGTGAGCTGCGTTTCTTGGCCAAGCCTGTAAATATTCAGTGCATAGGTTGCTCAGGACTTGGTTCTTGTATGAGCATTTGGTGTCTGTGGTATTGAGTAATTCAAGTATCTTTTTTCCTCTCATAATTTCATCACYTTCTCCTCAACTAAGTAGGAGGGAAGAAAGATCTTATGTGGTTATCAAACTCCCCTTCTCCAGGGATTGTTCCCTGTGGTTTAGAACCCACTTCCCAAATCCCAGTTTTTTTTTTTTAGCTGCTATTTCATATAATACACTTGCATTGTAGAGCTACTCTTGCTCTTTTCACATGCATCTTAGAGCATGTTTTTCAAATACAATAGTCTTCATTTTTCCCCAGTAGAATTACTTTTTCTGCCTACATACTTATGCTTTCAAGCTTCTGKCAGAGACTATTTATGATCTCTTGAAATTGGAGTAGCTCCCTTTAAATCTTAGCTAATGTGCCAGTTGCTTCTCCTTTAAGTTTAGTACTAAAGAAATCAAATTAGAGCATATGTAGCTTAGTCAGTGTTGGGTCCTTCCAGATGTTTCTCTACCCTGCAGGTCAGTCCCCTTTTTTCACTATGGCTAGAGACATGGTCTTTTTTTGATCTCTGCGAGACTGAGCAAGATCGCATTCTTCTCTTTTTTCCCCCATTTTTATTCATTTTCAATTGCTGCACTTAGACCCTAGAAAAAGTGGGTAGCAATTTTTAGACCTAATTTTCAGCATTAGTCTAATTCTTCCTGGTCGGTAACTGTGCACTTTTTTTTTTTTCACTTTTCTTTCTTCCTTTTACACTTGTTGAAAGAGGAGTAGCTATGGGAGAGGATGGATGAGGCGTAATCTAGTCAGTTTTACCCATTGATGTAAAATTAGGTGGCTACCACAAAAGCGTCAGAGCTTTGTGTGAGTGTCCTGCAGCTTTCTGCTTGCTCATAGTATCCTGGGTGATGTTCCTGACAAGGGCCTTGAGCTACCTCCATGTAAACGAATGCGGTGCCCTGGGTTCAGCTCTCTGCTGTGGTTACCAAGGCTTTTGTGCCTCCTTTGCTGCAATGTGCTCTTGACTTGCTTCACCTGGAGGTTGCTTTCACATGCAGATTGTGGTTTGTTTGTGGCATTCCRCAGGTGGTGTATTTTCTGCTGGAGGAAAAGTATCGCTGTGCCTCTGTCTTTCAGGAGCTTCCGCATGCAGAGCTGGCCTCAAGACCTGCCTGAGTTCAGGCTTTGTGATTTGTKAGGGCTTCATGAGGAAAAACTTGTGGAAAACAGCTGAATTTCCTAGTTTTCTTTCTCTCSTCTGATCATAGAAGAGTCTGAAGCTGTATCTGTTCTCAGGCCCTTCMCTTTCCTTAGACTTTTTAGTGAAGAGTCTTGCAGTATTTTTTTATGCTCAGGGATTGTTTCTGCAGTGTCAGAGTCTGCGCTGGGTCTTTCATGTTTTTCACTTGTGTGTATGTATAGCCATAACTTGCTTCCTGTTCTAGGCTTGTATTTGATGTTTGGTGGCTTATTTATTTTTTTGCAATACTCAACTTCTGCCACCTGTGCAGTGATGTTCCTCTGCCTGTTCCTTACAGGTGCTGCTCAAATGCAGTGAGAGGTTTTATCTCRTCAGGGGCATCCTACTGATATGTCTGCCTCTTAAATACAAGGTTTCCTGGGCCAGGTTAAGGTTGGAAGATATTCCTTGCAGTCTTTAAAGATGTAAATATTTTTTCCTTCTGCTGTCACCTCTTATTTGCTTTTTGTTCCTGCCCTTTCTTTTCCTTGGGCAGTAGTTTAGTGAATGACCTCATCTAGTGCTCTTCAGGTTGGCATGTGGAGGCTGGACTACATTATTGCATTTGTTTGGGGTCTGTAAAACAAATAAACCKTGTAAAATTTATGAGAGGTGGAGTGCTGAGTTGTTTGGGCCTCAGCCTGAGCCACCCTGAAGCCACATGCCATGTGTGGGCTGCATCTGGGGCAGCTGAGGAGGCGGGGGAACAATGTTTGGATCCATTTTCAGAGTGGTCTCAGTGCTGTGTGAGAAGGAGAGCTCACAGAAGATAAGGATCTGCAGAGGGTTTAAGGACAGGACTCGTAGTTGTTTTTTACTCATCTTTTGCAGGGTCAATAGCATTGTATTAAGAGACTGCATAGTTTAGAAATGTGTTTGGTTCCTTGTTTTTTTAGTGTGYGATATAAATATTGTCTCAAAGATTGGAGATCCTCAGGCTGGACGAGGGTGGGTAGGATGCAGGGAAGCCTGCTGTCACTGCTGAGAGTTGTTTGGGAGCAGGACGCGAAACATTCAGAGATTGCTTGTATTGACAGGAGGCTTAGCCAGACACACACAGATATGCAGAGCCACATGCTTATGCCAAGGGAGCTGGTTACCTTGTTAGCTTTGAGGTAGGAACAAGTTCTTACTTTGGGATGACAGAAGTTAGCACTCCCCTCTTTACAGAGAGCTGCCCTGAGTGAGCAAAGATTAAATCTGCCCCTTCCCGAGGGGATGGGAATGTCCTCTGCCTTCCTTGTGGCTGCCCTGGTATGAAGTCATGTTTTCCCMTGTTGCTGCTTTGTCGATACCACGGCACACTGCTCATCCACAGTATGGTGCATGGACATTCTTGCACTGGGATGCTGATATTAAAAAGTAGTAGGTAACGTTTTTCACATTTTTATTTCTATGCCAGCAGGATACCTGGAGGGCAAAACGTCTTGCAGGCAGTGGTGTGGTGCACACTACAGTAGAAGGGCTCATCTGTGTGTCAGAAATATTAGGAAGAGGAAGAAAATAATGTCTTTACATAGAGGAAAAATAATTTATTGTCAGCTAGCACTGGGTTTAGAATCATTTTATTAGCAGGAAAGAACATTACATTTGGTATTTCAGATAGCATTTTGGGTTTGGTGGAGGGCAGAAACACTGACACCCAATTTAAGATGAAAAATTGGAAGGCCATTAAGTATCTCTCGTAATTAGCCACATCACAGTTAATAGTTGCTTAATTTGGTAGCCTTTGAGGTATTTGAATTAGTGTGAGGGATGTGGGATTCTTACGTGCTAATGAGACTGGGCTTGTGGTGGTGTACAGGAGGAAGGGAAGAGGACGTGTTCCCTGTGCATGCTCTCCTGGGTAACCATTTCCTCTGCCTCTGCTCACAGCCTTCATTCTTCGTTGTGTACAACATGGTGACCACGGAGGTTATTGCTGTGTTTGAGAATACGTCTGATGAGCTGCTGGAGCTKTTTGAGAACTTCTGTGACCTCTTCAGGAATGCCACTCTGCACAGCGAGGCGGTGCAGTTCCCCTGCTCGGCTTCCAGCAACAACTTTGCGAGGCAGATCCAGCGCCGGTGAGCATTCGGAGCAGGCTTTATGCTGCATAGATACAGACTCATCCTGTTCAGCTGAAGGCCTGTATCAAATAGCAATAGCAGCCCTGGGAAGGCCCAGGAGGAGAAGAGGGAATTTTCAGGAGGAGAAGAGGGAATTTTAAGGGAAATGTTGCTGGCTGTCTTTGGGTTATAATTCCCTTGGAGATTATTAAAGCAGTGCTACCTGATAGTGAGAGTCATGCAGATAAGAATTGTCAAGATGCCAGCATCACCTGCACGGATTTATTTAGCCATGTGACATTCTCCAAACTTAATGTACGTCATGTTGTGCTCTGTAGCTTCTTCTGTAACATTGCTAAAAGGCTTGTGATTCTTGTTAAACTCTGCTATGGGAAAAGGAACTTATCTGCCCAAAGCTATTGTGAAAGCTGAGCCAAATATCAAAGTAACCAGGGTTTCTAGATGGTGTTTTAACAGTCAAACATGGCTTTCATAAAGCAGTGTATGTTATTTCCCTAGGAATGTGTTTTTATATGACTCAGGGTGTCTTGCTCTCCCAGTGACTGTTGGACTTCCTTCTGGCGGTCATTTATGGCGATGAAACTTCTGTTTATTCCAGCTTGCTGTTGCATACTAAGAGGAAGTTGGTTTTGCCTGTAACTTTCTAGAGCTCCCTATTATGAAATCCCCATTGCTTAGCAGAGAGGGAGAGAGCTTCCTCACTGCAGACACCTGGAGAGCAAGTCCAAACTTGCTCTCTAGGGGAGAACGTTTTCACCCCTTTGGCTATAAGGGTCTGACAGGAGTGTTTATCTGTTGTGGCAGGATATAATAGTGCTTTATTTGCAGTAAGCTGCCTTTTGGCTCGGTATTTCTGGTCTAAGGGGAATGTTTTATTGTCYCTGTTGTATGACATTCATGCTGCTGACCATTGCGGAAAGCTTAAATTTTATTTGGAAAGAAAAATCCAACCTGTGTTAATCTGTTCACCAGGAAGGGCTTTCAGCTTAGTGTAGTGCTTGAAGAGCTTGAGGCATCTCTTCAAGGTTCTTCCCATCTGAGGTTTCTCCCTTTGTGCACTTGAGGGAATTATCAAGTCAACCTTAAGGGCTCAACAATTTCTGCAAAAAACTCTGGCTTTTGTTTATGCTTTTTCCAGGCTTCATGATAAAACTTGGATTGACTGGTAAGCTGTTAATCCATCTCTCCTTGTATCTGATTCTGCTGATTTCCTGTACTGCAGAGCAGCTGGGGCCAGACCTTGGAGATAGGCAGGATCTTGTCCTTCTGTCAGCTTGCGCTTTCAGAGCAGAAACAGTAGTGAAGAGGGAGTGTATAAAGGTCACAGAGAGAGAACAGTTTGATGGCTGAATTGGTGTGTTACATCCGTGGAAATTAGCTGTTTTAGTTCTTACCTTGCTGCTGTTTTCCTCTCCATTTTTTTTAAGTTCTGGCCTTTGCAGGTAAAGGCTGTTTCTTGGTTTGCTGCAGGTTCAAAGACACTATTGTGAATGCCAAGTACGGAGGGCACACGGAAGCCGTGCGGAGGCTGCTGGGCCAGCTTCCCATCAGCGCCCAGTCCTACAGTGGCAGCCCGTACCTCGACCTCTCCCTTTTCAGCTATGATGACAAGTGGGTGTCAGTCATGGAGCGGCCCAAGACCTGCGGTGATCATCCTATAAGGTATGAAACAGGCTGGGAAGCTTTATGTGAGGAGAAMGGTATGAGAGTGACTCTGAGTTGCCTCAGCCCCACGGCATCAAATGTGCACGTAGGAGTGGCTCAGTGCCTTTCTCTTCTGATGTGACTTCACCAGAGGGTTTGTGCCAGCAGACACAAAGAGCTTGGCCTCTCTCCTTGCAATAACTCCTAGTTTGTATGTGAGAAACTCTTGTTCTTGATCTTACAGTCCAGCCTTTGCTATTGAGCTGCAGAATGTTGTGGTTCTACATACTGGCTTTCCTGTACTGGCAGGATCTCTCCTGAGCACCTGGGGTTGTTAGCTGGCACTGATAATCTTGTTTGTCCTGTCAATACAGTAGCAGCTGGGCTAGGTGTGATTCCCAGAGCATGTGGTGTTGATTTAGCTATTGTCATGCTTTGGTTGTTTACAGTTCTCTTCCTGGGAGCTGTAGTCTTCATTCCCCTCCCTTCTGTGGTGGTCTTCCTGTAGTAGTTCAGCCAGATATCAGGCTTGATCTGTGTCTTTTGTCTGTGGCTTGATACTGGCAGCAGGAATAAGGTTGCAGTGCATCCTGCAGAAACACTGGGACCATTTATTCCCATTTGTTGGCTGCAGCCGTGTCTACAACAAGTAGCAGTTAAGAAACCAATGTCTTCTGTCTGAAAGTCTCAAAGGTGCCAACTTTTCTAGGCAAGAGAATCTTTCCTATTATAGTATTGGAAAATCAGAATTGAACTCTGAAACAAGAAGAGACCTTTATGCCTAAGTGCTTTGTATAGTGATTGCCCACATGTGGAAGACTGGGGACGCCTTTCTGGCCTGTTTCCTAACTTTATTTTCATCAGTGCATTCTCAGAATCTGATTTCATGTCTCCCCTGGCCCTGCCTCAGGTGTCAGGAAACCTCTGTTCCTGCACTTCTAATTCCCAGATTATGTATATTTAATTGATTTTTCTGYCCGTATGGTTTGGTTTGATTTCCAGCTCCTATGCAATCTGCAGAGAAAAACCTGCCCTCTCCCCCTTTCCATGCTTGACGTTGAGAAGACTCTCAGGGCAGCGTTYGTCTGCCAGCATCAACCTGTGTACAGCTCCCGCGGACAAAAGGGAGCAAAACCGCAGTCATTTGCTGCAGTTACGTCTTTGTAGTAAACAAAGCGAAGTGCCACCTTCCCTCCCTCCCTCTGCTGAGCAACCCGGCGTTTCAGAACCTGTGCTTTTAAAGCTCAAAGCTGGGCAGAGTCAATTAGGGCTTGAATGGGGCCTCAGAGCAGTGAGGCTGTTGGTTTTTGGAAGGGAAAGAGAAGATAAGGCACTACTCTTAACTGTTCGGTAGCTGAAAGAGCGCTGCTGTGGTTCTCRCATGCAAAAAAAAAGGTTTAATAAAATAATGCAGCTGTGTTGTGACTGCAGGGCGTGGAAATGACAAGATTTAGGATTTGTAACATAAGCCAAAAATAGGCTGGAGTRCAAAACAGCTCAGCAGCTAGGGGTGTCGCAGTTCGTATGTAGCTTCCTGTCAGGACGTGTGATTTGCAGGTGTCCATTTTACACAGGAGCTTCAGCACCTCTGTGCTCTTTAACCCTTACTGCCTTTCTGCATCCCAGAAGGTTCAGCTCTCGTCCCTGGTTACTTGAGAGCCTGATGTGGTTTTCTCTCTTTTGGGAAAGTCCCCATCACTGGCATTTTCCAGAGTCTTTTCTAGAGGTCTGAAGATAAATTCRCTGGGTGAAACGATGGGTCTTGTGAGGAAGAGACTCTTAACACAGCTTTAGCTGTAATAGGTGGTCTCTAAATTTCCATCTAGGTGGTTAATAAGGAGCTATTTAACCAAAGAATTGGTCTGCAGATACATCTCCCATTTTCATACAGGTTGAAAAGGCTGGCCTTGCTGTTTCTGTTGACACACAATTTTATATTTCTGTGTCTAATTTATCCCCAGAGTGAGAGCCCATGGAAATGGCTTCTGATTGCAGAGCACTTTTAAAAATAGATTTAAAAATACCAAACTGAGCACATCTTTGAGATTACAGGAGCTTCATCTTGAGCAGTAAATTATTGTGAATTGGGTAGAGAGAGGAGCTGGCCAAGGGCTGTGCTTTATTTAAAGAATGACCCTCCACATACATAACCCTGTGTAGGAGGGAAAGGGCTTTTTGAAAAGCCAAATTCCAAGATTGTGACTCTCTTGCTGGGTTCTTGTGTGTAATTTTCGAGCAGGACTGGCTGGCACTTTGATTCAGAGGAAAGGAGAGGAGAGTGGCCCTCCAGGAAGAACCTGAGGATCTCAATAGGCTGCGTTGTTGAAATGTGGAGTATGTCTGCTTCGGAAACAGCACTGCCTATATCTGTCATCGGCAGCTCTRTCAGGCTGAGAGCTGAGTGCATCGTATTGCCAGCGGGGGGGAAATGTGCTCTGATATTAAAAGCATTCTCTGAATTAAAACCAGAACAAAATTCAAAATACCCTCATGTACAAAGTAGCGGTGGAAAAAGAAACAGCTGGGAGGTGGAATGATGATTCTATGCCGAAGACTGAAAGGGGCAGAAAACAATCTAAGGAACTGAGCTAACTTGAAGGGGAACATCTGAGTCCTCTCAGTCAAAACACGCTGCTTTGTGAAGGTCCCACATCCCAGAAGTCTCCACCAGAGTCTTGGGGGCTGCAGGTTCATAAGAGCCCCCTGATCCTGCAGCAGTGCAGAATAGTTGCCTGGGCTTAGCTCTGCTCTGCAGAGTGAGCACATGCCCTGCTATGCAGGAAAGGCTTAAGGAGTGAAGAGGTTTCTGGAACTCTCTCTCTTCAGTGCTGTTTGTCTCATCCCCTAAGCAATGTTTCCTTCTTGTTTAATCCATGTCCCAGAATATGGCTGTTGAGAGACACAACTGAGCTTCCTCAGATGCGCAGGCAGGTGACAGCAGAAGGAGACACCCATTTTTCTTAATATCCACCCTTGCTGTGTCTGAGTGCTGTCCACTAAGTATTTCCTGCCYGGGCAATCTTGTTGATGAGTTTTTGTTGGAAATCCGAAAGGAACTGCAAAGCCTGGCTTGAGCTGAGCTGACCTGTAGGGTTTGGTACCTGGGAGCAGAGCTGGAGCAGGACTGTTCACCTTTCTGTTCYGTACAGAGACGTAGCAAGGCACAGTGCAGTAGTGTGAAGGCCACCTCACAACACGATGGGTGGGGAAGGATGGACTTACAGTTGGAGAGAAGCCCATAGCTGAGGGAAGGAAGCTCAATTCTGTGCCGTGTATCTGTCTTGAGGATCAAGGGGAGCTGCTTGCATTAAGAGAGGATAAAGGGCAACTACAGGTGGGGTGTGGACTGAACTTACTTCTTGTGGTGAAATCAGCCAAGGCCACCAAAGTGAAAGGCAGAGTTCTCTCTGCTAATACTTAAGTGAAGTCAAGTCTGKTTTAGACAGTGGAAAACTAACTCTCCTGGAAGGGACTTTCCTGCATAACTAAGAGCTGGAYCTCCCAGCTTAGGATCTTGTGCCTCTGGGGAGCTACGAGAGCTTGAACAAGGCACTTGTTGCAGTTTGCAAAGAGCCCAGATGGCAGCCAATAGTCAGGAACRACCGTAATTGACTTTCTCTTCCTTTCAGATTCTACGCTCGTGATTCTGGCCTCCTGAAGTTTGAAATCCAGGCGGGACTCCTGGGGCGACCCATCAATCACACAGTGCGGCGCCTGGTCGCGTTCACCTTCCACCCCTTCGAGCCCTTTGCCATCTCGGTGCAGCGCACTAACGCGGAGTACGTGGTTAACTTCCACATGCGGCACAGCTGCACGTAGTGCAGGAGGCCCCGGGCAGCTGCTCCCCTCAGCCCTGGGCCCCTGCCCACACACCAAAGCCACACGCTCAGCCTGCTAGGAAACCAAACCACCGCTCACGGCGAGAGCCTGACCTGGGAGCTCCTACCAACCAGCATCTCGTCGGCCCTGAGAGGCCAGGCCACTGAAGTTGGATCTGTGAATGTTTCTCCTGATTCCATCCACTCATACCACAAAGGTTTCCGTTGCATTAAGCACTGTTGTTGTTCCCTGTTGTTACTGATGAACAAAGCATAGCTGTGATTCCTGTCTTGGTTTCCCTGAGGCATGTCCGTTTTCCTCTCCTGTTGTCTGTCTGAGGGTGGCTGAGATGGAGCTTTGCAATGTGTGGAGTGCTCCCTTCTGCACTGATGCTCTTCTGCCTTGTCGAGACAAACAGCCTGTCTTAGAGGGAATGGATATAAGCCATGGTGGGGGCTTAGAGATAGAGCTACCCTTATTTGTACCTTCAGTATTACTAGGGAAATGAAATCCTGCTCTGATTCACACAAGCTCCTCTCCTGGTTTTAATGTGCAAGAGGTTAGGAAAGAAAGGTGTGAGAAATYACTGGAATTAGGAGAGGTGAGGTGTTTTCCTGACTCTTATGCAAGTCACTTAATCTTTGTGCCTTAGTTTCTGTGAAGACCCTCGCTGGAAGGTGACGTGTTAATACCAGAGAGCCAGAGCAGCTGTGTCTGCAGGGTGGGAAGAGGTGGGCACAGCAGAAAGATGGGTGGCTGAGAAGGGTGTGGGGAGCAACAGCAGCTCCCTTCTCCACATCAAAGACCACATCAAAGAATTTGTGTCAGCAGAGGAGGAACAAATCCTTGTGGGCATCTGCTGATTCTCCTGCTGAGGGGAAGGGAGACCTGACTTTTGGCACCGTCCTGCATTTTGGCCCTGTGAACAAGGAGATTTAGTAGCATTTGGGTTTCCCCGGAAAGGAGGGAGGAGACCTGAATTAATATGCATTGCTGCAGATTTGCAGTTGAGAATTTGTTGACCTATGTTGCTTATGTACCCTTGTCTGATATGCTGTTCTCTGTGAGAACCCAATTTGCTGTGCCCAGTCTTCAAAGCACAGCTGGCTGGTGCATCGTGTTTGGCTTGATACAGACTGGACTACTGCAGCATCTCTGCTGCCTATGAAATAAGCTTCTGGATGTGATTTTTTTGCATACCACTATGGGCTGGCGGGGACGCCGTCCTGCCCTTCTCTGTTAAAAGTGTGATTTTTGGTTGTTGATTGACGTTTGGGTTTTGCTGCATACCGGTTGGTTATAGGACCGTGCGCTGCCAGTCAGCGCAGACGTGCCGGGTGCTCCGCTGGACCTGGGAGCTTCTCTGCTCCTGTCCCTASGTGAGGTACAGAGCAGACACTAGGAAATTGGTGCTTTATACATGGGGAGACCCTTACTTGAAACTACCCTGCTGGTGTCTTGTCTGCACCGAAATGGGCCCTGCTGTGGATAATGTATTTTGGCCATATGCCCGAGAAGAATGATTTTGGGGTCATGCATTCATTTTGCATGAGAATGGGCTGAAAAATAACTGTTCAGCTGCTGGTGCCTGGATGTGGTGAGAATGCCTGACCTCGTAATGGGGGGCAGTGGCTCCTCGTAGCAGCCTCCGCTCTCTGTCTCATGGTGTGTCTCTCTTCCTGGCCTTGCTAAACTTACTTCTGGGGCAAGACACCACCTCTCACTGCCCTTTCCCTGGCGTTTGCACTGCTGGTTTCTCAGGCCTGTCAGCAGCGACTTTGGGTCAGAAGAGTAATAGAGGGGGTGAGGCCACATGTGCTTTTAGCAACAGGTTGTTCTCCATCTAATAACACTATATGTCAAGATTTTAGTTTTTTTCTTCTAAAATTTGTTCTTCAAATGCATTTAATTAAAACTCCAAGTGGGGAATCATTTGCACATTGTAGATCATGGAATTACCTTCTTCCTGCACCACTCTCGCATATGCTCAYACTTTTAATATGAGGGGTTTTTTTTCCTTCCTACTTCTCTTCTAGAGCTCTCGGCAGCTCCATCCAAGATTGGTTTTACTCCTTGGTGTGTCAGTCTGGAACATTAGTGCTTATTCAGATAGCTCTTTGGTTTCCATGTTTCCATTTAATCTTTTTTTTTTTTAGGTGGAAAAAATATAAATCAGTTCAGCATTTTTGCAGTGGGGGCTTTTGCCAGATTCGGGCTGTCCTACATGAAGCAGAGACCGTGGCACAGATAGGTCCTGAGGCTGAGAGACAAGATAGCTGTTCTTAGCTCTGCTGTTTAAATTGTTCTGTGACTGRGGGCAAATCACTTCCTGTTCCAGCTGGTGTTTTCTTCTCTGTAAATGAGGCCAAAAACATTATTTTCAGCTTTTGTAAAACACTTTGAGATTCATGGATAAAAAGTGCTGGATAAGTGCTAAGTATTTTCTTATTATGTTTGCAGACAAACTGATTGATCATTCTGAGTACTAATTGCCTTGGAGTAGCATTGCAGATTCTCTGGCCATGGCTGCTGCATTTTATATCTACAACAGAGTTAATTTTATTACCGAAATGTTTTGAAAGAAAAAGTCTCTCATGCTTGAAATTTTGATTCTTTTATTTAAGAAACAAAAAGTGTGCGTGATGGGGAGGGGGGGTGGAAAGGGATAGATATTTTCTACATATTTTTACTAGGCTAGAATGAAGATTTGTTAGTAACACGAAACAAAAATGGAATAAACAGAATTTGCTTTAAGAGTCTGATTTGTTGTCTCTGTTTTCAAGAAAACCTCAGTGCTGCGCCCGGGAATCACTTCGTGATGAAGAGGTGGCCTGTGTGTGTTTGGCTAGACCAGCATTTCGTGTGTTCGCTGCCTCTTCCTCGGCTCTGCAGTGACAATGTGCTCATGAAAATTCCTACCTTAGGCATTTAAGTGGCTGTTGCAGATGTCTTGTTTTGTTTTAGTCCCCATGAGCTAATGCTGAGGGAGGAGGGCTTGGGCTTTATTTAATTTGTGTTTCCCCTTTTGTTGTCTCTTAATGATCCCACTTGTGTTCAGAGACTTGTCTTTAGGCCCCTCCACAGCGACTGTCTCATCTTGTGACTGTCCATGCTCCCTGATGGAGAGGTGAAAGCTGAGCCGTGTGCCTGGCTTGGCACAAGAGCCATTATCCTCCCAGTGCTCTTAGACTGGGCTACGGCACTTGGATTTTCCAGCTGTGTCCTGCTCCCAGAGGCAGCTTTGCAGGATGCAGTGGCTGAGAACTGGAAATAACCTCCTGCYGAAAGCTCAGGCTCTCCTAACCCTGTAACAAGCCGTGGTTGCAGGCGCTCACGGAACTGCCATGCAGGGACGTCTTGGGCATGGAAGCAGCTCGGCCCCAGCAGTTTTCCTTTGAATCTTCCCTGCCTTTATGTGCATGCATTTTTTTTTTTCCCTGATGCTTTCTTTTGAAGATTTTGAGCATTTCAGAACAGCAGGAGAGTTGTCTGCTCTTGAGCTCTTGCTCTTCAGGTCAAATAAGCATTTCCTYGCTGTATAGTGCCTGACTTGGAAAGTGCGTTTAACTGGCAGCAGAATCTTAATGTTTTTTTTTACTTCTTGTGTCACTTGTGATGTTTCTGACATAAACAGGGTCAGATAGCGAGTTGCAGAAATCACAACAGGACCAAACCTGTGTACCCATTAATGGTGTGTCCCTACTCAAGCCTCCTTTCAATTAACCTTCCAGCACTGAGTGGCTGTCCCTGACCTAGCCCCCTTATGTCCCCKGTGTACTACAGGGCCTTGCTGCTGCTCAGGTGCTGCCATGTGTCTGTTTTGTTTCCCCTGGTCTCTTTTGACCCAGCTAAAACAAATGTGTTTGTGATGCTTGAGGGATTGTCTGTGTTTGTCTTGTTCCTGCGTCCTCTTTTTTCTACCATTTGTTTTCCTGCAGGACCTCTGAGAATTGTGGAAGGAAAGATGGGAGTCAAGGGAGGCCTTTTAAAGGCTGGAAGGCARTGGGATATGTGGTCATCCAGTGGCTCTTCTCCACATGGGAATCTTCATTAGGAAGGGCCCTCCGCAGAGCGCAAGGCTGATCGTGTGGACAAGCAACACAACAGAGTTTTGGGGATCTCCTCCCGCGTGGCTTTCAGAGCATCAGTCCAGGTACCTGTCTCGAGAATTGCACCTCATCCTTGCTAGGATGACTGTAAAAGCTTTTCCAGCCAACTACTATTTTTGAGAAGGGAATCATGAAATGATATGTAGATTTTTCTTTTTTTTCGCCTTCCCTTGCTCCTGGGCTGCAGGGAACGTGGGCTGAGTTGAGCTCTGCAAAATCAGTCACCGTAGCAGTAACAGGCTAGCACTACCCACCCGCTCGGCTGACTGCTCATCAGGCGGCGGTGTCCCCTGCTAGAGCTGTTTGCTCGCTCRGGTCTGATTAGCTTTTGTTTCTCCCGGAGCAGCGACCGGGGAGGAGCTGTACTCACTGTGTACGAAAATGAATTCTTAGAAAAACACCAGTGTGAATTGCACAGGCTCTTTTTCTSAGTGTTATGACACAAAAATACTACAGCAGCATTAGACCGGCAGTTCGGAAGCTGGTAYCTCATGGATGATTACAGAGCTCCTGTGTGAGAGGAGGAAAAGTACCAGCTGCTTTGGGCTGTGCTGCAGCATCTGGGCAACGGGCTGGTTTGCCAGGCAGTGGAGGGCGTCCTGCAGGCCCATGGGTGCCACTGTGTCCATGAGCAGCGCGGGCTTCTCACTGCCCCTCATTTCCTCTCTTCAATCTCCTTCCATCACACTCCTCCTAGCTGTTGTGCTTTGCTGAGGTGCTGATGCTCTCTTTCCTCCTTTTTCCTAGGGTGTCAAGCCCGCCTGGAAGCTTGAGGACAACCTTAGAGGAGGTGGGATAGTTGTGAGTATGGTGGGGAGGTGCCCACCAGGTCCCTGGTGCCCTGGGCACTCCAGGGGAAGCAGGAGTGTGAGGAGAGGTCCTGGGGCAGCTTTCCTAGGTGAGCAGCAACAAGTTGGGCCACTGTGAGAGGAAACCGGGGTGGAAATTGCAGTGAGGCAATGGAAAATTGAGGGGAAAAAGTCTAAAAAGCCTCTGGCCTCTGGCATTTTCCGCCTTGTCTGGATGCAAAACAGAGTCTTTGGAAGAGGATGGAACTAGATTGAATCCCTCCTGTTCAAASCTAGAAACACGTTGCTTCTCCACTGCCCTTCTCGTTCCTTCTCCTCAGCAGCYTCGGTCCTGGGGGACTCCGGGAGCCCCTCGGTGCCACCAGCTGTGCAGACCCCGTGGGGTGACGGGGGGCAGCGCCCCGGGACGTGACGCGGGGCCGGCTGGCCGAGCGGGGCGGCTGCGGGAGTGGAGCCCTGGCGGGATTAGATGTTCCCGCGCCCTTGGCGATGCGCGTCGCCGTGGCAACGGGCCGCGGGGCCGTCCCGTCYGCATGGCAACGTCCTCGGCCTCGGCAGAGCGGCCCCCGCAGCCCGGCCCCCCCGGCCGTCCCCACGGGGGGACCCGCGTTGGGCCCCGGCGCCGCCCCCGGCTCTGCTCGCCGCTGCCTTGGCTGCGCAGGGACCTCTCCCGTTTCTTCTGCACCGCTGCCCTGTGTCTTGGCTGTCAGGGGGGGATCTTCCAAGCTGGCYGTGCTGTCCCCATTCCGGTCAATGGACGAGGCCATTCCACACAAACGAGTCCAAGGCCGGATCGTTTTGGTGGATCTCCCGGTGCCGAGCAGGCTGTTTTTTCCTCTTGTCTGCTCTCCTGTTGTCTTTCATGCTCTTCTCCAAAGTTGTCMTTCCACTTGCTGAGTCCCCAGGGTTTTGCTGGTGGCCGTTGGTCCTTGCAGTTCAGGCAGTGGGTGCCTTATTTCTGCTGTGGCTCCTGCAAGAGCGGAAAGAAAGCAGCAGCCAGAGAGGGGCAAGGGGTGGCGTGAGGGCCATCCCAGCAGTGCCGAGGAGCTGGTTGCATCTGGGCAACGTTGGGGACGTCGGCCTGAGCCGTTCTGGCTCGCAGTTTGGCTTTGCAAAATGAATAGTGGGGAGGTGAAGCACCGTAAAGGGACTTCTGACTTGGTTTGGAAAGGAAAAGGAAAGGAAAAGAAGATTTTGAGGACAGTTATTGCTGCTTGGAGAGGCTTTGGAGAAGTTTGTAAGTACAGCTCCAGGAGGCTTCCRAAGCCTTCCCTGAAGGGATGGAGTGAAAGCTCCAAAGAGCCGACTGTGTGGAGGGAGGAAGACTCCAAAGCTGCCCTGGGCTTCTGATGGGGAGGGCAGGAAAGACGTGTGGATTTAGCTGGATCTTGAAGTGACCTCGTTGCTGCAGGGTCCTCTCCCGGGTTCTCACCCTGATGCCCTACGGACTCCTGGACACGGAGCTGGCAGGTTTCAGCCTTGGGAGAGGCTCACGCTGCTGGGTACAACGCGACCTCCTCTTCCTGCGTTTTTGCCTCCGCGTCCTCTCCTTCCTGGCCCACCTTTGCCTCATTCCTCACGTCTTTGCCTGCCTCTCAGCCCCTCATGCTCAGCGCTTTGCCCTTTTTCCTTTTCTCTCTAGGGAACAAAGTRTGGGTGCCCAGGGAGCAGCCAACCCCAGCAATGGCTTTTGGGGTCCAGGTCTTGGACTCTCCGCAGATATGGGGCCTAGCAAGAGATTGATGGGCTCCAGGGAAACAAAAGGACCCCGTGAAGTGGCTCTAGGACGAAGGCAAGTGGCAGAATGTGGCGGAGGAAGCGCGAGTGGCCTGGGAAGAAGGCAATAGTGACGAGGTGCTGTTTGCTTGGCTCGCTTGCTGCTGCTTCCCCGAGAGGAGCGTGTGGCCCAGCTTCACCCTCCACGCCGGGGCTCGGAGCCTATTAGGCAGTTCATTAGTCAAACCTCTGAGTGGCTCCCACCGCTGCTAAGTGCCTGTTAATACCTCTTGAGGGAGAGGAGAACACTGTAAAAGCACAGAAAGGATCTGAGGGTCCTCGATCTCTTTCTGGGCTGAGAGGTCGTGGGCTGAGGTTGGAGGGGCAGCTGCAGGGAGAAGAGGGGCTGAGCTCGCGGGGCTACGAATTTGCAGCTGGGTAATGACCTGCCGGAGCACGTGGGCAGGACATCACCTCACCTGGACTGTTCCCCTCGGTGGGGTTWGGAACAGACCCAGGGTTAGACACAGACCTGCCCTGTGTGTGTTGCAGGTATTTCAGCCCCGGGAGAAGCCGGTGGAACCTGCTCGGATGTCGCTGTGGCTGCTGGGCTGCGCTGAAGCCCCCCTGCTGCTGCAGTGATTGCCGCTGCAGGGTCCCCGTCCTTCTCGCTCGCTGGCCTGTATGGTCAGCTGTTAAAGGACACCGGCGTCACTTAATTAATGGCTTAATTGGATCCCTCAAAGGGATCGAAATTGGCTGCCTCACTCTTGTCACTGAGACGCGCACGTACGGAAGAGTAAAACACCATCTCAGGCAATAGATTTGCAGCTCCGGATAGGAGCCCCTTGGAGCAGGGGTTAGGTTATTCCTCTTTGCAGAATAATATATGCTGTTGGAGAGAAGTGCGGGGGCTATTCTTTTTCTCAAGCCAGCAGGTACCATCCGTGTGGCACAGTGGTGCAGCGGTTAGACCAAGTCCTGGAGGTGATATTAAGGAGTAAACAGATCTGAAGTGGTGTGTTTTCTGTAACTYGGGACTCTGTGTTGTATTTCAGCCTCCAGGTGATGGAGAAAGAAAATTGAAAAGGAAAGGGGAAAAACTAGACAGGCCAGTGTTGAACTGGGTTGAAGAAGAGGGTGTTATTGTCAGCAGAAATGTCTGAGCTGGTGTTGGGAAGAAAGGCTTGTCTGAGGGTAGGGAATCAAAACTGGGAAAGAGACGAGGGGATATAGAGAAAAATGTCCCCCCTAAAAAGGGGGAACCCCAAAAGGAAGGGTCTGAACCTTGCAGGGAGTGCTAATGCTGTGGCCCTGCTTCCGATTACTGAAGTAATTGSTACTCAGGAGGGATGTGAGCCAGTGCAAAGCAATATTCCACCCCGGCACCCAGGAAAGCAATTAAACCTGGTAAATACCAGTAGCTGACTGAAGCCAGGTCTTTAATTAATAGTTTCATTTGAAGGGTAAGGAAATCATTAAGTGCTATTGGTGTCTGTTAATTTCCTGCAAGAGGAACAACAATAGAGAGTTTTAAGGCTCCTCTTTTGCAGCACGGTGTGTGTGATGAGGAGAAGGGGTGGCCAGGCCCTTGCACGAGGGAGGAGAGTCCCCTCGGTGCAGCTGAGCTCGCCCATGGCGCGGAGCTGCCACGGAGCCCTTGGGTCTCTGCCCAGGGAAGGGCTCGGGCTGAGCCCTTGGAAAGGCCTCAGCTTTGGGGACCGTCATCGGGAGGAGAGAAAATGGGTGGGGAATGTCACCTCAAGCTGGATGACTGAGCGTAACTTGAAAGCACTGGGAGGGCATGAGCAGCTGGGGCCTGGAAGACAAATAAATACAGTGTAATATTGTACAGATCCAGGCAGTGAACACGGGGAAAAATAACGCCAGCCTCCTTGGTCTGGTCAGAGTGCTGCAGGGATTTCAGTTTGAGGGAGTAGGAGGGCAGAGCAGGCAGGGATACAAACTTCATGCTGTTTGAACAGTGTCAGTGCATTGCTAGATTGGTATGTTCATAAATGCTCCAAAACCAAGACTGTTACAGAGCAGTCTTAAAGAGCACAGCCTYGATTCCAAGCCTGGGTAAGACAAAGATTTGCTCTAGTTGCTGTCTGACTAGTCRCGCCACCTCCTTTTGGAAGGACCACAGCTCTTCTCCTCGTCTTATTCTTCAGTCTGTTCTGTCGTCTTTGTCTCACACAAGCATTTTTGTTGCACTGGTGCAGCGAGCAGCTCCTGGTAGGGACGGATTTGCTTTCTCCAGCGCGTGCAGTGCAGGATGTCACCGACGAGCCCGCCGGTGCTGAAGGGCCCTGTTCCTCTGGCGAGGCTGGTCATGGTGCTCGGCACGCAGACCGGTCAAGCCTTCCTGTAAGGCCCRGCAGTGTCCACCCAGGCTTCTCTCAGCTACCTACCACATACTGGAAGTTAATCTTTGTGATTTATAGCTGGCCTCTTATATCATAAATAGTCCTGGCATCTTCTCTTCAAAAAGAGTAATATGARTTCGCTGCAAGCTCAGCCATGTCTCTGGAGTGAGGGGAAACTCTTCTAGTCCTTTAGATGTTTGTGACTGTGGATGAATCTCCTTCTTTGCTGTCAAATTGGTAACAGTTCAAGGAATGTCCCTAGACAACCTACCCTCTATTCAAATTCAGACACAGGGTCGGAGTAAGGTAAGGGACTCATCTGAGCCTTATTTTGTTCTCTGCAGTCACAAGTACCCCGGCAGGCTCTTCTAAGCAGACTGATTTCTTTCAAACCCTGCTCTACGCCTTTCAGCCCCACGAAGGAGGTTCACTGCTTTGTTGCCATGGCACYCCTTCTCTAAAGAGGAAGAGAATAGTTAATTATGCAATTTAAGATACTAAGGAGGAACCACGGAAAGAGAAATAATAGACAGGAGAGGCTGGGTTTGCGATAAGACTGGTGGCTGCAGAAGACAGTCTGTTTACAGACGTATTTGCCCGGCATAGACTGTAGAGCCATGGGTTCTGGTGGCAGCRTGGGGCTGGAGAAGCTGCCCTTTGCTGGGCTTCCTGCACTGCTGCTTCCTCTAGTTAATGCTCCAGAGGGACCCAGACATATTTGCTTGCAGGAATTCTCTCTGGATGGAGCTGTGACAGCAGTAATAGATTATAGAGCCATGACAGGGCCTATGCTGCCTGGGGATGTACAGAGGTACAGTTCAAGTCTTAAGTGTTTTAAATCTCTGGCAGTGTTTCTTTGTTCTGYGGGCCTGCTCTCCCCAGGAGCCTCAGCAAATCCAGTCTGTGGTACCCTGGACAGGTCATCAGGTCTGGCAAGATCCCAGCCCCTGTAGAAGGACTGGCCTTTCCCATTTGCTGGTAACACTGACAGGCCAGCTACAGCTTAGGCAAAACAAAGCACCACACCACACCAGATCCTTGGCTCTAGCGAGCTCAGCCGACAGCGCGCCATGCTGTGCAGACATGGCAGCGTTGCCTCTTGCGCCGTGTGCTGAACTCTCCAAGACCGATGAAAAGGGGAGAGTTACCTTCAGGTCAGGCTTCCAAATGTCTGCGAGGGAGAAAGGGAGGACAACAGTGACCCTACAGGGCTGTTTTTATAATAGATGACTGGAAAGGACTGATTCTTTAAACGCTCCCAAGCTCCTCTTCCACACCACAAGGGCAATAGTACTACTGAGGGCTAGACAAGAGCCACATGCTGTGGTGAGAGGAAGAAAGCAGTTGAGAGGCAATAATAATCCAAAATAATTCTTTGCACACAGCAGGAACGGCTGTCAGAAGATCAACACTTTAATCAACAGATTTTGTACACAAGAGACTTCCCATTAAGAAAGTAAATGTATCCCTGCTTCTACCACCAACCTAAGGTGGTTTCTTCAAACACGTCTGTGGAAGGTGGTTTTCTGGGATCTGTCCCAAGAGCAGCCCTCCGCCCAGGCCGTGCTGCACCCGCTGATGCTGMACCTGCTGATGTCTCCTCCTTCCCTCTCACATGCGCCGGGCTTTCCGGGGACGGCAGCCGTTGTGGGGAATGGGGGTGTTGTCCGTGATGGAGATCACCTCCAAGCCGCCCATCGTCAGACCCTTGATGGCAGCCTGGAAGAGGGAGGTGGCAGATGAGGTACTGTTAGCAGCACCCTGCAGMATGGCCGAGGGATCAGCAGCTCAGGGGAAAATGGCTTGGAACAAGTTGATTTTAGAAGTGACCAATGCTTCTGCTTTGCCATTATCCTAAAAAATTATTATTAGGAAACCCACTTCAAACTTTCCTTTCTTTGCACTCCTTTCATTATATTTCCTATCAGTTATGCCTCTGGTTGGAAGAAATCTACATCCAGTTTCTACTCTATGCTCAAGGTAAAATTACTCTAAAATTCCACCTGTAGGATGATTTCTTTTTGTGACAAGATTCTATGAGGAAGGAGGAAGAGGCACTTAATAGCTAAAAATCACAAGTCCAGCCTGAATTAAGAAAAAGGAGGGGCGGAGGGGAGAAAAATATGGATGGAAATGGGGACACTTACTTTGCGCCCAGGTCCCAGTCCTTTCACCATGACTCGTACATGTAACACACCTTTCCCACGTGCTTTCTGAGAAAAAAGGAAGAGCTGATTAAYGTTCTTTTTGATATCTCTCCTACTGCTTTGGCTCCTCTGTAGTCTTTCATTCCCTTCTGACTTGCTACCATAGTATGCTTTAAGTAAAAATAAAAGGTAGGTACGAATGGATGGATATAGAAGACAAATACTGGGTTTACTGCACAAAGCAAGACATTAGTCAAAAAAAAAATGTGGCAGATTCAAGAGAGCTTCTATGTCAGGTTCCTAACTCTGCAGATAGAGAAAGCTTTAAATCAAACTTCTTGCAAGGTACAGTCAGGACAGAATATGACATATTCCCTGATATGTGACTAAATTGAGTAGGGACTAGCAAGGACTAATTCCATGCTGTTTTCCCTTGTCAAACGCAGTGATTTCTATCCTGTGATGAGTGGATTCCTTCTAGAAGGTAAATGAGAAAAGCAAGGAAGCTTTAGATTTGCTGTGCAGGAGTCCACATGTTCAGTACAAAAATTCTAGGGGCTTGGAAATTGAAGATGAAAAACACCTGCGGTAAAGTGTGGCAGTACTGCCACCAAGTGGAGCCCTTTTGGATTTCTCTCCTGTGTTCTGCTGCGTTTAATCCACTTTAACAAGCAGAGGAACAAATCTGGCCAAGCGCACTCATACAGCTGTTAAGAGACTCCAGTGAGCAAAGATTAATAGCTGAAATGTTCTTATATTCCACTGAGCCAACCCCCCGTAACCTGTTAGCCAGCAATGGCACCAWACACCTCTGATCTGAAAGGTTAGAGTGAGTTCCACCTAATTTGGATTAAGGATTTTCAGTTTCACCTTGCTTCGTTCCTCTATAATGAGGGCCGTGACACASACCGCCTCATTTTCTCCTGCCATCTGGACACCCATGTGTTTTTTTAGAAATGATTACCATGCACTGCATGGATCTGGAAACTACACATGCAAGGACATCACCTTCTGTGACTGCAACTGCTGGCAGCAGCTCAGTTCTCCTGTGCCACAGAGCATATAGAAAACCTGCAGCCTGTAATTACAGCCACTTCTCCRACCCTTACAGTGCAAAAACTGAACAGCTGCAGATGAAGGAGCTATATTTCCACAATGACTGAGAAAAATCCACTTAGAAAAGGCAGCTTTACAAACTGGAGTAGAAGAGGAAAAGTCACAACTTACATTTCCCAATCTCGACTTGCACWGCTAAGCTCCCCACCTGGGCATTTCTAACTGCTCTCTGTCTGCATCCAAACCTTCACCATGTCACAAAGCTTGGGAAAGAGCCCACAAATGCAGCATGCTGCTCAGCTCTAAGGAACAGAGGCCTGGACTGCTGCCCGTGAACAGGGCACAGCAACATGAACGAGAAGGAGAATTTCTCCYCCGCTCTCTATCCCACTGAGAACAGCTGAAGTCTCCCAAAAKGCACATATCCTCCGCACACCCTGGCAGCTCTCCTGCAAGGGGCTCTCCCCTCTGAGGGGGTGGGAATAACGCGTGCAGACTCACCACTGCTGCTGCGATGCCTGCGGTCTGCGCTGCGATGGCAGTGGCCTTCTTGGCATTCAGGAAGCCTTCAGTGCCACAGGACGTACGGGCGAAGGACCTGTTGTCGAAGCTGACCACCTGGATGTGGGTGCTGTAGTAAGAGAGAACAGAAAGAAAAGGGTAAGAACAAGACTTTGYAGTTTCTTCTCAATTCTACTTAACTTACAAGACTTGCTGCTCTCGTCTAYCTACTCAAAGCCATCTTAACTCAGCACTCCGACTTATCTGAGTTGCACCAACCAGCTGCAGAAAATTTCTAAGTCATCTTGGAGAATCCTTATCCATTCTGGATAACASTTTCCTGCTAGGTATTCCTCAGATAAGGTTTAACTCTTTCAGAAGCACCTCCCACTGTGTTCATTTTACCTCCTCTGTTTTTTCTTTTTTTAAAATACCCAGAACATTTTTAGAACCTCAGAGAGCTTTAAGAAATAGTAAAATAGGACGCTAGGGATCACTAATGAAAACAGCCACCTCCTGAGGATCATGCGACAGCTCTTTCCACTGCACTGCAGCAAGACTGCTAAAACCGAGGGCAGGAATGAACCTGCCATTAGGAGCTGTCAGCATCTAATTATCCGTATCAGAATGCAGTCAAAATGTGTAATAACACTCTTATTCCCGTTTAACATACTACACAGGCAGTTGTGCGTCCTGAACAGCACCGAGGTTTGGGCTCTCTGTTATTCTCTCCTGACACGAGTGCTGCTTCCCTGACTTGCTGAGTGTTTTCCTTCAAACGATGACCGGCTGTWACCCAGGTACACGGTAACTTTCATTCTGCATGGAAATGGGCCCAACGGAGAGGCCAGGTGCTTACTTGTTGTACGTAGCTTTGATGTGTGCTATCGGGATCTCTTCATATGTCTTCCCGTCCCATCTCATGGAGTTCCTTTGCAGGATTAGAGGGCTGAGAAGCAAAACAAGAGCTATCAGATGCTTGCTCTTTAACTTGTGCAAAGTTTGATGTCAGATTTCCTGGGAATTTGGACGGAAAAAAAAGGGATCAAGCGGCGTCTGGTCTCACAGACGCGCCAGCTGTGCTTGTGATTGACTCCAATCGCTCTCTACCGGAGGTGAGATGCCTCCCAGCGCGAGGCAAATGGAAGAGGAGGCTTCGCGGTGCGGCCGCCTCACCCCAGGTCGCCCGGGCCCTCCGCCTCCTTGGCCGCGACCTTCTCGGCGAGCTCCTGCGGCCTCCCGRCGCCGCTGTGCACGCCGAGGCGCAGCGCGGCGCCGCAGCCCCTGCGGAGAGAAGGGAAGGGCAGGGCAGGAGGAGGTCGGGCCGCGCTCCGAGACGGCCTCTGCCCCGGAGGGAGGCCCGGGCCGCCGCGGCCTCCCCGCTCACCGCCGCGCCGCGCCGAGCAGCCGCTGCCCGGCAACCGCCAAGGCCGCGCTCATGGCTCCCGCCGGCCTCCGTAGCGCGC
>PTEX01000271.1:496273-567557 GCA_003342815.1 Eudromia elegans | reverse complement strand
GCGCGGATGGAGCCGCGCGGAGGGAGCGCGCCCGGGGGCGCGGCGGGATGGGCGGTGGGAGCGCGCCCAGGGGGCGCGGAGGGGGCGCGCCCTGCGCAGATGGAGCCGCGCGGAGGGAGCGCGCTCGAGGTGCGCGGAGGCGGCGTTTCCTTCTCCGAGGGAGCCGCGCGGAGGGGGCGCGCCCGGTGCTGCGCATAGGGCGCGTCCTGCGCGGAAGGAGCCGCGCGGAGGGGGCGCGTCCTGCAGAGCGGGAGCGGCGCGGAGGGGGCGCGCCGGGGCTGCGCCGAGGGAGCCGCGCGCAGGGAGCCGCACGAAGGGGGCGCGCCCAGCGCCGAGGGAGCCGCGCGGAGGGGGCGCGTCCAGCGCCGAGGGAGCCGCGCGGAGGGGGCGCGACCGGCCCCGCTGCTCTCACCCGCGAGGGAGCCCTGCGGGGAGGATCCCATTTTCAGCTTTTTCTTAACGGGAATTCCCCGGCGACCGCGGGGAGCACGTCGAGCTCTTAACCTAGCGTACAAAACGGACCCCAAAAATGGAAATAAAATAAAATAAAATAAAATAAAATAAAATAAAATAAAATAAAATAAAATAAAATAAAATAAAATAAAATAAGACAAGACAAGACAGACGCCAGCCGCAGCCCGCTGCGGCGCGGCGCGGCGCTGACCTGTGTGCACGCGGTAGTGCGCCTTGAGGTGCGAGGACTTGCCGTAGACCTTGCCGCAGCCGCTGTACGGGCACCGGTGCCGCTTCTCGGCGGGCGGCGCGGGCGCGGCGGCGGCGGCGGCGCGGCGGCCGTGGCGGCTGTTCGGCGCGCTCTGCTTGCTGCGGCTGCCCAGGATCACGCAGCCCATGAGGCGGGAGGAGGAGGAGATGGCGGCCCTCATGGCGCAGGTACCCGCGAGCCGGTGGGGACGCGGGGGAGGGGGAAAGCGGCACCACGGCGGCGACCCCTCGGGGGGGCAGGAGGAAATGGCGGCCCCCAGGTCCCGCCAGCCGCAGGGGTTTCGCTCGCGGTCACCTGGAGAGGCCGAGTGTGCCGGGCCTGCCCTGGGGCTCCATCCCGGTGCTGCTCCCAGCCCTTCCCTAGGGATGAGCCACCGTGTCCTGGGTTCGTGCCGTCCCTGTGGGGACTCCCTGCACATGGAGACGTCTCACCACGGCCCTGGGAAGCTGGGTGGACTTGTTCTGCTTGTGGCCATGATGGTGCCCAAGGCCAACGGGTCCCTGTGCTGCCCTGCCAGATAGAGCTGGAGAAAAGCCGCTATTCGGACCACGAGCTTCGCAAGATGCAGGAGGAAGAGCAGCTCCGGAGGAGGAAGGAGAGCGCGTACGACGATGACGAAGGACCTGGCAAGACCGTCATCATGGCGCAAGACCTGGAGGACAAGTGGGAGCAGAAGCTGCAGCGATTCAGAGCAGCCCCACGGATAACGGGTACGGAGTGGAGCGGCCGTATCGTGGCACGGGGGAGCACCCGATGCCAAGGGTCTGCCCCACACAGTGCTGTCCGGTGGGGTGGAGGCCCTTGCTGGGTTCTAAGGAGGGTCTTGGCCATGTAGCAGCACGGTCGGCGTGAGAGGAATTAACCAGCTTGCAAGGGAGTCTTTGTCTCTTTGCAGTGGAGATGTGCTTGTGGACACGCTATTACAAAGCGGTGCAAGGGGATTTTCATTTGAGATGAGGAACTTTGGTTAGCTTGATCTACAAACTTGCACAGGGCTGTGGCAGATTTTTGTCATCTGGAAATAAAAACTGCTTGTTTTAAATCTGATTCAAAGTACGTGCAGTCTAGCAGTGAGTTCCACTTGAATCATGCGTGAACTTACGGGGAGCCTGAGAGCTTTGTCTCCATTTTCATCTCGTTCTTGGTATCAGTCTCACGTGTGTATTACTGTAGAAGGGCATTGGAAGGAGGCAAGTGTTAAATTGTGGTGATGAGGTGGGTGCTGCCGAGAGGTTGTTTCCAGGATGTTTTTGTTTTGGCAGATGCTGATAAAAACAACATTCGAACATCCTTGGAGAGGAAGCTGGACAGTAACCTGATGCTTCTGGTGAAACAGAAAATTGGTAACCAGGAGCTGTGGCTCCTGCCTCAGGCAGAATGGCAGCCTGGAGAGACGCTGCGAAGCACGGCGGAGCGAGCCATGGCTGCCTTCCTGGGTGTGTATGCTGTGTCCCTGCCCCTCTCCTCCTCTTTGTCCTGTTTTATTTCTTCCTATGTCCTAACTGAGGGATATTTGCAATTCTCGGTAATAAAATCTGCTATCCACTGGGAAAAGGGATTTCATGGCAGAGAGACTGAGCTAATGTGGTGGGGCTTCTGGCAAGAGCTTTGCAGGCCAAGCTGTGAAGCTGCTCTGTGCTGTGAACTGCTGTGGAGGGACAGGAGGTGCACTGTGCTCAGCTGCTCTGCTTTATGCGAGGGGCTGCTGGGGCTGGCAGCAGCACCAAGGCTGATCTGCAGCCTGTTGTTTTAGCATCATCAGTTGCCTCCTGAATGGTGTGGGGTTTCTCTAGGTACAGCTTCACTTCCTCTTGTCACCCTGTAGGCACTTTTGTGGCAAACAGGTGTTAGCAGATCTGCACTTCTTTCTTTTCAGGATGGGTTGGCAGAGCTTGGTGATCTCTCCCTACCTCCCTCACTTCTAGCCAACTTGCAGTACACCAGGACAAACAGATTTTTCTTGAAATGAAGCTTATGATTGACAATCTCTCTGTTAGGAAGGAACAGCCGATCTGAACCGGACATGTCCTGTACTCTTTCTGTTATTCTCTTTCTGCTCTGTTTAAGCAGTTGCTGTTGCTCTGTGTTCTTACGTCTTGTTTTCTTTCCCTTGCTTTCCCGGGGTCTTGCAGGAGATCGTATCCAGGCCAAGTTCCTGGGCAATGCACCGTATGGGCATTACAAGTACAAATTCCCCAGGGCCATCAGGACTGAGGATAACGTGGGAGCCAAAGTCTTCTTCTTCAAAGCCTTCCTCCAGAGCAACGATTTATCCCAGGCAGAACTGAAAGAAGATTTCCTGTGGGTTACAAAGGATGAGCTGGGAGGTTACTTGAAGTCAGAATACCTGAAGAAAGTCAATCAATTCCTTCTGGACTTGTAAGTGCTAGGCTGTGCTCCAGCAGATGGGGAAGACGTAGAACATGGCTCTGGGGAGGAACACAGCTGCTGCTTCCCCTGGTCTGTGTGTATGAGATGTTGAATTGGGCTCTGGAGAATAATTTGCCTTTGCCTTATTTCCCAGTTCTCTTCCCCAGGCCTGTACTAAATAAATATTAAAACTTATGCTCTTAAGTGAAGCTCTCCTTGGGGAGTTCTTTGCTTATGTTGAATCTTCCACCTCCTCTGGAAGTGCATGTTGTGACTTCCCTTTCCTCTCCCAAGTGGGCTGTTCCCTAGGGCTCTGGTACCCAAGAAGCTGTCTCTCCTTACCAGATTCCTGTCAGAGTCTAGAGCTCAAACAATTTCTTTTAACTAACWGCTAATGCTTGTGTTGCTGGCACCTGCTCTTTACTTAAAGAGCAGCACTGGAGGTTTTCCTTTGTTTTCAGGTGGGAACAAACTCTCCTAGGAGCAAGAGGGAGGCTTGCCACCAGCTAGCTGTGCCAGGAGACCTGGCAAGGGACCAAGTTGAAGTATTTCTGGGTTTTAGGCACTGTCCCAACACCTAAGACTCTAGTTTTTGTGACCCCTCTTGAGAGGAAATGCACATCGCAGTGTGCAGCAGAGCAGCAGTCCGTTGTTTTTCCAAGGATTAGTTCTTGCTGGCCTGGAGCAGYCCGATAAGTATTTCCAGCCATACCCAGATTTTTTCAGGATTACATCCACGCATCCATGGAGCCCTTCASCTTCTCCAGAAGTAACCTGTTCACCCGCAGCTGAAAGCTTTTTCCCTTAGCCAGATGCCACATGCACAGCACTGCGGGGATCTCAGCAGCGGATGAGGATCCACGAGGCTGGGGAAGGCAGGTTTCTGGAGAACTGGTTTGTGTTTCTGCAGGTTCTTCACAGCTCTGCGTCCCAGCCCTGTAGTTTGCGTGTGGTGTGTGTGCTTTGAAAATTAAATTTAAACTGCTTTGCTGCCTCTGGCCCAAGAGCCCTTGATGAGTGGTGGTCACGAAGGACACAGCTGTTGCCTATTCCTCATGTAGCTCTCTTTAATATAAAAATGAGTGCTGTTTTCCCACCCATGCTGCAATCCCTTCGAGCCTGAAGCTGTAGCAATGAGCAGAGAGGAGGAAAAAAAAGAAAAAGTTACGTTAGACCCAGGAGCTTTGTTTTTGTGCCAAGAGGCTAATTTTTACCTGCATTGGGAAGGCTGTTTTCAGCCTTGCTGCTTCCTGGGGACAGGCACGGAGGCTGCACAGAGGGGTTCCCACTTCTGTTCCCACTGTTTTATGCCAGTGCTGCTAACCCAGCCCAGCAGGGCTTGCTGCAGGAGCCTGACCCCATTTACCCCAATTTATTTATTAAAAGAGCTGTCCTTTCATTGTGTGGTGCTGCCTCGCCTCCTTGGAGCTGGCTCAATTTCTTGCAGCGTTTTTCTGATTGTAAATGTTGCTGTTTGCTAGTCAGAGTGTGGGCCAGCRCTGATAGGACCTTACAGAGAATCAGCCTTCCTCAGTGGCAGGGAGAGAGATGGAGAAAATAGCTGTCATTAATCATCCAGAGAGAGTTCAGCCTCCAGAGGTGGAACTGGAGATTGCTATATATATTTTATCAATCCTTTGGGAGCTGTTGAGCTGCAGGCCTCAAATTAAAGGTATCCTTAATCACTCCACAACCATTGGGGTGAGGGGTAGCGCAGCAGCCTTCTCTTTCCTAACGCTGGGCAGTTTAGGAGCTGCAGGCTTGCAATAAATTACAAACAAAACAAAACTTGGTTTCCTGAAATGCCCTTSCAGACCTGCCAAGGCGACTGTGCCTGCGCTGAAAGAGCAGTTGGAAATAGGAAATAAATGCAGAGYAGGGTATGTGCCTGCACGACTACACGTTTCCCTGGCTGTCGTCTGAGGCCGCCACTGTTGAAGGGAGACTTTTGGCTTCTCTGAGACTGGAAGCGCCTGCAGAAGGGAGACGTGAGTACCCCCAGTCAGCACTGTGACCCTCATGTCTCCAGCAGCCTCAGGGCTGTGGGGACAGTCAGCTTTGGAGAGGCTTTTCTTGGCCCTGCTCTTTCAGGCTGCAGCTTTGAGCCTCCAAGCAGAGCTCTGTGGCCATAGGCCATGGTCAAGCCTCTTGCCAAAGGCAGGGGCTTTGTCTCTGGAGTCAAACTTTCGAAGCATGCGAAGTGCTGTTTGAATGGTAGATGTTTGTGCTCCTCATTCTGAGGACAGAAGACAGAAAGGGCTGTCTGGTCTCCAAACCCASACAATTCTTATTCTGTGGTTTGCTCAAGCAACAAGCCTGTTGCCGCTGTCTGTGCTGCAAGATGGGTAGCGCTCTGCAGTGATGGACAGGCTGGAATCAACAGCCTTTATGTTGTCTATTTTTCCCTCAGACTCATACCCTTGTTTAAAGGTAGCAGATGTGCAAGGAATTCGTCCTTATCTGGAACTTGCAATAGYTCTTTTTTCAACACCTAAAATAGGATTTTCTGCTTCCAGCGGGTGTACAAGCAGTGCCGCTTTTCCCTCCCTGCTGTTTGTTTATGTGCAAACCTCCATTCAGTCACTGCAAACAATCTTGGACCCTCTGACTCAGACGCTTTTGCTCATCTCTTTTTCCATTTGGCCTGCTGCTCCTCACCTTGATCCCCAAGAGGGATGGCCGAAGGATGTTGTGCAGGTCTTCTGGGGAGATGATATTTTTGAGTCTCCTCCTCCTCTGCTCCTAGAGGTCCCTTGGTAGGTCATTGCGGCTGGATTTCAGTTGTGTTGAGCACAAAATACAAAACTACCTTGCAAATGTGACGGGGAGTTGAATGAGTATTTGTTGTCTAGGTCTTTGTCTGGGCTCCTGTTTGTGCCCAAAGCCTAATGKGTGTTTCCTACCTTGGTAAAGACCTCCCCACGTGAGATACCTTCATGAGAACCTGATGCCTTCCTGGTAGCTTGGAAGGCATCAAGTTTGCCACGAGTCCCCGGTGACAGGTACAGTTAGAAGAGCTGGAGACCCCTCACTGAAGTGTGAACAGAGACGGGTTGTAGATGGCCTGGGGCTCCTCCGTTTGAGGAATGCAGCAGGGAGCTCATCTGGGACGTCCAACGCAAGGTAAGCGCTGCAGGTAGCAGGATAACCAAGGGTTATCACCCCCAAACAGCGCAGCCCGGGGAGGAGCTAGGAGACCACTAATGGTCGGACTGCAGAGACTTTTCTGTTCTTGAAACTTTTTCAGTACAGAGCACTTCCACTGATGAGGGCGATTCACAAAAGCCGGGTGATTTCTCCCTCTAAGGAGACGTACCTAGGTGACCTCTTTGTGGTGCAATGYAGTCCGGCTGCCATTGCTAAAAGCCTCAAGAAGTAGAAATGAATGGAAGGCTAAATTGCAGTCTAAAACTCCTGCATCTAAGTTATTGCCTAGGCCGCTATGTCAGAAGAGAGAGATGGAGTTTTTCTTTGTGGCAGATTGGATGCTAGCACTTCCCTCCAGCAAAGGGAAGATAACAAGTCCTAATAAAACCACTTTTGAGCTTTGCGGATACAAGTTTCCTCTTCTACCCCTACCAAATATCTTCTCTAGCTGATCTCCCCTTATCTGCAGAAGTTCCAGGCAGGTATCACCGTTCTCTGAGCAGAGCCCCGTCACGGACATGGTGATCCAGTGTGAACAGTTCAGAACTGCGCCCTTCTCGTGTAATAGGAAGCTCTTATCTCTTGCTCCTGCCTGGCTCCAAGCAACARAAAGCATCAACGTGTGGGAGCTGGATGCAAACAGAGCCAGGAAAGGCAGGTGGAGCCACAGGCTCTACCTTTCCCTGCACTCTGAAAACCCTAACGGGGAGAAATGCTCCCAGATGCAGCTTGTTAGAGCAGGGAGAGCTGCTCCCTGTGGCTCCCTCCCTGCTGGGGACGTGGGTGGGTGGCTCAGGGTGTTCATGTGGGGGGAATGCACCTCTTCAGCAGGGCCTTCTCYTGTGTTCCCCAGGTTTCTGTGCATGGTGCCCGTTCCTCTTCACACGGCAGCTCCCAGGGGAAGCAGCGTGGGCTGCTCCAAAAGAAACCCTGCTTGGGACAGCCGGGAGGCCCAGCAGAAAAAGGCCTGGAAAAGCTGGCTGAGGTCAGCAGTGATGTGAGTTTAACAGGTCTCATCCTGCTGTCTTGGGGTATGGTTTTCTTTTTCTTTTTTCCTTGTGAAGCATCCCTGTATCTTCACATAACATTCAAGCTTTCAAGGACGCAGTGGGCAGGTAGTGTTGGAGTGAACCTCTGCAGAGCTCAGGACGGCTATAAAGGACGGATGGCTCACTGGGAAACTTGAACTTGGGGTAAAATGCTCTCAAAAATTTGCTGTAATACTCGGTGCTTAACACCAGCTCCTCGGAAAGCAAAGCCAGGAGYCTGTGAGATGAGTGCAAGATGCTGATGGCAGGTCCCCTTCAAGCTGGTGTGGGTATGGCTTTCCTGTCTAGGCTGCTTTTCCCTAAGAGGTCTCTGGCAGGAATTCACAGGTGATACTTGAAGACCAAGGGCGTTTCGTAATCAGAATACGAGGGGCTTCTCAGCAACATGGAAATAGARCTTTTTCATGATCCGTTAGGACTTGCTGGCACAGTCTATTCCAGAGGCTGGGCAGGATGCTGACAGGAACTGGCCATTTACACGGCAGTCGAGAACATCCAGTCATGTAATTAACCACAACAAAAGTTCAGGACTGGATCTGACAGCTCACAAACTGCTGCCTGAACCGGCCCCCGTGGCAGGGGAAGGTGACGGCTGGTGCAGGAGGTGGGTGACGGTGTCTCGGGGCCGCTGTCCCCGGGGCGCTGGTGGCCCACGGCAGGGGCAGCAGCGGTGCTGGGGGCGGTGAGGGCGSTCGGGGTGAGCCCGGCTGCTCCCTCCACGTGCTGCCGCCCGCTCTCTGCTCCCTCTCGTCTGTCAGGGTAATTACGCACATGAAATTTCTCCTTTCAGGTTCTACCCTCCCGAATATTGTTCTTCTGCACTAAGCCTGTGGGGGAAGTGAATTACTGGGGAAAGTAACTAGATATAATCCAGCTTTAATGGGCACATAGAAGAAAGCGTGCTGGGTTGGGAGGGTGGCCCAGCCAGCGTCCTGCTTCTCCAGGCAAATAGAAATCTATCTCGATGTGTGTATATATCTAGCTTTGTGATCTGTGAGCCCTTAATAATTGGTTTGGTGACCTGCCGGCAGCGTTTGCTCTCTGTAGAGCTTTCCCCGGTCCCTGGTTAATACAACGGGTCACAAATCCCATTTGCTCTTGAATTCTGAGTAATCCTTTTSTTAACGTTGCCTATTGCTTTTTTGGAGGTGTCGGAGGGGATCAGAGCCACGTGCTGATCGGGAAATCTGGTTCTAATGTTTGCAAGCTGCTGCCCTGCCCGGCTCGCTTGGCCAACGCCTGGAGCGGCCCCTTTGTGCCCGACGCCCGCGTGCYCCTCCACRRAGCTGGAAGCGGCTCCTGATCCAGYGCGAATGGCACAGGCTGTGAGTGTTAATGAGCTTTAGGAAACGAGGCCGTGTAAGTGGCACGGGGCTGGGTAAGGACAGAGGGACCCTCCTGCCTTGCATCTCCCTTAGTTTCCTCTGCCTGGAACGGTGGTGACTCAGCCTTGCTGGCTGCCCTCTCCTGCCWTTGTGGTAGGTGCCACAACCCCTTCAGAGGGACAAGAAGCTTACAGAGGAGCAGCTCCATAGGCGAAAATGGAGAGATTCCTGGTGATGGAGGGAGAGCAATAGCCCTCCTGACCGCCTGAACCCATGAAAGGCCCTAAATAACCTCGAGYCACCAGGACCGCTGCCCAGTCACCTTGTCCCATGGGCCTGGGGATTGAGGAGTGAGCCGAGTCCTGGCGCTGTGTTGGGCGAGGATGACTTTGTGGAGCTACCGCTTTCCTCCTGCTTGTGCCTGCACAAGGCCAAGCCATCAGTGARCCGTGTTCTCGGGTCCGTGCTGGTCTGACACCCTTGTGAAGGATGGAGAGAGACGCAAGTGATGCGGGATGAGGTCCTTGGCTCTCCGTGCACAATGTGAGCTCCAGCCCTTTGTCATTGTGCCCGGGTATTGGCTGTCGATGCTGACCCCAAGCCAGTGAGCGGCTTGTAGGGACCACAGTTCTATTGCCATGCTTCCCCAGGGACTGAACCATCTAGGAAGCATTTCATAGGTGTTTGTGAGAGCAGGACACTCTGAGTTGTGACATCAGCATTGTTGGGGGGGGGGTTGTTGTTTTTTATTTTGTTTCCCGTTTTCTCTAGATGGTCAAACTCCCGCCYAGCTGGCAAGCCTCCCCATTCACCCCTTCCCCTGCACCGTTCTCCCTCTCGGCTTCAGGATTTGAGCTGTTTGACTCCAGAACCCTTGCTCTGGCCCTGGCACCAAGTGAGGAGCATGGCAGGGAACTCCCTGGCACCGGGAACTGATAAACAAATGTCACTGCCTCTAATTTAAGAGTGAAATTCCCCTGAGGACACTGTCAGATACTGCTTCCTACCCATAATACAGGAGCAAGTGTAGGCACTAGATGGCAGGCAGGGACTGGAAAATCCCATCCATGGAGTTTTCCTTCCCTTCCCCCTCAAAATCGCCTCTTGCGCTGGGTGCAGCCCAACCGGCATCGTGGAATTGGGGTCACCAGCTCCTCTCTGCTGTCCCCAGGCCTTGTGGGTCTCCTCCCCGGGGCTGGTCTTGGGGTCATGTTTGCGCGTTTTTGAGGGTTGACAAGGATCCAGAGGTGGTTGGGGTGGCCTGAGCATCGCTGGCGCAGGGCTGGTCGGAGACGGGAGCTGACGGACACGGTGCCCATCCCTGGGGGCTGCCAAGGGGGAAGGGGCCCTGCAGGGCTCCATTTCCAGAGCCCGAGAGCAGGACGGGGCAGGGGACTCCATGCATGGGCTGGAGAGGGAGCCTGGGCAGGGGAATGGGCAGTCAGCACCCAAGGATGGAGAGCGGATGCTTAGGGCGGGTAGGAAGAGGGGATTTTACATGTATGGGGTAGAGGAAGGAGGGGAAAAAATKTTTGCACACATTTGATGCAGGCAGGTAGAAGTCATCCCCTCTAGAAGGTGCATTTCCTATGGCCTTGCTGCGAGGCAGTTGTTTTGGAGAAAGCGGTGCAGGATTTTCCACTTGCTCCCCTTGTCTCCCATCGCAGGCACAGGAGCAGAGCTGCAGCCCCCCACCCCGGCRCGGGGCCGTCGTAGGTCCCCTGTAAGCACCTTCCAACAAAAGGGGATTATCTATAGCTTGTTAGAGTGCTTGCAGGGAGGGAGAATAAGGCTCTTTGCTCTGAAATGTTCTCCTCCCTGGGATTACAAGATAATGCATATGAAACGACATTAGCTCAGCCAGGTTTATGGATTATTTGAAAATCAAATTCTTTTAATCTCATCCGCCATCTGGCACCGGCGCAGCAGCCAGCTCGCTGCCRCTGCCGCCCTGCCCGTGCGCGAGGGCTGGTGAGGGGACACCCCTGTCCCCGCACCCTGTCCCGGTGTCGTCCCAAGGCAGCGTGGAGGTCACCAAGGCTGGGGAGCCACAGCTCGGAAGCGGCAGAACTCCTCCCGAGGGCCCGGCTGCTGCTTCTCTTCCTCCCTTAGTGCCTATGGGAGGAAAAAGGGCTCTGGAATTTGTTGTCCCCCTGTTCCTTCCCGGGATGGATCGTCTCCATGTACGGTGGTGGAGGGGTCTAGTGCCCTGAGAAGGCCCATGGCAGGAAGAGAGCTGGGGAGGAAAGCTGGCATGGCTGGGACGGGCATGGCTGGAGGCTCTTCCCAGCATGGGCTTGGGAGGAACAAGTGGACGGGAACGTGTCGCTGCTCGTGTCTCTGTGACCACGAGRCTCAAAGCCAGCAGCTGAAGTCATCCTTGGACCCTAAAGAAAGTTGAAGGACTGAGCAGGGAGGTGGCTAATCTCTCCAGCCAGTTCCCTCCTCACTAATGTGKTTTATAGGCACCTCCTGGCTGGGCAGAGAGGGCTAACGGGTCAGGACTTCCCTGCAGGATGCTGATGCGGAGGTTTTGCAGGAACATTGTGTTTCCCAAGGAGTACTAATGGGAAGCACAGCTCTGCGCTGAGCTCTCGCCTCCATGCATGGCACTGCCATTAGTTTGGAGCTGTTTTGCTCTGCAGGAGGTGAGTAAGGGTTTTATCAGGCTTGCAAACTACCCTGTGCTCTGAGCCGGGCTGTGTTTACTCACTAATGGGGATCCTCGTTCTTACTCAGCCCTGGGCTGCCGCTGGTCTTACACCTAGGATTAGGAGTCGAGGTCGGGCCTCTGCTGGCCTCAGAGCTGCCGGCGTGCCCCAGAGCCGTGCGCTCCCTCGCTGAGGAACCCTTGTGTGGGATGGCTGCTCTGCTCCCCTGCCCAGCACCCTCCTCCAGAGCCCTCTCGCAGCCAAGATGTCCCACGGTTTYACAGCCCTTTGGCTGTGCCTTGACCTTGAGCCAAGGGCTACGGCATATTCCATAACTGCGGGRATTGTGCTCAGGGTGCCTGTCCTGTGTGCATGGCCTGGCCAGTACCTTGACCAGCAAGTGGTGACGACGTGACAAGAATGCTGAGCTGGCCAGGCAGGGCTGAGTGCTCTGCTCCTGCGTGCAGGAAACCACTGTCCCCCAACTGCCCTGTCTTGGTGGCCCATGAGGTCACAGCATTCCCTGTCAGGAATAACAGCCACCCTGGCCACCGGCCCACGGTGCAAATGGTCCTAGATGGCCCCTCTCTCCATCCCTCAGTTCAGTCCAAGCTGGGCCRCTGGCCTCCCCAGCCTGGTCAGTGGGCATGGGGATAACATTGACTGTCCCCGTCCCCATCCTCGTGCTCCAGGGCCCCTTCCCTTCACCTGGCTCCAGAAGACGCTCCAAAGCTGCGGCAGTTCTGCTCCCTCCACCAGTAATTCTCTCCCTAGCTTGTTTTTCCATGCAAGGCTGGGTGTGCTGCAGAGCCTCTCGGTTCTCTTGTTTCCAGTGAAAGGTGCTTTGCCCTCTGTGCTGAGCCTCGATAGGACCATCCATCTTCTCCTGTCTCCTTCAGAACGCTCCTGCACCCACTACCAGGGAGTACCATAATCTCAGTACCCATTTAACGTGGATAAAAAGCCTTCTGGGACACTAGGTCACGGTTATGCAATTTAGCTCAAGTAGAGAAAAGGCCTTTATAGCTATGAATATATGAATACTTAATAAATATATATATAACATTGGTTAACGTCAGGACATATAAGCATAATATATACATAGCACCGGGCTAACACTTTGTTCCTAGACTCCCTCTTGGAAGGTTGTAGCATCCAGCTCTGTCCCAGAGTTCTAGTTTGCCCTGCTGCCCATTTGCCCTCTGCTTTCAGTGCCGAGGGTGGATGCAGTCTGTATCATTAAAATTACTTGGKTTTTTTTCCCAGTACATTGTAGTTTTAATTAAACAAATCCCTAAATTGTTTTTTTTCCCTTTGTAACCCAAATCCTTCTTTTTCTCTATTAGTACCAARGCATCAATTAATTATGTAATCAGTGACTGCTGCTTTGCCGCTCCTGGAAGGGTTGTTTCCACGTTGTGGGTGTGCAGCGGCTCGGGAAYGCCTTATGAAACGCCGTTTGATACGGAGGCTCCGTGGGAGGCRCGCTGGGCTCTGCTGCAGGTTGGGTTTGGCAGCGCCGAGGTGCATCCTGCGGGTTGGGGTGGGAGGAACGCGGCCGGGCTGGCCTCAGGAGGCTGTTGTGCACCGGAGTCACTTGTCACATGGCTCCCATCAAACGTTCACATTGCCCTGGTGGGCAGGTGCCTCCCTGCCCTGCAGATGAGGTGCAGGTGACGGGTGCCAGAGCTCTCCTCGGGTCAGAAAATCGCCCTCCGAGGGCATCCCCCTTCTCCACGCACCACCCGTGCCCCCAGCYTGTCCTCCATGCCCATTGCTCCCAGGGGTTCCTTCAGCTCCAGAGCTGCAGCTGCCTCYTCTCTGTGCTACGGGTGGGCTTGTCCAGCATGCAGGATCAGACGTCACCCTAAAGGGGGATGAGCACCGCCAAGGGATGGCGTTCCCCTCGTAGCAGGACTTGCTGCGTCTCTGCCGTGCTCGGGATACCCAACAGATCCCGAGCAGGGGGGAAAAAACAGAATTTCACATGCAGCTAGTGATAGTCTTAATAGATCTGCACTTATTATTTGGAAAAAAAAAAGAATTGGGATTACAGGCTTATGAGGGATTAGCAAGCATGAATGCCTGTTTCTGTGTATACTGCTCCCTTTGTAAATCCATTGTGCCATTAGACTGATACCAAGCTAAACCATTACTAGCATGATATCAGTGTATCAGCTAGCCTTGATTATAAGAGCAAGTGGCTGCACTAAAGAAAACTTCCCTGCAGGCCTGCTGCCCCTGCCATAGCTCCTGGAAGGCTGTGAAGGCTCCCTGGTTATCGGGCAGCAATGCAGGCCACCTGTGAGCACCAGCCTCCCCCAGGAGGATCTGCATCACCTGCTGGTGGAAGGGGCCTTATCTGTTTCACCTGTGACCTCTTTTTGGGGCAACAGGAAGAAAAGAGGTGAGTGCAGATCGTCAAGCTTATGTGCAAAGCCTATTCTCATAAAGGCAGYGTGCCTTGGTTTCACACACTGTGTGCTCCTGAGGAAAGTAGCTATGGAGTGTGTGACCAACTGGGAAATCTGGATTTGCTGGGAGCTCTTGAGGAATTGGTGTGGGTCCAGGCAGCCTAAGGAGCCTGCTTGTGCTTCCTGGGGTGAGAGTCTGGGCTCGGGTAGCTGGAGATGGCCTGGCAACCTGGACATGCTGCAAGAAACCCSCAATGMAAGGGAGAAGAGTTCATTCATCTGYAGGGAAACCAGTATCGCTGAGCTAGATGAACTGAAGCCTTGGGCTGGAGGCTCCCGTGGAGATGGTCTCTGTAAGCAGAGATGTGCTGAGCAGGAAATCCCAGTGKGGGGAGTGGAGGACTCAGCATTTATGAAGCATCAGGGACTCCGTGCATGTTAAAAGTTTTGATTTTTGCTAAATATTTTCCCATTTAATTTAAACYGCTGTTTTTCCAAGGAAATGTAATAATAAGAGCCCATGTGTTTCTAACTAAATGGCAGCCGGTGGTGTGTAAACATTCTGGGGTCCAGTTTGGATCACATSTCTGTGTTGCTCTTTCTAGAGATGAGCTGACAATAAAGCTAAGGCAGCTCGTCCCTAGAGCCACCCYGAGCTGCCTGTTGCCAGAGCCAAAGGGAATGAGAGCGCCTGGAACACCCAGCTCTCCTGATGCCTGTGAACAGAGGGTCTGGSTGTGCAGGCAGCTCCAGGTGACAGCAGGGCATTCCTGTGTCACTCACACATGATGTGTTGCCCTCCTCTTCGTCAGTGAATCCTCCCTGTACAGGTCAGGGCCCACGGATGACCCTACCCTGGTGACTGCTCCGTTCCCAAAGTCTCCTCAAGTGCTGCTGTTTGTGCCCACTGGCCTTGGGGAGGGTGATATCAAGAAGGAAATCTGGCTGCTCTCTGCTCGCTGCTGCACGGCCTTTCTCACACATGGCTGCATCTTATCTCCCACACCAGGATGGAGCACATCCTTCCATGGCTGGTAGAGGTGGACGTATTTCCTGCCGCCACCAAGGTAAGATGGTCTCACTCAGGGTCTCCTCCTCATGTGCTTTCTCTCTGAGGCCCAAGGGGATACTAAGTCACATGATGTGTCCAAGAATCTCACCAGCTACCTGATGTTTTTGATACTCCTAYATTAGAGACCATGTGTGGTGATAAGCAGTGCAATGCAGAAGAGAAGAACTGGGAGACACCCTGGACCTTCTGAACCTCTCTGAAAAAAGCATCTGCTCAAAATGGAGAGATATAGATGAAAAAGTGCTAGAAAAAGGGAGAATGTGCCACATGACACCCGTGCATGGCCAGCTCCCAACACGCCTTTCTAAAGAGAAGGATTGGACTCAGACTCAACCCCAAGCCTGTTCTTTTCCCTTTGTCTTGCCCTTCAGTGAGTCATACGAGCTCTTACCAGTGTGACTCACTCTGTGGACAAATGGCTAAGACAGAGTTTTAACACCTACAACCAGGGTAGATTTCCAGCTCAAAGCTGGTCTTCCTCTACAGCAAGCCTTGCTAGAAYGACCAGCTTCATTCTGTATTTGAGACAAAATTCCCTTTGCTTTAGTCTATGTGTGTCTCTAGTGGTTCCTAGATGTTTGTAGTGGTTCTGGAATAATCACTGAGAGTGGAAAAGGAATGGTCTTTCCTTAGCCAGTCTGAATGCATGGATCTTGGTGTGCTAACCTGAGTCTCCAGATTAATACTGTCTGATGCTCYGAGTTCTTGAGCAGGATCTTTCATTTTTGCCTCATTTATCTGTCACGGGCTCTCTCCTCGTGCATTCACTAATCTTGTACAATACCAGTTGTGCTGCTGACGGTGGGCACTTCAGACTTGAGCTTTTTGAGAACAGTTCTCTTACTTCTCCTGTCAGGGATCTGGCCTTTTAAGTGCCTAAATCACTTGGAATATTTGGAAAATTCTCCTCCATGTTTTCTCCCCATATTGTGTATCTRTATTTTTTCCTATCCATGTTTAAATATTTTTGGGGCCACAGGTTTTTGAGATCGAGGTGTTCTGACAAATTTGACGCTGTGTTTCAAAGCAGTTCTGCACAAATAACCCAGGTAGGTCAAGCARTCTCCCTGTCTGGTGCCCTTCCCCTGCAGTAAGAGATGACCCTACAGTAATAAACCCAGTGCACGGAAGGTGGTGCGTGCCGGAGTCCCTACCATAACTAACCCATGTGCACACAGCCCATTGCTGATGAGCACTGACACGGCTTCAGATGTCCTGATGTTCCTGCTGATGTGTCCTTTCTGAGGCCATCAGCGTCAGCAGTCCTTTTAACTGTGAAGTGAGGAGGATGACTCATGAACCATACAGACGCAAGTGGTGGCAGTACCTTGATGGTCCATCAGGTTTCTAACCTGCGTCAGCAAAACCAGGAGTGGAAAAGGAAATGAGAATGACAACAAAATCTGAATTTAGAGGGAGGGAGCAAGYGATATGGAAAATAAAACTCCCGGAGAGACTCTGTCCCCACTCRTTAGAAGACATGTCCTGTTGCCAGACCTGACTTCAAGAACCTTCAAGCATGGACTGTTTCTATTACTGTCATTTACAAGTACTAAAATTTTGGACTCTTGACGTGCTCTCCAATGGCCTCTAACTCTTTTCTCTGCCAGAAGCTTGAGACCATCTTCCCTGCTGCTCTCTGTGGAGGGTKTTGGAGACTAGGTGGKTTGTTTTGTTTGTTTGTTTTGTTTGGTATCCGGCTTAGGATACCCCAGCTAGATCTTGGAAAGGGCTTCATTGTTCCAARAACAGAAATACAACTCAACGCACTGCATCTATTTACCGTGCAGAAGAGACAAAAATGGCTCTTCTCCCTTCAGGGCCCTGAAGCTTCTTTGGCAGAATTAAAAGACACGCAGAGAGTTTTAGTGAGAGGGTAAAGAAGAGAAACAAGTGGAAAGAGCAGAAGAGAAGAGCCCTCTGTTTCATCCCACCTGCTCTGTGATGGTGACTTGCCCTGAAGAGTCTCAGGAAAATCCTGTGTAAATGGAACATAAATGTTTTATGAATTCAGCCCTCGTGGAGTAAATTAAAGGGTCATTAATGGCCTCATTAAAGAGCTTTGCACTTTGTTCTGAATTATGAAAGCTATCATACAATGTTAAACTAAATGGAGTTTTCAGAGAGATTTTAAAACTCTTTAACTGGTTCTCTCTCCCACTCTGTCTTTATTCTCCCCACCCCTTTTTTGTGTCTGAAAATGTCTTTCGAGGGAGYCGCCTGTAATGCTACAAACTAGATTTCAATTATAAATCTTCTTATGCTCCACTAATTGCCCAGAATTTTTCTCAAGAGCTGCCTGAGGTTAATGTTGATGAAGAAAGAGCCCTTTTGTCTTTGCTTAAAATGGTGTCTCTTTCCCCTASCTCTGATGAGATGCCAAGCAGGGAATTACCTATAAGGACCTATAACGTACCTGTAATGGGGTGCAGAGACCTGGCTGTGCTAGGATGGGGGAAAGGAATGGTGATTTTGCCATGGCTCTTCCTTGGCTTGCTGCTGTTGAGGGAGATGCCTTGGTTTCTTCCCTGGCTTCTCCCACATGGTTCTTGATGGACCCAAAACATGGAGTCCACCCACGTGCCCTGGTTAAAATGTCAGCCCGGCCCCAGTCTCCCCCACCCATCTCTGGGAGCCTCTGACACCTGGTTTGAGCCCATAGGAATGAACGGTTGATTTCTAGCCACCATCCTCCCTTTCCTCAGCACTGGGGGTTGATATTAGGCACCCGACATCGTGGTACAGAGAAGGGTGAAGGAGAGGTGCCCGTAGAAATAACCACTGAGTGTTTGTGACATCAAAACCAAGCAAGTGTAATGCTCCTGTCACATTTTTTAGGGAGTTAATGGCTGTCTGCTTAGAGGCATGGGCAGAGCTGAAGATTTCCAAGGACCATCACCCAAGAGTGCAAGGCCTGGCTGTAGGCAAAGTCCTTTTTCTCCGGCGACAGAGCCCTCAAAGGACGCGTGAGGCCATACATTAATGCATGTGGACATCTCTGCATCTCAGTGCAAGCAGTGCCCTCGTGGAGCACAACATCGGGCACGCTGCGGCACGCCGAGCAGGACCCATGGCCCKGGCTGGCCGGCTGCTACCTGCAGGGCTGCGTCCTCCCCTTCCACACGGTGCGGGAGGGTGAAAACCAACCGCGTCCTGCGCGCCTGGGAGACCCTCTGTCCTCTCCCACCCCTGTTGTCCTGGGATAACATCCCTTTCTTGCTGGAGGGGAGGTGCTGCCAGCGCTTTGGGACTGAAAGAGGCATCTTGCTCAGGACACTGTTGCTGTTATGTCTAGCTGGAGGTGAAAGAGTTTGTTTGGAAAACCAGAAATTGTTGGTTTGCCCCAAACATTGAGTGCTTCCCCCCAGGGACACAACCATTCCACCACCAGGAAAAGCTCTGCTGGCCTGGCCTGGAATTTCCCCCTGAAGCTGGTGGAAGGTCCCTGCAGGGAAAGRGATGTTTGCCTGCGTGGCACCTCGAGCCCTGTCCTTCCCTCCCCACCTCAGGCTGCCACTGACGCTCATTTCTTTGACTTATTTGACTTCGCTCACCCTCTGCAAGTTCTTCACACCGCTACACAACAAATTAAACCCCTTATTAACTAATTAAGCTATTTCTCCAACCAGACAGGAAAGAGAAAAGAGGTTGTTATTATTATTTCTATTTTTAAATGCCTCTGAGAGGCACACGTGCTTGACAGGCAACGCGACCTCGCCCGGGGGAAGCGAGGCAGACGGGTCCAGCAGAGTCTCCTCCGTGCAGCCCAGCAGCTTCTTGACCAGAAGCCGTGGGGAGCTGCACCTTGCTGCTTTGCCCCTTTAGTTTTCCCCGACACGTTCCCCAGGGTGTGGGCACCGCCGTGAGGCTGCTCCCAGCTAGGTGAAGGGTCCGGGTAAGGGGAGGATCCTCGGGCTTGGAGTACTTGGTTGCTTGCCCCAGTGCATTTTTTGGAYGCTTATCCTGGGCYSTTGGCAAACCCAGTGCAGGTTTGTYTTCCTTCTGTTTGCCTTCTAGGAGCCTGCAGGGGAGCRGCCGGCTGTTGATGCRGGAATCACCTTTACTTCAGCACAAAGAGGTGTCTGCAGCTCCATGGATGGAAGGCAGCAGGGGCACGTGGAGGCTGGGAGGAAGGGTGAAGTGCAGCTAGAGCTTGCTCCTCTCCTGCTCCTTAGGGCAGGGATGGGAAAGGCACAGGGCCCGTGATGTCCCTGTGGCCCTGGCTTCCCCAGAGCAAGGAAGCTCGTGTACAAAGGTGAGAAATGATGCAGAAATTGCTGCTTCCACTCTCGGGCTCTGCACAGAGCAGGTTCTGCTCCCCTCTAATTACAGCACATCAYCAGTGCACTAATAGCTCCAGGTCCCTCATCCTAAAGTGTTTATTAGGTTTCCCCCATGTACTTTTTGGATGAGCACGGAAGCTCCGTGCCCAGAGCACGGCCGTGCCCTTCGCACCGTGAGTCCTGCAAGAGCAGAGCGGGTGCCTGATGGCGCTGGGTGCAGCCACAGCAGCGGTGCCGCCAGGGCCTGCGCGGGGCACTGGGGTGGGTGCCTCGGCGCGGGGACCTGCAGGGTGTGCTGTGGCCTCAGGGATGCTCCGGGCACCCCTCGATGCCGCGGGTGGGAGGGGGTCTTGTTCTTCCCGTGCGCGCTCGCGGTGGGCGCTCCGTGGCACAGGGACTGGCAGCMATGGGCACAGCTGGCTGCTCCCTTCCCGCACATCTGGGCTGGTGCTGGGAGCGTGGAAATGGAGCGGGAGGTGAGGGGGATGCAGCCCCCTAACCTGAACCTGGGGCAGACGGTGGCAAACCCCACCTGGCACGCRCCTGCGAGAAACCTCCTTCCCCCTAATCCGCTGCCGCACGCTCAGTCCCRTAACAAACCACCGAGTCAGCGGGAGAAAACCAGATTCAATTTATATCTCAATCCAAGCAAATATGAAGAGGCTGCCAAATCGGACAATAAAAAACACAGCGATCTCAGATGTTTTCCTCCTGTATATTGGGAAAAATCGGAGTGGAGGCACTTCTAGGTGAGCAACAGGGCTGCCTGCAGGCCCGGKGCTGCTCCGCACTGGTTTTCCCCCTTCCTTTGGAGGGGTTTTTACAGGTTGTGTGATCAGGAGCAACCCGCYGAGCTGCTGCGGCGGCCCCGAGCCCGGCGCCCGCTCCCGGCCCGGCAGCAGATGGGCAGCAGAGATTAAACCAAGAGTTGGGATAGACAGTTTGATTAACTGTTTGCCTTGAAGAAAGCGTTTAGCGAGCTCAGCCGAGCTATAAATATCCCCACGACGTTCCTCTAATAGGTGAGGAGAGCARGGGAATGGGAAGAGGGGGATGTTTCTTGGTGTAAACAAATTTAGTAAAAATAGTGTCGGGGGAACAGAAGCTGCTAATGGATTGGAGTCAAATGCAGCCGCTTGCGTTGGCTCTGAGATGCAGCRTTTCTTGGTGATGGAGTGACCACATCCAGCCGTCGCTTTACCCAGTCTGGAACCCAAAATTTGCACTTTTTTTTTTTTTTTCCAAATATTGGGGTTTTGTGAAATCATGGTTTTTATTCATTTTTTTAAAGGTCAAGCTAAATCACCTGCGAGTGGGATGAAATATTCCAGTTGAGAATGGAATGGGGTTTTTTTGCTTTCATGCAGAACAGTGAGAAGGAGGGGAATTAACGGCTGTTGCTGGTCTCATTAAAATTTGCTTTCACCTGGTGCTAATTTTCCCCTGGTTGCAAAGGCCCCGGCTTGCTCGCTTGCCTGCCTGAGGAGGGAGAAGCGCTTGTAGATGTTGGTCGTAGCGGGGAAGCGACAGCACGTGTTGGCGGGTAACGAAAAATTGCCGCGGGAAAATCCGCTGGGAATTGTAGCCGTGGGGCTGGGGGCTCGGCCCTGCCAGAGGGAGGGAGCCGCACTGGGAAGCGGCCGTTCCGGGAGGCATCGGACCGCAGGGATGGTGCCTCCTGCCGCAGCCTCCCGGTGCCCGCGGGCGCTCTGCGATCCCCGTCCCTGCCCCTCGCTTCCTGCTGCAACGGAGCTGGAAGCGGCTCCGGGTGCCCCCGCCAGCGCTGCYGGGTGGCAGTTCCTATAGAAACGGCCGCGGGAGCCGCTCGCTCCGGTATCCGCTCGCTCCGGCACCTGTGAGCGCCCGCGCTCCGGCCTCTCCGCGCCCGCGGCCCTTGGCCCGCTCGCGGCGGCGCTTGCCGTGACCTTCAGCTGCCGCCCGTGGGATCGATGCTCGGCGGGGACTGCAGCCGGGGCTGGAAGCYGGGGTCGGGGGGGGCATGGGGAGCCTTGCTGTCCTTTCCCAGCGTTGGTGCCGCGCGCTCGCGGAGCTCGGAGATGCTCGGAGCCAGGGAAATGCCTGGGGCCGTCTGCTCTGCGGGACTACGATGCCTGTTGAGAGCTCTGGAGTCGGAATTCAGCAGAGACCTTTGGAGAGGGCTGTAGCAGCAAGGGGCTTTCGCRTGTCCCGTGCCGGGGCTGCGTGTTTCCCCTCCCCTCCTGCCCCGGGGAAGCCTGAGACGGCCGGGGGTCCCACGGGGACGGTGCCCCCGCGCACCAGGGATGCAGGGAAGGCTGAGGAGCATCTCGGTGGGACGCGGTGCGGTGCGGGGAGGTCGCGGCCGCCGCGGGGATGGGTGACCGGCGGCTTTGGGCTGGTGCCGTGCACGGGAACCCGCCCATGAGCCGCGGTCTGTAACCGCGACCGGCCGAGCCCGGGCTGGGCTGGCGAGCGCGCCGTGCGGGAGCTGCCGCRCGTTGTTGTGACGGGTAATTAGGGTGATGGGAGATGCTGAAAAATTGCTTTATTAGGCAAAGGCAGCCTGTGAACCTCCCGGAACAAACAGGCTTGTTAAACAGCTCCAGGCTGCGCACAGAGGTGGCTGCTGCTCCCGCCGCCCTCGCCGCAGCCGGGTGCTCGGGTCTCTGGTTTGGCTACACTTGGCCGAGCGATCCRGATCTAAAGCACTCAGCTGATGCCCTGTGAGTAGTGGCCTGGGTTTGCTGGTAAGGACAAAGTCCTTGGGTTGTTCTTCGCCCTTTGCACTCTTTCCACACTCGGTATTTTTCCATTTTCAAAATKCACTGTTTTGGAAGGGAGGCATCCCTGAGACCTCTGCCCAACGAGAYGCCTTGCACGGGTGAGACGGGCCCAGGGAGGTGGCGACTCGCTCTGCTCTCCGCCACATCAGGGACATCTCCCTGCAGACATCCCCCTTCTCCTAAAACCAGCTCAGGGATGGGGCATCCCTGCCCTCCGGAGGCTTCATCCCAGACTTTGCACCCCGCTGGGAAGGCAAAATCCGCAGGGAGCGGCTGTGTCAGCTCAGCGTGTTCGGGGAGCTCCCGTCGCAGCCCCGCGGGACGCACGGAGCGAAGCCGCCCGGGGCATCATCCTGCTGCTGCTGGAGGCGCTGGGCCCCTGCCAGCRCCCGGCTCTGCCCGCCGAGCCCTGGCCTGCGCGTGCTCGGAGCGCTGGCAAGCGGCGGGCTGGGGATCGGATGAGTGTTAATAAATCCGCAGCGCCGGTGCTGCTTTAGTATTCCTCTAATTGGTGCCATAAAGTTAAACTCGCCCACTTAGAGTTCTGCTGGGAGCCGGGGCCTCCATTTGCAGGTTCCCCTGCGCCGCTAAAGGGCACCGCGCTCGCTAATACGTGTTAAATTGGAGCATCACTTTTTAATAAGCCTCTTAATGGCATCGTGAGGATCCTTGGCAGCTTYGGGATGCCTCCGCCAGGCCACCCTAGTGCTGCAGTGAGCGTGGGGTAGGGAAGCAGTGCCTGGAACCAGGGAGTTTGAGAGGCAGGTCCTGCGGCACATCAGGTCCCACGGTGCCCGCTCTTGAGGGGTCACTCGGCCAGGGGAAGGGCCTTGCCCGGAGCTGGACGGGCAGGGCTGCTCTCCCGGGGACTCCTCTTGATGGTCACAGGCTGAAGCATCAGCCGAGCTTCCCCAATGGGGCCGTGGTCTTCACGGTGGTGCCATCCGGGGTGGCGCTTCTCGCCGTGCCCTGCTCTGCTGGTGCTGGCTTGATGCTGTCGCAGCACTTCAGGTTTGGCTCCTTGCTGGGGTGAATCAGCTCCGCCTGAGCCCAGGACCTGGGCMCGTGTCCCAGCTACAGCAGAGCGCGGCCGGGAGGAGCCACAGGGCCGTGCACGTGGGCACCGTGTCACCGAGGCCACAAACCACCCGCAAAACAGAGCAAGGAACAGGCAGCAGAGCCGCCCGGGCTCTGCGCTAACGCTCGCAGAAGAGAGCTAAACCAACATGAAACCAGCCCTATTTTTATCTAATCCCTCTGCTTTAAAAGCTGGCAGTTGGAGGGGTTTCAGCAYCCGTAACTCGGATGAGGGTGTTTCTAAAGGCCCCTGCTGGCGTTACGGTCCCGCTCCGGTTGCTCCTCCTCATCAGGGCATCTTCCCGCAGGGTGGGATGTCGTGGAGGCCGCTGGCCGTGCCCGTGTTGGCCGCGCAGCCGCTCGGCGCTACCCCACGGCGCGAGGAACGTCCCCGTGCCCCATCCCCGGGCACCCCGAGCCTCCGCGGAGAGAGACCCGCGAACAGGGAGCGCTTTGTCCAGCCCAGCTCTCGGCGGGGATGGGGCAGGATGGCACCGGGGAAGAAGCACGAGGAGGGATTTGTCACCTCCGGGCCGAGCACTTTGGAGGCCGAAGCCGCGGACGGGAATGAATGCAATTTTTGTCAGTCCCATCCGCGGCGGCGAATGCAGATCATGAATTACACACCCGCCAGATGACAGGCTGACATTTTAGCTCCAAACATTCTCCTATAATTAGAGAATCTAATGCAATACAGGGAATGGCTCCATTTTACACACACATTATCGTAATGCCTTTAAATAAGATAATTGATTATGCCTCTGCATAAGAAAGTAAAATATTCGGTGTAATTAAAACCGACATTCAGATTTTGGCATGCTGACAGGTGAGGCCGTGTGTCATTTTATAAATCCTTAAAGTGATATTCACACCCACATTTGAGTTCCCAAAGTTTTGCGGAGAAAGAAAGAAAGAAAAAAATTCCTTGCAGCTGAGCAGCTTTTTATCTTGAGTTCAAATGTGTTTCAATGAGGGATTTCTTTCTTTTTTTTTCTTCTCGTTCTTCTCTTCTCTCATTTATCTTCATTTCAGCCTCATATCATCAGCTGGCACAGGAGCCCTGCAGTCAGACCGCTGTGAACACGGGTGTTGGTAGATCCCGTGCGATGGGCAGGATTTGGCCAGCTCTGCTCTGCTCAACGGGCAGCCGGGACCTTCCCGCTCCGTCTATCCCAGTTTTGGTGCCCAAACCATGGCCTGGGGCAGCGTCTCGTGAGCCTGGGGCTGGACTGGGCCTGTTCACCCTTCATGGTTGCTTTCATGACGTTGTGGAGCGAGTCTTTGTTGCTTGTCCCATTTAGGGCAGGTGTGGTTGGAGGTACCTGTAGGGACGGCGCTTCTGGGCACAACCTAAAAGCTTCTTAGTTCTCTCTRTGAAGCCGGATGGTTGGGGTCTGTCCTGCTGCTGATGGAAAAGGTTTATATGCAAAATTACTGCCCCTGATGTGTAATGAAACTTGCCTGATGGAGACAGTGGTGAGCCTGGAGGTCTGGAGCTTTTGAAGGAATTCTTGAGGTCTTCAGAGAGCTTCTAAGAAGCTGGTCTGCTGCATTAACCCTGGCCTGATTGCTGCTCATTGCACTGTTATAATGATGGCTTGGAGGATTAAAACCCCTTCCAGGAGCTGTAAAGCTGTCCTCATCGTCCCGCAGCACATTTTTGGTGAATCCTGGTCAGGATTTGGGCAGGGGATGCACCTGCAGATCCATGTGGCCTCCACTACCCTCAGCCTCGCCTGGACCAGGCACACAAGCTGCGGAAAGCGGAGCCCGGCCCGAGGAGTGATGCAGGAGGGAGCAGGGTGCTGGGTGAGGAGGGTGCCGGCCCGGTCCCGCACCCCCTCCCAGCCCATCCGCTCCATGGGGCGGCGAGCGAAGGCGGCTCTCTGTTCTCGCTACGGGTGTGGGGCTSTGGCATAGGGAAGAGCAGCAGGAGGAGGAGGAGGGCGAGGGGCTCTGTCTGCTCGGCTCCCATTAGCAGGCTGCGGCTGGCCCCCTCGGCCGCCCCCGAGCCCATTACCCCGGGCTCGCAGCGCTGCGGTCGGCGTGGGGCGCCCGAGCCCGCTGGGACCCGGCGGCGCCCGGAGCCCCTGCCCGCCTCCGCTCGTAAGTGGCCCCGTAACAAGCTCCGCGCTGGTGCTTGGGAGGCAGAGCCGTGTTTAAGTGCAGTGTTTAGCAGCTCTGCCTCCCCCCGCCCTGCTGCAGGCTCCAGCACCAGAGCATCCTGGMCACAGGGACCAAGTGTCTCTGATGTCCAACAGAACAGGGGGTCCAACGGCCTCTGGGAGCGATATCCAAGGTCTCCATGAAGATGTGGCTGAATCACATGTAGACACCCAAGGCTGGCCACACTGCAGCATGGGACAAAAGCCCCTGGCTCAATGGGCCTTCCCTGGAGGGGCCCAGGCTTTTCATGGACCCCACTCCACGAGCATAAGTGTTGTTCCATAAGCATCATTCATTCACTAATGGGGAAACTGAGGCATGAGACTGGTCTGTCACTTGACCTAAAGGTCTCAGCATTTCAGTCTCTCATCCTAATCTCCAAGAAGAGCAATAAAGGAGCCCAGGATTCTTGATTTTCCCAGGGTGCCCAATATTTCCTCCTCTGTCCTATTCATGACCCTGCTTTGTCCTGCATGAGCAAGACCCACGGAACATCACCCAGGTAGGAAGTGCCACCTCTTCCTGCTACCTGGACACCCCTTCTGCACCCCCTGCTCCAACCGCAGGGTGCCGGGGAGCCTTGCAGCCTGCTGACCCACACGTCCCCTCGCTGCCTCTCCCCGGGGTGCCCCCCCAGCTCTGGGCGCCGTCCCAGCCTGTCGCAGGCGCGCTCTCCCCCGTGCTGCGCGCGCGCTCCCTCTCGCCCTCGCACTCCCACACGTGCTGCGATGATGCACGCTGGAGAGGAGCGCGTGCGATTAGCGTGAGTCACCGCTTCCCCGTAGGAGGAAGGTTGCGAGCGGAGGMGGCGGCGCGGAGGCACCGTGCGGAGCAGGGCCGCGGGGACAGCCGACGGCTCGTGCGGGGAGTCGCTGTTGACTTCCCCTCTCCTGGCGGCCAAGCACGAGGATGTGGGGACTAATCGCTTGGCTTGGTTTGGACCGCGTGGTCTGTCCGGGAGCACTGCGGCCCCAAAGAGGGACCGGGCTTTCATGCCTTGCTCCCATTTCTCTCCTACTCGTACTTCGTCCCGTCACCCTCTCCTACCTCACTTTGTGCTGTGAGCCACTATCCTCTGCATCTSCCCCTGCCTGCCCTGGTGGGGTTGGGGCAGGGCCAACCTATTCAGATGGGACCTTGTGCTGCCAAGTGAGCAAGGAGCATGCAGTCTAGGATGCCTTGTGCATGAGGCTGGTCCTGGGACCTTCTTACACCGTGACCTCCTGCCTCAGAGCTGGTGTGTTCCTGGCCCCTGGCTGTCTGCTGAGAGCCCTCTGCCTCTGCCCAATAGGTGGCGTGCGTATTTGTGAGCATCTAAGTCTGTTCCTGCTCTGGTATCTTCTGCGGTGTTGTGCAAGCTTCCCTCCGTGCCTTATGCATTCACCTTGGACCTGTATTGCACGTAGACTCTCTTGTGTCTTCAGCTGTGCACTTCTATCCTATACTCTACCAGACTGCTGCAATTGCTTCCCCAAGCTGGGCTGAATCACTGAGAGACTAAGAAGCTCTCAGGGACTGGGGAAAATTACCCTTTTTTTAACATTAATGGTTACTGCAAGCTTCTGCTCCATTTTCTCCCCACTGAAGGTGGAGTAGCCAGGCTCCAGCCCCTTCATTCCTGTCTTGCCTGCTCCTTGGATGTGCCAGCAGAAGACAACCGTATCTTAATGAAAGTACCAGCTTTCATTAAATGCTGCTGATKTATCTGGGAACCCTGGAACCCCAATGCCTTGATAGATAACTAGTGAGTTAGCATAGCAGTCAGCTACTAACTTAATGTATTAACTTATTTCTGCCTAATCCAAAGTAAAATTTTCTATCTAGCCCAAAGTAAAAGCCRGTAGGTAGAAAACAGGCAAGTGGGAAGCTAAACAAGTAACTGTTCCACCTTGTATCTGTTACGATGATTTCATCAGCCTTAATTACAGCAGAACTTTGTGCCCTTTAAAGCAGTTAGGAGCACGTCGCATTCTCAGCTTTCCTGCCTCTGGCTGGCTTTACCACTAAAATGTTTTCTTTCGTGCATTCAAAACAGTGTGTAATTAACAATCACATTGTTTTCCTTTGAACATTCAGGGAGATAGAGAAAACAGAAAGATTGGGAGCTAGGACGCTGATGTAACTGAGGATTATTTTGCTTTCAAATCACTTTTTCCATGTTAACGCCAGTTTCGTGCTGCTGGAAAGTTAAATGGTGTGGACTGACAGCCTGGGGAGTCTTTGCTCATCAGTTGGTCTTGAAGCTTGGGCAGCAGATTCAGACATGGAAAAAAATGCTCTCTCGTGTATGGAAAGAAAGGAAATCTGGGCTCCATTGCCCTGTTATCTTTCATCTATGTTGTTAYGCTTCAGCTGTTCTATAGATGTTCGTGCAGAAAACATTCCTGGTGCTGTTGTTGCATTCCCTAYATTCTACTACAAAGTAGTCCCTGGTGGCAAACTACAGCAAAGTACTGGTAGTCACAGGTGTGAAACAGCTCTACGCGGTTCTGGAGCGACCCAAGAGTCAAGAGTCAGACCAGAGGGGGCCTTGGCTTTGTGTTTTGTAAACCAAGAACTAGATCACAAACTTCTGTAGTTGTGGTGCGAAGCTTGGAGGGGAGGATTGTTCTCTCCATCTGTTCTTCTCATAGACAATCTGTCTTTGAAAATCATTGCTGCGTAAATCTGGAGGAAGCGTAAATGCAGGAGCACCTGAATGTTGTTTAACAGATGGGGACACACATTTTTCAAAGCACAGAGATTTTCCTTACATTCCCCCATTTATACTAGAGCTTTTATTTATTTATTTATTTTTCTCATGRGCATCCTTGCAGTGGAATGGCTACATGGGAATAATATGGCATCCCRATCTTAAGTTTGTGACTGCCTGCGTTGGTTTTCATTATCAAGCTTCTCTACGCAAGCAGTGTGGTGAACGTTTCYGAAATGTGCTTTCCTGTCTTTCCCTATTCCTTTCCAACCAAATTCATATTTTTCATCAAAACAATTCAAGGGGATCATTAGCTATAAACATTCAGTGTCACAAACTCCTACACTGGAAATGGTGTGGGATGTTCATGCACGCACCTCAGCCAGCACTCATTCTGATGTTAAAACAAATAAATACAGGAACAAATACAAATTSAGAGACTGATTCCTGTGAATTGCTCTGACTACATGTAGTTTTCTTCATTCCTTGGACAGGGGTCCAGAAGATGCCCCCCTGTTGACAGTGGGATCTCCTGCACTGTTCATCCTGAAGGAGCATTAACACATTTAGCCATTTAGCACAGTGGTTTTTAGTTCTGTGAACTCAAGGGCCATTACACATTTTCCAACAACACAGCCATAGACTGTTGAATGGCAGAAAGGAAATTACTTTTCTTTGCAACCTTTTCATGAGTCCATACAAGTAGCTGGTGGACCCTCAGGTCTCAAGGACCTCAGTTTGAAAGCCACCAACTTATTAGATTGCATCTGRAGGAACTTCATCTAACTTCTCTGGGTGGGATTTAAATTTAGGAAATGGMAGCATTTCTTGCACGTATAGGAGAGGATAAAAAGATATTGATACAGCAGTGCAAGTTTGATTATTCTGGACAGAGATGGAGAGCTGTTCCCTGCTGCAGAGTCCCTGCTCATTGTGAGCTGAGCCCTGGCTGTGGATCCACAAGTAGCTGCTGGAGGAGACAAACCTGGCTCCTTCGTGTCCTTTCCAGCTGAGAGGCAGGACAGATGTGTTATTGCTGACCCCAGACATCCAGAGCTTATGAGTCTGCTCTCCAAATTCAAACAGAAATATTAAATGCTGGTTTCTTTTCACTTGCCTTCTGGCTCTGGATCCAGTAGGTTGCACTCAAATAACACTCAAAGCCTTTATTTATTTCCCCCCCACCAGCTACAAGAACTAGAACGTTTCTCTTTTCTCAGCATAAWCTGAAATCTGAGAGTCTTGCTGAATCACTTGTCTCCAGGAATGGAGGCTTTGAGGAAAAGATCCAGCACCGGGAAGTTTGCAGTGTGCTCATGAGACTTGGCAACGCTGCCAGGAGATGAAACCAAAAATGATGTCACGCAGCCCTGTCAGGAAGGACAGCACAAGGGTTGTATTCAAGGCACACACGCTCTAGGAGCAGTGCTCTGCCACTGTGACTSTATCCTCTGCCTGTGACATTCCCATGCTGCGGGATGCCACATCAGACAGGAATCACTGAAGCGGCCTTAGATATAATTCCATCCTAGCCTCTCGCTGCTCTGCTACATGTTCCCTTAATGTGTGGGTAAACATAAGAACAAAGTCTTCTCAATAAGGTTTCTCCAGAAGTAGATGCTGTAACAGTCCTTGAGACGTTGGAGCAGTGAGATGGGGATGTGGGGAGAGAAACCAGTTGGCACAAGAAGGAAAAGAGGAGACGAGGGAAGGATAGCAAGAGCTTGGAGTAGGGAAGCGGGTGAGACACATGGAGGGGRCCAAGCTGTGTCACAAGGCAGGCTGCAGACTCCTCCAAGCAAGCTCACTCTGGTACGAGCAGCYGTTTGCTGCAGCTGTGGCTCTCACCCTTGCCCACCCTCAGCCCYGGACTAAGAGGAAAGCGCATCCTACCGCTCAAGGATTGCTGGTGCCTTGGTGTCGTTGGTTTTGTGCTGGAGAACAYCACAGATAGACCCCTGGAATAATGTCCCTGGATGACAAGGTCTCAAATTCCAGCTACCTGGTAAACCCTCATCTGGAAAAGGGGGAGAAAACAGGGATGGAGAAGATGCACTCCCTAATTTTCTATTTTCATGTTGCTCCCATRTTCCCTTCTCCTGCCTTCTTCAAGTCGTCATATTCTTTCTGAGAGAAAGTYGCTGTTGGAAAACAGAGAGAGAATACGACAAACACTGCTGTGGAATTATTTAACGAGCCAGAATGAATTGCATTTGAAATCATTTAAATGGGATCTGGGAGTATTTAACTGCAGCACAGGAACTTAACAAGAGTGGGAAAGGATTTTGTGCTAATTACTGGCAATGATATACCTATGGAGAGAGAACATGCAGCAATTAGTAAKCAAGGCTGTAATTTTAGCCTAAGGTCTCTGCCTGCCCCAGAACATGGCATGGATTATCTGTTGGATGGAGGACAGGAGCCCTGGTCCACAGGTGACCAAAGAAACTAGCAGATGAGGTTCTCATGAAGAACTGATCAGCCACATTTTTCGTGGAGCAGCATGCAGGAGATGGGTCTGGTCAGGACCCGTCTGTCCTTTCATGCCACCATGGTTTGAGTCCTGACTGCACGTTCCCCARCCTGGAATGACTCGGATATGCAAAAACAAAACAGAATACAAACCCAGTCCAGTGCCTGCCTTGTTGTTTTACCCACTCCCTTGCCTGCCTCCAGGCTGCCCAGATGCTGCAGGAACTGCTGTTGCCAGCTTTCCCTCTAACCTGGAGCCATTGCCAACTTTCCCTCTAACCTGGAGCAGCTCCTGCAGCGGAGGGGGCTGAGGCCCGATTTGCCTGTTTCTTGCCAAGAACTTGGAAGCTGCAGGGCATCCTCATGTCCCAACAGCCAGAGCTGCTCCCACATTTGAGGAACCAGCAAGGCAAGAGCGATGAGCTGATTATCTGGGTATGTTACGTGGTCTTGGCAGAGCCTTCGGATGGACAAAGCCCTTGGCTTGGGTGAGATAACCAGTATTACCAGCGGGGTGATGTGGAAATGATGTGAGTGGAAAAGGAGTCTGGGCTTGAGGTCACGCGCTAGAGATGTGCCCATAGAGCTGCCCCATGGTTAAGCCTGCAAAGCTGGGGAAAYGAAGGGTGCCCGGGGCAGTAATGCCTGAAACCCCATTCCGAGCAGAGCAAAGCAGCTGGGGGGAAGGCCACAGCCCTGGATGGGAAGGGGACCTTCCAACAGCAGTCCTTGGTGGGCATCCTCGCTGCGGGGGAGATCAGAAAGCCAAGAGCTCCTTGTGCCGCCGGCACCCGGCAGCTGCCTGTGGCCTCTGCCAGCCCCTGCTCCTTGTTTCCCTGTCCTGCTGCTCCCTGTCTCCATTCTCACCCTGTGATGCCTCTGTCTTATCTTTTGTCTTTCAATCAGTTTTCATCTCAGTAATTCCCATTCAGTGGTTGGTCCCTGATCTTTCTAATTGAGATCAGAGCTTCATATAATAGGGAGGGGGGGAAGGGGGCGGAGGAAGACTATTTTTAATTTGCTACGTTCCCATTAATAACAAGTTCTAATTAAAAAACCTCCATCTTCCATCCTCCCAAGTTCAGAGAAACACTCTCTGTGACTTCTGTTGGAATCTTCTCCTGACAAATTGGTACCACAGCCTCCTAGAACAGCTGGTCCTCTTTAGCAGGCATAGTAATTAATGGGAATAATAAATGCATTCAAAGCAGGTTTGTAACCCTCCTTTCTGTGCACTCAGGCTTCTTTTTGCATCGCAAGAGACACACATCAACATTTCCATTTGCAAAACACGCCCCAAAGAACTGTGTAAGTCTAACAAGACGAGGGTTTCATTAGCACTCTCTGTTCCATAATAAACCTTCTGACACAAARGGTCCCTGAAGGAAGGAAGGAAGGAAGGTTCCCTCTTGGCTGGGAATGAGCCTAATGCAGAGACCAGGGSCTGCACCTCAGAGCAGCTCAGTGGCCATCAGGGACTTTGTGCTGGTTATGATTTTCCCATCGCACATTCCCAGCTGCCCCAGGAGAGGAAATTCCCTTTTTCCTGGAGCCTGGATGGTAGGGAATGATCTTAAGCCCTGTAGGACATAGGGCAGGTGCTTGGGCATGGACCCACATTCACGCCCCACTCCTTGCAGCGGGATGGACAYGGATACGATTCACCCTTGTCTTGGGCTGCTGGCTGGAGTGTGGTAGCACCAGGCGTGCTTGGACGGCCCAACAGCACAGGACCAGCAGCCCTCCTGGGCATGGCACAATCCCTGCACCTGCAGCTCTCAGTCAAGCCCATCCAGGAATACTTGCTCAGATATATGGCTGGGACAGTGCAAATCCTTGCCTCTGGAAAGTCGGATGGATATTTGGGGGTTATTGCATGTGTTTACACATGTATAGACCTTGTAATCCCTGAAATTTTAGGCACAGCACTGATGTCCCACACTGAGGGTGCCCAAAGAGGCTTTACAAGAACTAAAGAGAGAGTTTTCACGTGCCAGTGTGGGCAGGAGAGGATTTGTGTTCCCAGGGAGCCAGGGCCAGCCCTGCCTGCTCCTGCGTAGGGATCTGTTGCTGTCATGGCCGGCAAGGAGAAGTGGGCAAAGGCCCTTGGGGGGGAATTTGCTTTGCCACTGGTGTGTGTCGTGCAAAATGACAGAAGAGGAGACCAGGATTTTCACTTCTTTCCAGCTCTGGTTCTTCTGCAGTGCAAATACCTCTCCGCCTCTCACATCTCTAGGAGGTGAGTGCTCCATCAAGGTGGAAAAATATTGCTGCCTTGCACAAGCCAGGCAGGGAGATCAAGAACCAGAAGGTGAAGCAAAGGCTAAGGTCACACCACAAGCTGGGGATGAACCCTGGATGTCTGGATTTCCCTACCTTTGATATGCAAAATTGGCACTTGGGGCCAAACTTGCTCCAAGAATGAGGCAGAATAGGRCACATCCAACCTGGGCTGACAGCCCGGGCGTGTCTAGGCAGAGACAGGAGGTCCATCAAGCTGGACACCTTCTATCCAACCCTTTTCCAGGTCTCCATTTACACCAGTTGGTGACTTGGGGCTCCTTGAACACACACATCAGCTTTTGTTCACCTCTGCTGAGTTAATGGACTCAGCCAAACTGGGACCCATCAGTGCAAATATCCCTGAGATATGCAATCTGTCCCGAGAAGTGATTTCAATTAAAGGGTCATTAGTGTGAAATCTTATCCAGCCCAGCTCCCATTTGCCAGCAGGAGGTCCTTCTCCCCATTCCAAGCCCCACTCTGCGGTTAGAGTGTGCTGCTCCTGCAGGAGCCCTCCAGTTTTGCTARAACACAGCAGCTGCTGCTAATAAACAAACATATTGATCATAGAGATATGGGCTGTCAGGGACTTAATTCATGAATGAAATGTGCTTTAAGAGTGCCTGGTAGGCAATGGCTCCATTTAAAGAGCTCGTAGACAAGATGGTACTTGGAGGTGGGAATTAAGAAGCCKTGATAGTGTTTAGTGCTTGCCTGTCATAGACTGTGACTAACGTAAGGGTCTGGGTGGGGGCTGCATTTGTTTGTGGGACAGACAGGCACATAGGAAGTTTCCCCTTTGCTATTGCCATTGCTAATAGCGAGGGATTGTCTTCTAAAGGAGGGCTGTGTTGCGGGTATACTAGTGCCTGCTGTTGCTTTGAAATTGTCATCACGGTGCRGAATCTTTTCGAAACAAGGTACAATCAACTCACAAATTGATACACGCAATCGGGCATTGTAATTACCACAGAAATACATTTGAATGTGTCCTTTTTAGGCGTGGTAAATTACACTGAAATGCAGGAGTATATGTGTTGAAATGTAACCGTTTTCTATCCTTTTGGCATTAGCTGTGCTGAAAGTAGATTATTAAAATAGGTTTTAGTATTTATGGTCTTGGGATGTGGAGGCCTTGCTGGGAACTTGATGAATGAACTTTCAGGGCCAGGAATAGTTGTCAGTCTGAAATATTTATCAGTCCGAAATCTCCCTGTGATTCACGTCATGTTTGATGATTCCATTTTTCTCCCCGACTTCCAACTCTGACACTGGGGGTCCCTGGGCAGAAGAAAGTTCACCTCTCTGGGCCTCTGCTCAGGGGTTGCAGCAAGCGGGATTGTGGCCCTGGTCCCAACCTGGTGGGCCAGACACTTGACCTCAGGGCACTGCCTGGGGGAAGCAAAGCCAGGGCAGGCGATTTTATCTCTCCCGCCACGAGCACAGAGGCAGCGACCGCTGTTTGAACTGGCTGTGGCATTCTGCACGGCGCTGACCCTCTGAGATGCTGTGCCCTGCTCCCTTCCGCCCCGGGGGCCATATTTCAGGGCTTTCCAAAGAGACTTCTCGTCGGAGCACAGTGGGAGATGGAGACTGCGTCTGGATGGATTGCATGCCTCTCCCAGTATGTGTTCGGATACCGCTGCCRTAATATCTCCACCATGGGACTCCCACATCCCTCCGGTTAAGGAAAGGTTAAAGGAACTCAAGACCTCCCGTTCCTCCCTTGGTTCTTCGCATTAGGGAACTGTCGAGGCCAAGCTGAGAGTCTCTATGGGGTCTCCCATGCCCTTGAACTGCTTTTCTGGGAATGCTGCCAAATTCCCCTCTGCCTCCCCTCATCCCTGGCTTGTACTTTGCTGTGTCCTCTCCAGACTGCACAGAGCCTTGCAAAGCCGCTGGTCTCCCCCTCTCCCGTGAGGAAGGCAGTCTGGACTCTTCACTCTTCACTGCTAATGGAAGAGAAGGGGCTGCCAGCACAGATTAACTTCTCCTGTCTCTTTTGCAAAAGCCGACCCAAACCCGAAGGAACATACTTCCTTTCTGGCCCAGTTTCACGTGTTGATTTTATGGCTCCATTGTGTTCTGCGGCTAAAGGGTGGTTTGCGGACTGCAAGCGCTGCAGGAGACGGGACTGCATCCCACCGCAACACGGCGTCGCACACGAGGGCAAGGGGGTCTGCGGAGCGGGAGAAGTGCTGCCTTTCACAGGGATCCACTGCTTGGAAGAGGCTGAGAACCGCAATGCCAGGCCACTTCTCAGAGCCTGTTCCCAAGATCTGCAGATGGACTTGAGATACGGGGACAGGAGGACGTGGTACAGCAGTACCCGTGGGTGGGTGTTCATCTGGAAGCGATGTTCCCTCTCCCAGCCCTGTCCCTGTCCCTCTGCGGGCAGCCAGGCTGTGGTTTCTTCACAATCCCCCCCATGCACAGGCCCTCCTCACAAGCTGCCCTGCCTCCGAGTGGTTCTGCCAGGCAGGCTTTTCCCACCGRGCAGGTGATACGATCCTGGATGTTTCCAGGTTATCAGGTCTCCAAAGCACCCAGGGCTAACGAGTTAATAAATCAAAACATTATCTCCTGAGAGAGAGTGTAAAAACTCCCTGTGATTCACCTGCAGCAAATGCCAGGAAAGCACATTTGCTTGAGGTTTCTTGAAGCTGCCGCTGAAAGGTCAGGTCTCAGCGAGACAAAAAGCTCTCCTCTCCTTTCTAGCTGTTCCATCAATACTTGTTTTTCCTCTCAGTTTATTTTTACCTTCCTGTCCAAAAAGACGTACTTAAAGAGGAAACAACAACAACAACAAAATGCTTCCCATTACTGGCTAAGCAGTTTCTGCTTGCAGAGCTCAAGCCAAAAGACAGTGTTAGGATCCTAATATACTTTGTGGGGGCAGTGGGGGAGAGTGGGAATGACGTGCAGTTCTTCAGTACCTGGAGGGAGGAGGAAGGGCAGGTTCTGGGCACAAGATTTGTGAAGCATACGAACAAAAGGGAGTCTTATGGGTATCTAGGTATCTGCAGGTGTTTGAGATCCAGCACATTAGGCCTTACGAATAAGCACAAGGTGGAATGAAGAGTGGGTTTCATCACTGCAATGATATCTCAAGGAAGAGTGACTACTGGTGCAGATTCTATTGCCTTCCTGGAAGACCCCTTGAGGGAACGCTTGCATCCTGCCGTGAGTAAAGTAAAMGGCTCTTCAGCTCTTTGGACATCTGCTGCAATGGTCCCTTTTCCGGGTACAGTGGTTCCTGTCTGTAGCAATTAACTCTTAGGGTTCAGACCTGGGCAGCCTGTGCTCACTGGGGAAGGAGGCCTCAACATCCAGTGTGGGGCTAGGAGCTCTGCAGAAAGGCGTGCRGTCCTCTCGGTTGCTTGTGTGGTTAACAGCACTCTGCTGAGCTAATCCTGTGGTGYAGTTTGCTAGTAATATTCCTTAACCCACTGCTGGGTCCTTAAGTGACGGTTGCACCAGCTGCAGCACACATCTCTTCYGCTTGCTGACCCTATCGCTCCCTTCTTCCCTATCTCATTCCCGTTTCTCTCTCCCTTGGTCATTATGGCCTTGGTCCAACAAAGCACTTAAACAGGTGTCTCCCTGAACAAGTAACCTGGCCCTCTCTGAGCGGCAAGTCTGGAAGCACCAGGCAGGAGGCATCTGGCCACCTTTGCCCTCCGTGCACCTGGGGCTTCCGCGGTTTGGACAAGCAGAAGAGCTGCGGGCAGAGTAACTCGGAAAATCCTTGGAACACTCCAGTCACCTGCTAGCTATGGTTTGCAGCCCTAGTTGTCTGTAAAAGGAGAAAATAAATTACTTAGGATTTCTGCCCTGGCGTGGGGAATATCAGCACTTGGGATGAGTGTAAGGTGTCAAAGCGAGCTCCAGGCAAGAGATGGGAAAAAGCTGAGCTGCTAGAGCAGATAGCTTTATGGGGCGGGGAGTGCTTGATAGGGTGGGTTGCYTTTAGGTGGGTTGATAGGGTGGCTCCAGGAAATGAACCCAGCCYCATCATTTCCACTTTATTACTTATTCTGCGTGCTTATTGGTATGTGGATTATTTTATATGTGTCTCACTTGAGACCAATCACTCATCACTCRGAACATTCAGTGTTTGCATAAAAAGGGATATAACATCCAAGCCAGGAGAAGTGTCCAAGTCTTCCTTAACAAAGACGTAGCACTTTTTTTTCCCCTTCCACAGGGAATAGGAATGTCTCAGGGTGGGTGAGGAATCTATCAGGAGATAAAAATGTCCCCTGCCCAATGGGGACGAGATTCTCTGCCTTTCACCCCACAAGAACAAGAAKCAAGTTTAGCTCCTCACGCTGGTGAAATGTCTGCTGCTCCTCTCGGTAACAAGCTGTGGATAAGACAGTGGGGCTAACATTTCAGGACTTAAATATTCAATTAATCAATGGAATATTCCATTAGTGTAATAATCACCTGGCATTGCCTGATCTATAGGTACATCTCAGCTGGGCCTCGCAAATTGATTTCTGATGAAGTTCTAATTGACTGCGCAGTCAGAAGAGGACCTGTCTGAGCATATTGCAGCAGGGCTTGTGGAGGCTCTGGCAGCACCGCCTCCCCCCAAGGAAGGGAAAGGAGAAGGGGGAGGTGTGATTTATGCCCCATTTATCACGACAGCCTCTACCCTATCCTGTTTTATTGGTCCCAAGTGAGGCATGAGAGCTTAYGGCTTTAATGCGGAAATTTGCAGGCAGCTGGAGACCCCTGAAAGCTGCTGACAGCTGCTTGTCACTTATGCAGTAGGTGCCGGGGGTACCTTAAATCCTGAATCTCTTAACACAGGCCGCAGCCATAAGCAGGTCGCCWGGGGTGGGCTTAGGTTTCCTTGGGCACGTGTGGATCTGCTGGCCGGGATCTGCCATCCCTATCTGCAGAGCAAGGCCAGCGAAGCTGCTGGGGCTTTTCTCCCACACTGACATGGATCAGCTGCTGGGCATGGAGGTGCACGGAGGGGAGCAGCGGGCGAGAAAAGCCTTTCCTTCCTCCTTGTCCAAGACCTGGAGTCCTTCGTGCTGGCGCTGGTCTTCATGACCTTGCTGGTGGTTCCCAGAGAAGGCAGGTGTTGGGGGCACACTCCACGCAGGACTGTCTCTTGCAGAGAGCTTGGACTATGTGATGTGAGGATGAGGGCCATCTTCAGCCAACCAAGACCAAAGCCACAGGCTTCCACTTTAACCGTCCTACAAGGTCTGGCTTTCCTTGGGTAAATTGCACGTACAAATTGCAGGTTCCCCTATACATGCCTTAGTAATGTAGAGCATTTGAACATGTTATGGTCCCATGCATCTCGAAGGCCCTCTGCCCGGTCTGTYTGCTCACACCTGCAGAGTCCCCATCATGCCATAACATCCCAAAGGCCTTAGCATGGTGCCTCCACAAAGAGTCAGGAATAGCTCTCCACCCAAACGGCCTGGGATGAAGGGATTGATAAAGAGGATACTTTGGCATCATCCTCCAAGCATTATCCACGGGAACAAAATTGGCTGTTGGRTCTCCAAAGCATGGGCTGGCTTTGCTTCTCTCCTCCCATCAGCATGGAGGCCCAGGGTGAGCTGGGCAGGAGAAAGGTGGTGGATAGTGATTTCAGAAAAACTAAAAACAACAATATCGAGAAACCAATCAAAGTGTGTGTGGTTGGCTGCTGAATTTTAAGAGAAATAGTGCATTTTTCAAACCTACACAAGTGGCTAACTTCCTCTCCATCCTCTACCTGCATTAACTTAAGAGACAGCCAGGTGCTTAAAGGTTACTTTGCAGGCAATGACTGTTCTGTGAAGGGCTACTCGTCTCTAGCAGAGATAGCTTTTCTTTTATTGAACATCAGCCAGAGTGGCTGAAACCTGATAAAAAATCCAGAGTGATAGCTTTTTCTCTTATTCTTTTTTTTTTTTCTTTCTTTCTTTCTAGTGAGGGATAATAACCATCAAAATAGAAAAGCAACTGCCTCACTGTAAGCACTGCTTYAAGCAATGGCTTTGTGTGGCATGGAATACAGCTTAGGTAAATGCCCAATTAGAAGGGATCTGAAGAAGACTTTTGAACCACCATGTCTGAATCTTTCCTTTCCCCCTCTCCCTTGTTACATCACCTTTATTTCTAGCTTCATCTCTATTGCACAGGAAGGAGATTTAAGTGGTTTAAGTCCCTTGTGTAGGGTTTAGATGATGRAGTTCTCCCCAGGACCGTAAGAGCTGGCTGGAAAGTGGTGGTGTGGTTTTGTGGGGTGATCTCTTCCAAGCTAAGCAGAACTAGGAGTCACCCTGGGGTTGTTTCTCCCTTGTTATAAYCTTAAGACATACAGGCATTTTTACMGCTCTCCTGAAGGGAGCTTCTCAATGCAAAAAAAAGTAAGAGCAGCCTCTTCTACATGAGGAAGGTGATTCTCCTTTGCCCCAAACTTAGGGTCATAGGCTGGGAATCAAAGCTTCTGTGTGGTTATACCGGCTGGCAGCTTCAGAGCAGACTTGGTTGATGAGGTTTGACTGATTTGCAGTTTGTTTGTTTTTGTTCTATTTTAACTGAATGCTTTTAATTACTTAGGGACCACAGCCAGAAATATACCTCATGCCAGAGATCCAGTTGAGAGGAGCAGGGTTGCGAATGGGGAGACCTCTGTGAGGGGAASCCCATGTTCAGAGCACGAGGACCCTGCTCTCCACCCAAGGTCCTCACGAGCATCTCCCTCCCAGCAGGCCAGCCGGGCCCTGGAGCGCTGGCAGAGACTGAGGTTTCCCATCTTTGTAGGGAAAAACACCTCTGGGGTTATCCCCAGGCTCCCCTTGCCTGTGCGCAGTCCTAAACTCCATCCCAGGAGGTTACTTGGTGGGTGTCCAGTTTGCTAATGGACTCATTAGACTCGCGTGGTGTGTTTAGGCTGTCCCTTGAGGGATGCACTTTGGCTGCCCTCGAGATCAGATTTGTTGTCCATACTTAGAGCAAACAGCAAGTGGGCACAGCCAGAGGCACAGCCCTCAATATCTGGGCATCCTTAGGGAACTCTGGCCTGTTTCCTGGTATTTACAGCATCCATATCCGAAGGATGACATTGAAGCACAGCAAGAAAAATTCTCTCAAATCCTCAACAAAGTTTCTCCAAGGTAGGATTTGTCCGTATTTGTGAATGTCTGGTGCTTACAGCTGCTCTGTGCAGAAAGAGAAGACCACGGCCTCACAAGCTTTCAACTTTATTTTTATTGGCAACATTAAACTTAATTAAAAGTTGCATTGCATTTTATTTTTTCCCAGGRTGCTGTTTGCTTCTCTCTCTCCTCTTCCACAAGCTGCATGGCACATGGGACAACCACACTATGTGCTGAGGAAGCGGGTCCAGTCCTCGGCATCACAGATTTCCACACAAATATGGAGACTATTAAGCAGACGTTATTAAGTGCTGTTATTAATACCCTGGAATGTGACAGGAGAGGATTTATTTTTGTTCTGGAGCCTGACACATACGCTCCCATTCGGACAGGATGGAAGAGGAAAGGGACTCTGTGATCTCGGAGCGGGCAGGATGGTGGTGAATACCCCARTTGTTTTCCTTGCACAGTCGGACACAAAGCAGGTATGAGATGGTTTCATTTCTCACTGTGTTGCTTTTGGTCCCTGCCTGGTAGGTTGCTGGACTGGAGCTAATGATGTGGTGTTGCCTAAAYATTGGCTGCTTGGAAAAAGTGACAATGTGCATTGGAGAGGATCAAAACACTCAACAACCCGCCTGGAGAAACACAAGTCCCCTAAGCGCTTGCATGGCAAGGGAAGGACCAGYTTTGTCCTTCTTTCCAAATACTGGCTGGGTTAGCAAAAATCAGCCTTCAAGGGGCCATGGTTGACATGGCACTAGGCTGATTGGGACCATGTCTGTGGGAAGTGCCTGGTGAAGCCACCTTGTCTTTCCCAAGGATATTGATTGCTCTGGCAAGATCTGTCATCAGGAAGGGACTGGAAACTGCAGGCAAAGGGTTTGTGCTGGGGCTTTCTAGCTCTCCTCCACCAAAAAAAAAAAGTGAAGCAGCTCCAGAAAAAGCTTTCAACTTCTGATGCAGGGAGATGAGCAATGGAAACAACTGCCTTGTGTACGTACTGAAGATCGTTTAATCCTTCCCCAGGGCAAACCTTTTTCTTGCTGCACTCTCCACTTCTCTGGTGAAGTTCAGCTAACCTGCCCACGTTCCTCTGCTTGCTGAACTCAGCTGCTCTGCCCGCCCACTCCTGCCCTTGCCAGGGCTCCCGCTGGGTTCCCCACAGACCCTCTCTTGTGAAGATGCTCTCCCTGTCTKCTCCCTGACCCCTGCAGACTGCTTTTGACTGCAAAAGGACTTCCAGGGTGGTCAAATCCATGTTTCTYTGCAGCGTGTGTCTGTCCCCATGCTTGCCACCAGCCTGGGCCAGGCTGCGGTGGCCTTTCCCAGGAGCAGAACCTGCACCCCGGCCTCTGCCCCTTGTCACCTGCGTGATGTCCCTCTGCGTCCCTGCAAGAGGTCCAGTCCCTCCCTCCCTGTCAGAGACTGGTTTTCAATCTTTCTAAGCAAAACTCCCTTCTCTTCCCTATTCGGCACTGTTTTGTGTTTGATGAAATACAATTTCTCTCCTAAATGAAGCTACAGGCAGTTTATTAGCCTAGCTAATTAACCCATGATCATGATTTCGTTCTCTGCTAATCACAGGCTGCTCACACCCTCGGTTCACAGAGTGCAGTCACGCTGCAGCACATGCATTTATAAAGGGAAAAGAAAAAAGTGTGCAACACACCATGAACTCTATTTATTGGGATAATGCGAGTTCATTCAGACACAGAGTATGACCTATCTAGGGCAGGGGCACAGGGCCTCGGGCAGCTCCRAGGGGTGACAATGAGATCTGGAACCTGTCACCTCTTGAATATAGGTTCAGCTGCAGCTGGGGTCACTAATGGCTGGCTGTCATTGCCATTTAACAGCTGTTCTAGGAACCAGAGAGGTTAGAGATGAAGCAGACCAGTAACCCCTGTAATCTACATCTCTGCCTAGGCAGAACTATTCCCTAGTGGGTAGTTTTCCTAATGTTTCCAATATAGGTTTTATATCTCCAGCGCTGATCCTTCCACTCTGTCCTGCAATACACAAATCTACAGCAGACCTGATGGATACAGAATATTCTGGAGGCTGCACCTATAGGCTTTTATCTGGTAAATGTTCTGCTCCTGATACAGCAGGTACCAAGGTCCCAACATCGGCCTCTTGCCCTTCCAGATCTCTGTGGGCGGGTACTCAGTTCCCTGCTCTGGCCAAACAAAATGGATCCAGCTTTCTTAGCGTTTCCTTGTAAATCAGATTTCTGATTATTGCCGCTGCCCTCTGAACTGCCTCCAATTCATCACTCTATTCCTGGTACTGCAGTATGTCGACCATGAAGAGACAATGTTTGAAAACATCCTCAACCCGGGCAGCGTTCTAATGAGACAGCGTATAAAAATATCGTTACATGGCGAGCTGAAGGCATTGTGCAGGGCTGTAATCATTTTCAAGATGGTAAAATCATTCTGCAAGGACAGCCTGTCTCCACTCTGATAAAATCAGGGCCAGAAAGGCAGTCCAGCTTGGAGGAAGAAATTGCAGAGTTGATTTTTTTCCTTTTTTTTTTTTCCCCCTCCCAAAGATTTATTTTTAAATAAGGGAGCTGTCACAAAGTGGGACAGCTGTTGTGAAGATCAGGTGCAAGCTGAGAAGATCGGGTACAAGCAAAGCCAACGCGATGGCGTTTTGCTAAGAAGGAACGGGTTTGTTTGTCCTCTACGTTCCGACCCGCTCAGCTCGCCTGCTGCTGCTCTGTTTCGCACCCACACAGCCCATCCCTGCCATCCCTGAGTCACAGGGTGAGGAACACCATCTGGGCTGCTGGAAATGCCAAGGTGTCCTCCCAGCCTRGCAGAGCTCTCCCCTTGCCCTTTTGGACCCACAGCTGAAGGCACTTGGCCTCCCAACGCAGCTGATATTGGTCTTTCTCCCCAGCTCTCTTGCTTTGTTGTGAAGCTGCTTCTGTGTTTCTGTGCTGCTCTCCAGCCCTGTGCCTATGGGGCTTGTTATGTGTGAAAGGAGATGAAGAAAATGAAAAGGSTCAAGAAGATACCAGAAGAGCAAGGTGGAGAAGGTATCCTGAAGCCTGGGGTACTGCTGGAAGTGAGTCTATCTCCATCTTCACCAATTTGTCCATCGTTTGGGGTAGGTGGGTGTGAAGGGCTTTGCAAAGTGCCCAATGTCCTCCCACCTTCCAATCTCCCAGGCTGCTCCAACCCCATCAGCAGTTCAGCCTTTAGTTGTCTTTTGCCACAGTATCTTCCTTTCTCTTTTTCATTCCCATCTCATATGCTGGGGAGAGGTGTATTTAATTACTGGCTAATTAGATTCATAATGCATTTCTTGAAATAATGGCAACTGGATTTAAAAAGAGGTTTTTTTTTTATACATAGCTACTTGTTTTATTTATTTATTTATTTCCTCCTCTGTCTTTTACTTAGCTTTATAAACACATATTGTGTAACATATCATTTTTGCATTCAGGGGTGCTCAGAACATTGCCCTCACTTATCATCATGTGGGTTAATTTATGCAGGGTTAGGCCTCACTCTTTGGAACTGGTCYGGAGTCCTGGTGATGTAAATCTTCTGATTTATGTCTCCCCCTAAGAATGAAACTTAGGGAGTCCCAAAGAGAGGAAAACTCAGGACAATTTTCACACAGTGCTGAGAAGGTCTCATGACAGGAAAGGCTGTGATGATTTGGGATTGATTAGCAAAGACCTTTCATCTCTTTGTAGCAAGAAGGCAAATTAAATCTCATGGCCTGTTTGTGAGAGGAAATTGCCTAGAAGAGCTCTGACAGAATAAGCTATTCCACAATAGCTCCCCATGTGGACACTCAAGTCACTTTGTTCTGGGCTAATTAGTGTGCTTCCAAGCAGAGTAGAGTAATTATTCTGGAATGGAAATCTCTCTCTTCCCAGAAAGAGCCTCTACCTAGAGGTAGCTGTTTGAGAAGGGCAAGAATGGGCCATCTTAAACCATTGCTACTCTTTGGATCTGCGTTCCCATATTGGGTTTGGAGAAGTATAATTTGCGGATAGGACACAGGACTAGAGAATGAAAATAGCAGTGTAGGTAGATCTGGTTCCCTAGGTGAGGTGTGTTCAGGTGGACTCCCCCGTATATGTCAATGGGCCCAGAAGGGGTGATGGTTCAGAAATTAATAGGATTGATGCATTTTGCATCTTGTAAGAGCTTTTCTTTTCTTTTTGTTTTCTCTCTCTCTCTCTTTTTTTTTTTTTTTTTTTTTTTTCCCCTCAGAATGTCTCACTTCCTTTAAAAGCATTTTTTTCCTCACCTACTTAGCTACTGACTCATTGGAGAGCCCAGATTTAGTCTAAACGTTTCTCAGGCGACCGCCTGGTGTCTCACGTGGTCTGTCCCYGGGTCGTTCATACATAAGTTCTTTCTATGAAAGATGAGGGGCTTAGGCAAGATGGGAGCTCTGCCCAAAATGGAACCGTTTACTCAGTCTTGAGTCAAAACACTGCCCTGGCTCTAAGCTCCAAGAGGTGAGTGCTGACCATCCACACACTGCTTTCACCAGGCTCAGTGGAGGCTGTTTGGGCTTATGCCAAGGACTGGAGATCAGATAGATCTTCTTGTTACCCACTGGCATCAGGAAGGTTCCTGGTCTTGGCACTGCCAACAGTCGTATGGTAGGAGATGGGGCTGCTCATGGATCCGGGGACAGGTAAAGTCTCCACTGAAGGCCTACAGGATGTCAGTGACCAGAGGGCCTTAGACTTGACATGTAGGGTGAGGCAGGTCTCCTGTAGATTGGTGGTTCTAGCTAGGGCAGACTATTAAAAGCTGAGAAATGTTTTAGGCAAAAGATTGAAAACACAGGTGATGCTTTCTCGCAGCAGAGATTATCAAAACCAATCCCAGGCAAACTTGCATCCTCCCTAACACAGCTAACACCCAGGACTGACCTGCCTGAGCATCCACCAATCCTCGCCCTAGTATTGCCCCTCTATTCTGCTCTGTTCCCCAGGATGTTCCCACAACCCCTCTTGGATGCCGTTCCTTGGCTCTTTTCTTTTTTTCCCCTTTTCTTCTTCTCCTTTCTTTCTTTCTTTTCTTCCATCCCAGTCCTGCTTTCCCTTTTTCTCTGCCAGGCTGTGACCACGCTGCTTTCACAGGAATCTCCCAGCCATGACAAATACAACAATTTGCCTTTTCTCTATCCTTCCTTACAGAGCAGATCTGTTTTCACTCTTGTCTGGTTGCTTTTTGAATCGAGCCTGACAAAATATTAGTGAGACAGGAGAAATCATGGAGGAGATCCTGGAGTCCACTCCAGGACACTGAAAATGCTTTATGAGGATCTTTATAGGTTTAGTCCAGTTCAAAGCAATCTCAGTTACAGGTTTCTCTTACTCAGAGCTGATGAGAATCTCAGCCCCATTTCTCCTTCCTTATGCGTTGCTCTGGGGAAAGGAGGTAAGTTTTCTACTCTGCTTTTCTAGAATTATATACCCAACTTGGTTWTCCTTTCCCTGAGACCTTGGAGTGCGATTGTGTCTGATCATGTGGTGACCTGATATTTGGAGGGGCAGAAAGAAGGGTCAGGAGGGCTGGATGGCCCAAATAGGACTTCTTTCCTTGGGAAAAAAAAGTTCAAAACAACTTCATAAGCATTTTAGTGTCAGTCAGGGAGATTTGCCGTGGATATAAACCCCGCAATGATCTATAATTACACATGGTCAGTCCACTCCGGAAAATTGATACTTACATGGTCCACTGGGTCCTGCGTCCCAGTGTCACTGTCTAAATGCAGATCAGCCATTCCCCATGGAACAGCTAAGCAATCRTTCTGGAGAAAAGCATTAAAAGGAAATGGCTGTGATTTTTCTTGATGATAGTATCTCTCTCTCTCTAAACTCAGGAGCCCCTGGTCTCTCATTTGGGGTTTGCTTGCCTGTGATCTCTGAACTTGCCTCTCCAAGTAGGGAAGAGGACCAAAAGAGCAGGAATAACAAAAGGGAAGCAGSAGAATTTCCAGATATCCTCATCAGTCTCCAAAAGTCTGGAATGCAAGCTGCCTCTTCCCATGAGTCTGAACTGGACAAAAGCAGCTGCCTAGCACAGTTGGGTAGGGACCTGGTCTCTTCTGTGACCTTGGCTGTGCTGCAGCTCATCTGGGAGGACACTTGGGCGGGAGTGGCACCTTGGGCAGCACATTGGAAGTGACGCTCCCAAGGAGGGTTGTGATGCAAGGAAGCCCCTATGTCTTTCTAGAAGCTTTCTAAGTAGTTTTATGCACCCCAATGCAACACCTGTGAGAAAAATTCATGATCCTCAGACTTCAGAAATACCCAAATGGTTGCAAGTCTCCAGTGGTCATGGGTCCCGCAGGACTCTAGGGCTAGAATATGGAAAGAAAGCTGGGAAAAGAGCTTGGAAGTGGGACAAGTCATTATCATTTACATGTCTCTTACGTGTGAGGAAGAGAAGCAGCAGAAGGGAGTGAAGAATGAARTGAGTGGAGGGAGAAGAAAGCTTTGCAAGAATGATGGAGACAAGGTGGATAGAGAAGGGGAGCCACATGCCCTTTTCTTGCGCAGGCAAGAGCTCAGGAGCAGAAGTTACTGCTGCAGAAGGCTACAGGCCATTCACTAAGTATGCTGGTTCTTCTGACCCCAGTTCTGCATTCTCTCCACCACCTTAGCCCTTTCTTTCTTCAGCCARAATAGGAGAGAAAATTGGATTGACAGGGATGAAGGACGGATGCTGTTGACTGATAGCAGAGTTGGCCTTTGGGACTGAGTAGCTCCCTTCCGTGGTCATGTTTCTATGGGGAATGCTCAGGCCATGGGCGAGGACTAGTTGTCTTCCTTTGCTGCTTCTCAGTGGCTGAATTAGTCTCTTTGGGGCTCAGGCCCACGTAGCCCAGAGAGCTGTGGGGAGTAACAGCCAGGACCGTGTCCAGCACAAAGGTTTGCCAGGAGGCTGTGAAGGAGCATGGAGAAGAGCCTCATTTGGTGCCAGCCCAGCCCTAGCCTTGCCATGCTTGTCCCAAAGAGGTGGAAGGCGGCATGTTTRGGGCAGCAGCGTAGGGCTTCAGTTGGAGAGCAGGTTTGGGATAAGGCTGTGGTGACTGCTGGAGGAGCTATAAGACATAAATGTAGTTTGGGCAGAGTCTGTGGTGGAAGATGCTGAGAGAAGCTGGACTGACCTCCCTTGCTTCACCACTGGTGAACTAGGCTCTCTCCAGGGCACAGAGCTGAGGATGTCTCTGCAAAGCTCTGCAGTGGAGTTGCTCCAGTGACCATGCCCCTTCTCGCTCTGTGTTCTGGCAGCATTTACAACCTTCCTCTGGTTGTCCACCCCCTTGCTGGCAGAGCTCTGCAGTACTGGAGCTCCCCATTTTCCCCCTCTTAGATCTCAGCAAATCCCAGGTTCTTTGGAAAACCTGCTTCTCTGCATTAACCTCCAAGACAACTTCCATAGCTCCGTATCTTCCTCTGAAGCCAACTCCTCACTTCAGCTAAGATTGTTTTTTTCTGTTCAATTATATTTCACCTGTCAAATCTGGAGAGATGAGGCTCTGCTGTGCGGAAATTTTGCAAGTCCACTTCGTTTCTGCCTCTTTATCCAAGCTTCACCTGCTTTGCAGGGCACAACAGCAAATATTGACAAGTTCAATGAAGAGAGAGCAGGTAAATAGCTAGATATGTTATCTAATGAGGGGCTGTAGTGAGGGAGATGAAGATATCTGAGCAGAAAATTGTCTGTTTTCACCTATTTCTGTCTTCTCCTCTAGGCAATAAATAGCTCTAAAATACAGGTGCACAAGTTGSTTACCCTGCATTAGCCCCTCCACAGCAGCTGATCTTTCCCTGCATGGGGACCCTGCAGGTAGCTTTCTTCTTTGCACGGGAAGGCCAAATCACGTTGCATTTACTGCACTGGCTACACGCCAAACATGATTGGGAAAAAAAAAACAAAACAAAACAACCAACTTAACTAAGTCCCACCTCAGCTGACTTCTCTGTAACTTGGCTTCGTGGCCCTGCCCACAGCCTTACCCTGCTCTGTTTTATCCCATTTCCTAATTCAGCCTGGCCTTAACTACATTTGTAAAGATTTCTGCACTGGSCCGAGCCACTGGCCACGGCTGCCTCTGCTCTCTGAGCCCGTGGACTTGCTCCCCTTCCTGGTTTGGTCTCCACGTTGGAATTGATCCTCCTTGATCCTCTCGCTGTAACGTGATGCAGGGCGGTGTGTCCAGTGAGTAGCTCTCCTTGGTTCAGCCATCTCTCAAGTGCAATTACYGAGGGCTGTTAACTCGCCTCTCTACATGAACCAGTGCTATCTGCTCTCATGAACCAGTAGTTTCTATGTGTGGGGAAGCAAGGCATGAAGTCCCTCCTCTTCTTCTGYCAGCTTGAAATATGGGCTGCTGTGTTTCTAGAAGTAATTAGGTTTCCCCACCTCCCTCTCATGGAGGGCAGGAGGGTTRGTTAGTGTTTGCAAAGCACTTTGAAGAAGAGAGAAATGCTTTGGGTACGGGAACTGTTGCTCCTCTAACTGCTTGCTGTTGAGTGAGAGCATTGCACCTCTGGATGCCTTTCCCCAGCATTTCACAGGTTGTTGGGGAACACCAGCCCTGAGCAGAAGGTGCTGCTGTTATTACTGTGGGTAATGCGGAATCTGGGGTAGGTGCTGCTGTTATTACTGTGGGAAATGCGGAATCTGGGGTCTGGAGCACAGGAGAGTTGTCCAAGGTGCTGTGGCTCCCAGTCACAGAGCTGGGATTTGGAGGCATGAGTCTTATCAGTGTGTCTTGCTACTTTCTGCCTAGGGGATACGTGGCCTTAGATATTTGTCTTTAGGAAGCATGTTTTGATTTACAGTGGTGCCAAAGGCACAAAATTCACACTTGTAATGAAGTTCAAGATTTGAGATCCAAAATCCCCAAATGCTGCTWTCAATGTGTAAATCTTCAGCTAATGTCTCTGCAAAACCCTCTAACCTTAACTTCTATGAAAGCCCATTGTGGCCCCGTATCTTTGGCCTGCTCAGAGGCAGCAGCAGAGACAGACTGCTGAACTGAAGGGGAGCATTTGTATGTTTGCTCGGGGGAAGAGGAGCAGAGGGTGGGGAGGGACCGTGTTGCTGGGGAAATTAGCCCAGGGAAATCCAAGAGCCTTGTTCATGGAGCCTGTGGGGCAGCCGGGAGGGCAGAGAAGGAAGAGACACGGGATGCACTCGGCGCAGCGACAGTCGCAGCCTGGCCCATGGTTCTCCCTTCTTCGCCCTGACAGCTTGACAACCTACCAGGAAAAATGAAGTCAGTGAAGGGAGAAATGCTATCGGGAGCCCCGTGCTAAGAGGGCAGACAGGCCAGATTGGAGGAAAATGAGAAGCTGTCCAGACTAATGCAATCATTTATCACATAATCGTGCTCAGCRGTTGGGCGGGGAGCCTGGTGCTTGGCACTAAGCGGCAGCTCTTTGGCCCCTGCCACCCTGTTCCAGTTGCTGTGGCTGGTTCCTCCAGGATTMTCCAGTGCCTCGTCATGCTTGTCATACCTGCCTAGTTTTGCTCTCCCCGTTATCCTCTGTATGTTTGCCTCTTCAGAGTTGGGTTTTGGCAGTCCGTGCTGTGGGACTCGTGTTGCTTCACYGTGGACCCCTTTTCAGAAAAGATGGCATCTTGTCAGGTCTTTGCTTGTGGTGAGACATTTCATCATTGGGCCATGTGGCTCCATGCAATGCTAGCTGCTAGCCTGGGACTTGGATTTATTGCTTCCTCGTACCCGGCCATAAAAAGAGACATTGCCTGAAATGCCACTGCAAAAAGGGGTCAGCGTTAAAGTGTTACCAACAGGAAGCAGCAAGGGAATTTCACTCCCTGCTCATGTTGCATCTTAGAGTTTGCTTGGTGTTTGGGCCATATGTGATCTGCACCCCCAGGGAAACGTACAGGCATCAAAGGGTGACTTCTGGCAAAGATGAGCTCATTTGCCTCAGCGTGACCTTTCTTGCAGAGCAGGGGGGTGGGATCTCCATGTCCACCCAGCAGCTCTTCCCAGGCCGTGGCTGTGAGTGTCGGAGGGCAGGGAACCCCACTGTCCACGGCTCCTTTCACTTGAGAAGATTTGGCTGTTCCTTCTGTGGAGCTTGAAATTGGAAGGAGACCTGCAGTGTCCTTAGGTGCACGAATGCCCCTGTGCTGCTAGCACGGCAGGCAATAGCACCATGCAGCACTGCAGAGCAGTGTCTCACTCTGGGGAYGGGTTGTAAGATCAGCTGAACATTTGCATGTGTTTTTTCCAGTGCAAGGTTATGGGATCTGGACGCGCCACTGAGTCACCTATTTCACATCTTGCATCTGCAGCCTGTGTGAATGAACTTTGGGATTAAAATCATCTACTGGATCTTCAGGAAAGCAGTGATGTGCCAAAGCACACAGCTAATTTGCACAGGTCCCGTCACAAATGAGCACTTAGCTGTGTAATTACTAAAGCTGGCCACAGGATCACAAATCCTACTTCATCACTGCTTTCAGATTTTGACGTTGTTTCCTTTCCATGGAAAACCAAATCTTCAGGCRCAGTCTTTGAGACAAGGGCTGGGCTGCTGTGCCCAGCATTGGCTCTGGGCTGTGGAGCATGAGTTAAAATCCTTGCTTTGCATGAATTACTTTTCATCCCAGGACACTTTAGTTCATACAGTTTCCTGTTTCCATAATGCTCCGTTTGCAGAGCGTCTCTCTTGAGTTCTCCCACCCTTTCTGGATGTGGACACCAGTTTATTTCTGAGAAACACTTTGGCTTGGACAAATCTTTCAGCAATATTGAGCCAGGCCAGGTGGTTAGTCCCCTCAGGTAAATGCCCATGCAGGCCTCTCTGTATATCCAGCTCCATCCATGTGCTTTCAAGTGACCCCTATCACCACCCTGGTTTGGTGCARCTTCACCTTGCACTTTGGAAGGCAAATCTGCCCTTCTCAGTTCTCTCGTTTCCCATCACTGCACCCCAAATCCAGGCAGCAGGAGGATGAGGTGTCTCAGCCCTTTGCAGCTGATGAAATCCTCCTTGGACAGAGCTCAGGGAACTCCAGCCCTTGCACTTCCTACCCACAGAGTCATATCCCACCCAGATAGCCTCAGACCTTCCTTCCTTCTTGCAGAAGGACAGTTGWCAGGTAGAGGACAAATTACCTCCATGTAAACCCAACAGTATTTCTGCTTTGCTCTCTCTGCTGAAACYAAATAATTCTAGGAAAACACAGCCCCTTTAGAGCTGAGGACTGAGGACAGCCTGCACTGATGGAGTCTCTCAGGACTTTCCAGTTCTAGCAGGCTGCTACAGCAATATTGGTTCAAGGCCAAGGAAAGTGGGAGATTTTGCCAGCATACRCCCTATTCTGAGGCTCTATTAGACTCATTATCAACATCAACCACCTGTTTTCAGGCTTAGCAACAGAGAAGCAATCTTCTGGCTGCTGTGTCCTCTAGGAATATGGAGTATTAATTATTATTAATGACTCCTTGTGACTTTTACTATTAGCAATACTAATTAATTTGATTATTACTATCCCTTCTATTGGAGAAGCTTGGGGGTAGCACATAGTAAAATAACAGCCATTGCTTTCAATACAGAAAAGTGTTGAGCAGGAACCCACTCGGCGTAATCTGGGTAATGCAACATGGCAAGGATGAGCAGAGTTCTGGAGGACTTGCTCAATATGGGACAGAGCGTGGGATTAGCAATGCCAGTCCCAGAGCACTGGGCAGTGAAGAAAGCACCCACAGTGACCTAGAGAAGAGGAGGGTGAGGTTAGGGTCTTATTCCTCCAGGCTGCTGGTGTGAGTGGAAAAGCTTGGCCCTAAATTCCTTAGCCAGTTCTCCCCAAGACTAGGACATCTTTGTCCCCAGACCTTGGCCTCATCGTGCTTGGTCAGCTGGCCCGGGCAGAGATCACAGCGGTTTCTCCTTGCCTTGAGCTCTGGACAAACCATCTGTCTTCACGGTGAGCAAGATCCTTCATGAAACAGATAGCGTAGCAGCAGTTGACTAAAAATATCTCTAAAGAGAGGGGAGGGGGAAAAAAAGAACAAGAGCACACGTGCATGTGTTTGTGTGCATATGTGTGTGCGTCCACAAACCCATTTGCTGTTTAGGTGTCAGAAATAAATTTTACYACTGGAGTCGGCAGCATCTGATTAGTGAATTATTCAGTTTGGAGGCTGCCTTCACTGTGACCTCATTAGTAACCCCGAGGTGAGTGGGACGCATTAGACTAACCACCAAGCTGTCACTGAGGAGCAGAACTGGGGCATTAAAATGGATTAAAGTGCTTTACCAAGAAGTGAAGCACAACTCAAAATAAAAAAAAAAAAAAAAAGACAAAAAGAAGAGAGACAGATATGGAAGGAGCAGAAAAGAAAGGCCAATAAAATAAATAAATAAACCATTCTGTTAAGCTGGCAGCCTGAGGATAAACAGGCAGACGGAGGGGAACAGGGGCTGGAGCGTGCTGGCGAAGCACAAGCGTTCGCTACAAAGCGAGGATAAATTTGAGCTTGGGAAGAGGCCTTTGAAGRGCTGCAGAGCCAACGCAAGGGCGATGGCATCGCTGTCCCCTCTGCCAAGGAAGCAGAGGGGTATTGCAGTGAAACCAGCCCATGGGGTCTCAGCCAAATCTCCCTKGCTGGCCGGAGAGGGACCTCCTTTTTTCACCCCACTTAGGCTGATACCCTCCAAGTGCCCTCTCTACACCAGAGCAGGTACTTGGGCAGACTGAAGGAGGGTTGGCAGAGGACACCTGCAAAGGGCTGGGGAATGGGAAGGCTACAGGGAACTGCAGACCTTGGTTTCTGACTCCTCATTCGCAGTGGCTGGGGCTTCTGCTGCTCTTTGCAATGAGATAGAATATCCAGTCCTACCATCAGAAAGAAGCTGACCTTAAATGAAGGAGAAAAGGGGAACAGCCTGTCTGATTCTTGTTTCTCTTGCAGGTATATTTATTTTTCAAGTCTCCTTTCCAACCAAGTCCCCTTTGCAGTTCAGGAGGAGACAGTAGACTTGTTTCAATCTCCTGAGCTGGGGCTCTGGGTTTCACTCCAACCACTTTATTTCTCATGACTGCTTTCYACTGTCCTCACATGGATCAGATCTCTAAATATTGTCCCAGTGCTGGATTTCAACTCCTCTTTGTGAAATATTGCTGGCCAGGTRTGGGAGTGTAGGGAGGATGTGCAAATGACTTCCAAATCCACCTTGACGGGGAGTTCCAGCTGAAATGGTGAGGAAGATGTGGCCCACAGTGACCGTGCAAGGATCACTGTGATCCTCACTTCAAGAGGGGGTGCTAGACAAAGAGATAAGGTGAGATACCCCATTTTATGTCTTCCTGACAATACATTGAACGGAAAGGGGGATGGGTCCGTACCACTCTCCCTCAGGGTCAGCCATTCCTCTTTCCTGGGGAGAGGCACTGGCTGATGAGAACAGCTTTCATCAGGGGATGGGCCTGGTGACTGATGCGGTCACATTTGTTTGCTCAGCAGCAATTGCAAATAATGGACACTAAAAGGCTTTGTGGTTCATTGATGGCCATGCTCATAACCACACACTCTTCATCCTGTTCTAGGGAAGAAATGCAGAGCTTGCCCTCAAACTTCTTAAGTCCTATGTCCTGCCTTCAACATGATGGATGAGCTTGGTCCCTTCTCTGCCTGCAGAAGAAGCCTCATCTGTGAGGGACACTGTGATATATGGTCAAAAGTGGTTACTGGATCCTCTAAGAGTTGCACTCAATGGTCTGTTCATTCTCTTTGCCAGTGCAGCCGGAGGCCTGGACATATACTCAAGATGTGGAACTCAGAAGTTTATGGGCTTTTTATGTGGCAGTGCCTGGTGAGTATGCTTAGATCTTCTCTTCCTTAGTAACAGTCCTGGGAGCACCTCATTGCCAGCTCCCATCAGGGCCCATTTGATTGCTCCACGTCTTCTGGTTCTCAGAGGCGTGGTGATCTCCCATGTTTCTTCTGTTGCTATCCTTCTAGSTTGATCTGTTCAGCCTGAGTCCACCCCTAACGAGGAGAAGCCTTGTTAAATATCTTCCCCATGCTCCCTAATACCAGTCCTCTAATAACCCTTTTATTTCCAGGTTCTCCAAGGCTGGGTATACTTCCAATGTCTGAGCACTGGGTCTACTTGTACTCCCCAGTATAATTTTAAATCTATTCATAACTAAATTTGCTTCCACARTCTCTTTCTCCTGGCTGGTGCCTAAGACTGTTGATCAGATCCTAGGTGCCAAACATGGGGAAGTGTAAAGGTCACAGCTGCTCACTGGTGAGAGCTCTTCCCCCTTGATCCAGAGCAATGCAGAAGAGGGGCAACTGAGGGGACTGTGTATGCACAGGGAAACCTGATCCGGTTAACTTTGTAGAAAAACAAAACAAACAAAAAAGGCAAAAAGGAAGGCAATGGGAGTCTTGGAAGGCTGAGACTGTCCAGAGCAGGACTATGTTGRCTGACCCTTCAGATGATGCTGAATTAGCTCTGTCCCTTCTGGTGTCACAGGTAGATGGGTTAAGACGTTCCCCACATRTGCCCCATCTGAATCCTTCATGGATACTCTGGCCTCTTACTAGAGGCTGTCAAAAGAATGAGAAGGCATAAAGAGGGTCAGACACAGCTACCTGAGTTTTATTCGGCTTAATTGTTCCCATTTTATTGTACCTGAATGCAAAAAATTCTTAATTTAATCAATTTCAGGCACCCAGGGCAAATGAGCCACTCAACAGAGAGGCTGAGAAGGCTGCTGGCTCCCCAGGTCCTTCCTGAATTCTCCCACCCCCTCCCACCAGGCAAGTACGGGAATTTATTCATTTAATGCTGCTTAATAATATATACTTATGCACAGTGTAGCCCTGGCTGTTTGCATTGTCAAGTCATGTGCATTGATGTGGGAGCTTTGCTTTCCCTTGCAYTACTGCTGGTGCCATCTCCAAGTGATTGCCTAACGACAAACCGAAGGGGAAGATGCAGGAGAGCCAAAAAACGACCTGGAGAGACCTGGAGCAGGGATCTCTGTCACCATCCTGGGAACTGCTGTGTTGTGCTAATCAAGCACCTGACAGGGCTGTGCATGGTAGTATACCTTCCTCCTCCAACCGGGTAGAAGCATCATTTAAATCATCATTTAAATCATCATTTAAATCATCATTTAAATCATCATTTAAATCATCATTTAAATCATCATTTAAATCATCATTTAAATCATCATTTAAATCATCATTTAAATCATCATTTAAATTAGCCACACTAGCTTCATTTTGAAGGCCAGTCAAATTTCTCTCCAAATGGGGTCTGGTTTCTAGTAGTTCTTGTCTGTGTGAGATTCTCATCGTCCATGCCTTCTCTCTTGTTTTTAAATAAGCAGTTTAAACCAGAATAACATGTCCTACCAACCAAACAAGGCACTTCCTGCATTTCTTTTGCCTTTCCTCACGAGTTCCCTTTGGTGTGCTCTGCTGCCAGGAGCATGTAGGGCCTGTGGGGCCTTTCCCAGGAGCAGCACTGGTTGCGAGACAGCTCCCCTCAGGGTTTTGTGTCCTGTGACCTCTTCCAGGGTTTGGAGGCTTGCAGCATGRGTTTTAAGGATGGAAAACCAACAAATACACCTGCTCCTGTATCTTGTATATTAGTTCCCTTCCTCCGTTTCGTGTTTTCTCTAGGAGCGGATWTTCAGTGACGGGCAGATCTACACAGCATAACTCCTCACAAGGCATCTCCCAGCCCTCGTTACTGGCTCATCTCTTTGGGAAAGTCCTTCCAGTGCTCTGGATCTGCTGCATCTCCTTTGCACGCAACATGCACCATCACATCTCCTTGTCCAGTAGCCAGGCCAGTGCCCAAACACCCTGTGTGCCTACCGCAGACCTACGCAGAACTTCTCATGGAGCAGGATGCAAACACAGGCACAAGAGCATCCCGCAGGCCAGTCCTGTGCACCATCCTCCCACCTCCTTGGCACTGAATTACCTGCAATGAACCTTGGTCATCCGTGTGGAGGGATTATCCACTGTGCTAAGCAGGACCTTCCTTACCACTAGAGAGAGATGAGCACTTTGCAAGGGGCCAGTATGGAAAGTCAAAGCAGGACCTTTGCCTGGTCCCATGTTGCCTAAGTCACAGCCTAGTGCTTTTTAGCATTCTCCTCATGGTTCCTTCTCAGTCTATGGACAGCAATGGGCTTTGCTGTTGTCCCTGGCCCAGAGCACCCCTTTCCCAGCTCCTCACCATCCAGAAGAAGCATAAAGTGCTGCCTGTTTCATAAAGCAAGGCCGGAGTTTTCTCTCGGCCATTTGCTAAACAGCTGGAGTTCTCCCAGTATCCAAGGAAACCTGGGTAACCTGCTGCTCGCAGGGAAGCTTCAATCCACCAAGTTTCTCCTGGCTTTTCTTGGGGCTCCAGAGAAGCAGGGGCCCACTGTCCTAGCACACAGTAAGGGTCCTTGACCCTGACTTACCATCCAGGGCCCTCAGTTTGCCCTGAACTTGCTAAGTCCATGCTCTTGGATTAAGCCCTTGGCAAGTCTGCAAGTGAAGACTCATCTGCCTTTTTGTTTTTTGCCCTCCCAGTTTCTCATGCTCCGCTTGCTTTGGGAACTGAGCCTATGTAAAATAAAACTGCAAAAGCCTTGATTTCCCCCATTTTGTTGCTACTTAGCGGCAATTTGATAAAAATTATCCCAGTTTCCCCAATAAACCTGCCAGACACAGCTCTTCAGGGGCTCACTAACAAGCCAGAGGATTTGCCGTAGTGAAAACCACCTGAATTTGGGACTCGGCTTTCTCTCCAAGGTCCAGAGCTGAACATTCATCCCAGAGCAATTTGGGCAGGGAGGAATGCAGGGAGGGAGCTGCCAAGAGCAGCAGTGACGCTGCTTGGTGGGGAAGGGGTCGGAGTGCTCCATGGACATGCTGCTGCTCTTCTTGTCTGCCTCATCCCTCTGCTGGACCCTGCAGCTCCTTCTGGGCTCTCCTGGCTCTGCTGCCAGTCCCTGGAGACGTCCCCACCGGCCCCATCCTTCCATTTCACTGCCCACAGGAAGGACTTTGCTTCCCACTCTGACCTCCTCCAGCACACAGCACCTTCCTGGAGGATCTCTCCACCTCATGCTGCTCCACAGAGGTGTGTGGTAAAACCTGGAGACTCTTTTTCTGCTTCTCTTTCTGTATTTTTTCCTTTTTTCCTTCCTTTTCCCTACTCTGGACTTGTTCAGTGGGTGGAGGTCTGGGGAAGCACCCACCTCAGAGATGCTCCATGTTTCTGGCTGGGGTCATATGCAGGAGCTGTGCATGGACAGTAGAGCAGCTTCTGAGGGTCTGAGAGCAGGTGGAAAGAGGAAGCATGAAAATTCAGGAAATTTTCATCCTGCTGGAGCTGGAAAACACGGTTTTTGATGGGCCCAGGGCAAGCAGAGCCCTTGCACACAAAGTAGTTGAAGGTAACTGGGTTCATCAAGGGAATTGTCTCCCTTGGAAGCAATTCTCCCCTTAATTTCACCCCTGATTAAAGCTGATCCCATCCAGTTGGGGCAGGCAAGGGTATTGTAAGACTGTGCTGCATACAAAAGTAGGGTGGAGAGATGGAAAACTGCAGGTTAGGCAACATCTGCAGGTACAGCAGGGATCTTCCACCTCTCCCTGAAAGCAGGAGGACCTACAGAAAGGAGACAGAAAGGCTGGAGGCCATGCCAGCCTCTGGGAGCATCTTGATGAGGCTTCAAACACGGATGAGCAGGGAGAAAAGAGCATCTGTTCCTTCCCTGTCCCCATCCAGCAGAGTCACCCCCTGCTCCAACCCACCTCCGGGCTGGTCCCCATTGCCTTGGTGCCACTGGGCACAGCTGGGCCATCCCATTTGGATCTGGCATCGTGTCTCAGGTCCTTCTGAGCCTGCCAGCACATTGCAGAGCATCTCCAGGAGCTTAAGTGGTGCTCTGGGAGCAGGAGGCTGCTTCCTTTCCCCTGGCAGGACCGCTGCCTGTGGTGTCGTAGTGCYTGGGCTGTGCTAAAAGCCTCTGCTCTCCTCGCTGGAGCGCGGCCGGCTGCTTTCCCGGAGCTGCTGGGTTAGGGCAGCAGCGGCTGCAGAGCGGAGATGTCGGGGGAACGCGCGCGCTCTCCCTCGGCTCCCCTTGCTGGCGGGAGGTTAAACTTCTGCCTTGGCCTTGCAGAGCCGGGCTTTGACACAGAGCGCTCTGTGCAGGAGCAAGCGGCGCTTCCCGCTCTCGGGCGAAGCGCTTCTTTCGCCGTCCCTAAGGTGGCAGTGCGAATCCCCAGCCCGGCAGCCAGCCGCCACAGCCTCTCGGGAGCGGGATTTAAGCTCTGGATGCTCCGAGGTGTCCGCTGTTCCAGCCCAGCACTTTGCGCCTTGTGCCTGGGTGTCCATCCGTGCCCTCCTGCAGCCCSGCACTGCTGGCCAGTGACGCAAGTGGACTTGCTCCACATCTCAGCGTGGAGCAAGCAGGGAAAATCYCTAACATTTAACAACACCCGTGTTAAATACTACTTGACCCACGTTCTGCGTCTAGTGATGGTGTCAATAGGARGGGGAGATGATTGAGAGGCAGGGGAGACTGGGAAACTTCAACTTTTAGTTAAGAAAGAGAGAAATTAGAAAGTTTCTTGCCGTCAGTTGGTGAAAAGTTTTAAAGGGTAATAGGAGGGTGCCAGAAAACCTGGGAGGCAGGAAAAAACACCAAAACATCCGAGTTTAACAAAGCAGCTTGCAAGCCAGACTTGGTGTGCTTTCASACAGGGTTTCATTTCCACTGGTTTGACCCTTGAGCATGACCTGTGTGACACAGCATGTACTTGGTCCACGACCAGCCAAGGCACTTGTGTCCTACCAGGAGGTGGCCACGGTCAGTGCTGAGGCCGGCTGGCCTCCCTCCTCTGCTCCCAAGAAGCCTCCATGCCACCCCACGTCTCCGGAGACTGCAGGGACATCCCTGCTTTCCAGCAAAATAAAACCCAAACAGCCTCTTCAGCAAGAGTCAGTGTGTGGGTCCATGCAGTGGGCTGCTCGTGATGGGATTCTCTGGGCTTCCAGGGCATGGTGACCAAAGGAGGTTAACTGTGATCCAGTTGGCAAAAACACCCTGTAATTTCCTCTCTCTCTGATCACAGAGTGCCCCCTTAGGATTGCCAGACAGCCCTGGGCAGCAGGCACAGATTTGGATTTACTTCTGTTGTTCAGACCAAACAGCTGCTAAGGGCGTCAGTTATACAGACATGATGATGTTGTCACTTTATGTATCATTTTTATTTCATTGCTCTCCAACGTTTGTAATACCCCGGAGCTCAGAAGCTTAAATAACAGCTCTCCCCATATTGATTTTATCCTTCGCCATTTGGCACTCATTCATTCTTTTCCCTTTGAGTTCCTAATAACCAGGATTTTAATGGAGCGTTGTCCCTTTGCCTCTCTCTGTGCTTGAGCAGTGGCCACGGCCAAGCGGAGGTGGCAGGGGAAGGGAAGGAGCAGTGGGCACAGGCAGGAGGTTTCCTCCAGGTCCTTGGAAGATTTGGGCTAGTGCACTTCTACAGTGCCTCTTTGGCTGATTCTTAAGAACAACAACAAATAGCAATTTTATTTCTCACTGAGTTACACTAACGCTGGTGCAAGTTGCCTTTCGAGTCAGTAGGACCCTCTCCAGCAGACTTTTGGGGATGGATCAAACAACCAGATGGTGCTGAGGGAATTACTTCACAGCAAAATACACCTCTTCCCAATGCAAACAGCCTGTGACGGGGCCGTGTGGTTTGCATGTCTCGTGGCTGGATGGAGCCGTGTTGGCTGCTCAGCCTGGGGTTCTGATGTCTGAGCTCTGGCAGTTGGACATTTGGCCATACAACCCCTTAGGTTCCTCAGGCTAAGTAGTGCCTCCCACTGCCAGCTCCTATAGCAAGGCTACGGCAGAACTGCTGGGGACTCTGCACACGCTGCTCCATCCTGTCCGGTGGCCCAGAGCCCCTGAGCTCTCAGGAACAGGAGGGTCCCTGGCTGTGCACAGAAGCCTGAGAATGCCATGGGACCCTGTGGTGGAGTGGCAACGGGCCCTCATAGCTCCTGATGTTTAGTTTTCTGGGCAGCAAATGATGATATGTAAAAAAAAATCAAAATCAGACAAAAATGGTATTGTGGGGTGCATAACACAGCATATTTGGGCAAAAAACATTGTGATCATCTGCTGTAGCAGGTCCAGGGCAGGAGGAAGAAGGAAAGGAGCAGTGAGAGGAGAGRGAAGAATAGAAAGAGGCTGGGAGAGAAGTGCTGGAAGAAAAGGGAGCAGCAGGCAGAAAAGCAGGGAGCTGAGGGAACTATGCCGACCAGGAAGCAGGGCAGGAGTTTGTGCCTAGAGATGGAGGGTAGYAGGACAGGTCCAACAGGGCTCTTGCTCTTGGTTTTAAAACTCCATAGAGAAGGCAAAGCAGTGGAACATTAACCAAAAGCCATAGCAGCCCCTTGCAGTGCTTGAAGTGAGACAAATAACCCCAGGAGAGCCAGTAGTTGTTCAACCCCATCCTCACTGTCGGCAGAAGGACAAACACAGCTACTGTGAGGGCCACCAGAACGGCATGGGCTTGTGGGCAGGGACTGGGAGGGAAGGAGGGTCCCTCATCAGCATTTCTGTCCCGGCTGTAGAAACTCTGTACATGTAGAGGTGGCTGCTGGACCCGCCTCTGGCTTGGTGGAAAGCAGAAGTCTCTGTATCCTGATTATCCTTGCTACAGCACACTGAAAAACTTGTCCTTTTGGTTATTTCTGGCTAGCTCAGCTGTAAGGGTCATCCCTGGATTTCAGATGTTCTGTGTGTTTGCAAAAATAAAGTGATCTTTTAATAATTAATCAAAATCATTAATCACTTTTATTTGTTTTATTTAGCTCCACATTAGTCTCATTTATTTTATTCAGGACCACATCACAAGTGTTTTGTCGGTATCTTTCACAGCAGAGGTTCCTCACTAGTGGAAAAGACTCTTCAATGTTTGARGTTCTGAACCAGCTAAGACTTCTCTGGAAGTTCAGCAGTTGGCAGCTGAGCATCTTTGGCTGATGTCCGTCTGCATCCCTCCCCAGGAACCATCCAGAGCCTGTCCCCAGATGGGCCCAGCTCCCCAGTAAAAGCAGGGCTGGCAGCACTCTGGTTAATGCTGCTGCATCATCAGCTGTTGTGCATTTGGTTATCACAACCCACAGCCTTATCTGGCAACGAGACAGGGGGCTGAGCCAGTGGAGAGGAAAATGGAAGGATGGGCTCTTGGGACCCTATTGCATTGAAAAGGTGGGTGGTTTTTCACATTAGTTGATGCTCCCGTGTGGCTTCCAGCATTAGCCCAAGAGCAGAGTCTTGGTGCAGGCCAGCTCAGATATGCTGCAGGCATATATCACAGTGGGCAGGTAGAGRGTCTCTTCAGTCTCATCCACCTAGCAGTGTGCCCTACACCACCACCATGCTRTGCTGTCAGTGAGCACAGGCACCAGGAGCTCAACCTGCTCATGTCTGGYACTGCCACCAAGATGATCTCTTCATGTGCTGATGTTGTCTGATGTGAGATGCTATTTTTTCCTGTAGGATTCTATCTTGAATTGCAGGGCTAAAGGTGGGCTGGTGGTTGACATGTTTTTTGGCATCTGGAGCTTTGGACAATGGAGTGTGAGGTTGGTAGGTTTATTTTTTTGGGAAGGAGGCAGTATTTAGCAAGAGACAGAGCTGGAAAAGAAGCCAGGCAGGAGCAGGTGAGCAAAACTGTCATACGGTCACAAAACTTTCACTTGTTTCCTGCACAAGCAACTGGAGCCATCACTTGCCCTAAAGGGCAGACCTATGGATCATTGGAGTAGGATGGAGTCAGGACACACAACAGTGTATTGGTTATTCTGAGCCCATGGTGTCAGGACTAGGGCTCTGAGAGATCTTCCACACAGCTTCTGTGCTACAGTCTTTCCATGATGCTCCTCTGCTTCTCAGCTCCTACACTTGGACGTCTTGCCCAGCACACCTGTAGCCCTGCTTGCACACACCACCTCCAACCCACACAAGCGAACACATCCCTCTCCTCTTCAGCCCTGTGACGGTTGCCACAGCAGGGCTTCCTCACACACACGTTCCCCATCCTTGCAGCTTGTCCATAGGAGAAATCACACCCTCCTTCACCTCATCTTCCATCTTCACATCTAATCTCCACTCCATCCTCCTGGAGACTCCGGACGCTTTGCAGCCCCCCACTCGCATTTGCTCACCTCACATGCTTTCCTTGGAAGGTCGAAAAAAAGCCCTACCTGGAGTGTGTTCAAAGGCTAATGTACATCCTCTCTTAATTATTGATTTGTTTATTGCAGACACTTTGGCAGGACGTTTGCCACAGCTTGCACGCCAGGCTCCTGCCTTTGATCCCTCTTGCAGCTCACAGGGGGCTGAGGGAGCGTTAGAGAGATGATGCAGGGAACATCTGACCCAGCCTAAGAGCAACGTTGGTCCATCCCTGTGAGGGTATCTGCGTGCTCCGGGGTCTCAAAGGTTAATCTCCATGAGACAAATGCTATGGGAAGTGGCTCTGCTTTCCTGCAGAGACAAATACGGRTCTAGGGCTCATTTCTGATCACCCGCCTTGCTCCAGGTGCCAAGGTGAGCAGAGCCTGCAGGGGCTGTTTGCCTTAGCAAGGTCCCCTCCTGTAAGGTGGTATCAACTCCCAGCAGGTGTCTAGGAAGTCTGGCACAAGGGATCAAAACACAATTATGCCACTGAGCCCCAGCTGCTGTCATCTCCGTGTGGGAAGAGGTTAGATGCTCCACGTTAATATGATTGTTAATGACTCTGCAAAGCCGATGTTGAGAAAACGAGCGTGGCAGCGCCCAGGGAGGAAGGTGTGTGGGCACAGCCCTCATGCCAGGGCTGCTATTATCCTGTCGCTCTCTGCTCCAACAGCTTGGGTCTGCAGGTAACGTAGGAGAAGCATCAAAATGGAAAAGTAAAGACTCTCTCAGGCACCAAGAGGAAGATGTTCCTCATTCACTTGCTTTTCTCCAAGGCTCGGTGAGGTGGGTGGTTTAGACCTTTCTTGGTGGTGCTGCTTGCTTCCTTACACTCCTGCAGACAACAACAGCAGGAGTTCTTTGGGGCAAACCAAGACCCTGAGAAAAAACTATTGGTAAAACTTTATAAGGAGCCATTTATTTGAATTTCCCAACACAACTCGGGTACCTCTCCCCTGAAGTAAACAGAGTCGCCCAGGAAGGAGCATCTCCCGAAGTCACGTCCTGAGTCATGAACAGGCAAGGGAGCTTTTTCTAAAGCGATTCAGTTTAGCCTTGAGAGAAGACGGGGCTTGCAGAGCCCTGCAGACACGTGTTTCTGTGGTCAAGCAGGGGATGGCTCGGAGCGAGGAGGAATTGATTCTCCAGTGAGCTGTGATTTAACCTGGAGACTTGGTAGGGGCCCTGTGTGAGTGCTGCTAGGTCTCCGATGAGGCGTGTGTCACAGATGCTGTTCTTCTTTTTGCACTATTTCCTTCCCAGCACCTTAGCCTGCATTTTTGCTGAGCGTGCAGAGGTTTGGATGGAGAAGCTGCCGGACCTGGGCTCCCTACGGGAGGACAGGGGCATTTGGGAGCTGTGCTATGCGATGAGGAAGCAGCGGCTGGTGAGGAAGGAGGCCCAAACGTGGCACTGTGACTTGCCTGCTGCTGGGGCAGAGATGCTRGGACTCTAAGAGCCAGTAAACAGCAAAAGAAGGCACCGAACAAGGCTAAGGGCTTGAATTTGTATAATGTTTTGGGGTGTTTCACTGGCACAAAGAGCCATGACACAACTTTTCTTTTTTTTTTTTCTTTTCTTTCTTAAAAGTATACTTGAAAATAATACAGAGAGTCCTTTTGTGTGCTTGTCAATTCTGATTCTTTTTACATCTACTGCTAAACTTCCTCCCCTCAGTGCTCCCTGCCCCTCTTTACCGCCCCTCAAATGGCACCAAGCTCCTGCTTTTCACAGGTGCAGATCATTCCAACCCCTCTGATGCTTCTGCAGTCTGAACGCCCCACTTGAACACCCACCTACTGAATTAGGAACGTATGACTTCTGACAGCACCAGCTTGGTTGGTTTGAGGGGGGAAAAAAAAAAAAAAAGGCAAAACAAACTCAAAAGCACCTGGGAATGGCATGGAGACCTCTTCTTCCTTCTTCCTGGCAGAAGTTGTATGTATAGCTGCACGACAGGCCCATGCCTGACCACTTATCCCAGGAATTTCCCAAGCGGCGACCGTGACCAAGCAGCTCCGAGTGCATAAGAAGCCCTGTGAGGTCTGCACATGGCAGGTCATTAGAGAAACAAAGCGTTGACTCTAATTCCTGTTATCTGCTCGCAACACACAGAGCGCCTCGAGCGCATCCTGGGACTCCTTTGGCGGGCAGCAATYGGCCTTTCGGATGGTGACAGAGAGGTTTGGTGACACGGGGCACGCAGGGAACGGGGTGTTGGAGGATGGGAGAGGAACGGGGAAGGGCTGGTGGTGCAGGAGGGATGGCACGGATGGAGCCATGGAGGTCATTTGTCCTCTGTGGCTCTCAAAGGACAGCCCGAGGCGTTTGCAGGGCTATCAGTGCCGGTTCGCAGGGCATCCCTGGGCATCCATCACCTTCCTCCTGGTGTGGGCAGGGGACAGTCCCTGCAGAGGGGCCAAATGCAAGGGCAGACTCTTGCTGCCAGCGCTTCAGRAGAGCTCCTTGCTCTGGGAAAGACTCTTGGGGCTGCGTGGTGAGAGGCAGGAGATCTCTACCCTTCCTGGGAATGCCTGTGAATTCTTTTCTGGCTCTGCTGATTGTACAGCCTTGATCTTCTTTCGAACCTCGCTCTGCTTCTGGCTGCAGCAGTATTGTGTGTCAATGACTTTCACAGGCCTTCTTTATCCTTTTAACAGCTTTGCCTGCCAGCCTTTTCCCCTCCTTTTCCTRCATTACGAAGCAGGAGGAGCAGAAATTTGCAATCAACCGTGCTCAGACCTGTCATTATTGTGCATCCTGCCCCGGCACCTTCAACTCTCCTCCTAGACAGGCTCTCTCAGCCTTTTCAATCTCTCTTCGTATTAGAGCATCGCCATCTATGATTCATTCTCATTGCCTCAGAATTGCCTCTATTTCTTCTTGGTGAGAGACCAACCAGGCCTGTAGAGGGTATYGCAGGCAGGAGCAGTGCCTTGATTTCCTCAATACTGCTATAATCTGCTCTACATTATCCTCCTCCYTGTTCCTCTGGCTTTAAGATCTCTGCGTTGGTCTTTTCTTTGTCCTTCAGCTATTGCAGAAGTCCTCCCTGGACCATCAGTTGGACACTACAGCCATGGCCAAGCCTTTTCCCTGGCTGGACACTTCTATTCCGAAGCTGCTGGGATGACTTGTTCAGGTTGTGGCAATCCATGCGCCTCGCCAGCATGTGTTGTGTTCCCGGCAGGACTGTTTCTTTAGCCCTCTCTTGTAAGTGCTTCTTCCTAATATTTTTGACTCCATTTATCTGAGCAAACAGTTCCTTGTGTGTGCGCATGTGTGTTGTTTTTTTTTTTCCCCTACTATTTCTTAATATTATCTGAAATATTAAAAAAAAATCCCTGGAATTGGTCACATTGCTGGGAAGGGGTCTGTTCATGATTTCTCGTTAGGAATTCTCTCCTTTTGGGCCCTTTAGTTTCCTCCTCTTTCCCAGCACACCCTGACATGGGCATATGTCTCTCCCCAATGCACCTGAGTCCTGCAGGGCACTTTTCCTGCTGGCAGTCGAGCTGGTGAAGCCCCAGGTGCACAACCAGAAAGGCTGGTGCTGACCTGCTCCCGTGCAGGGGGAGCTGCTCTCCTGCCACCCCTGCAGAAGAAGATCTCTGTGGATTAAGCCGTTGTCACTGACAGGAGGGGTGTTGGGATTATTTTTATGATGTCAGTGATGGCAATGGTGACAGCGCTTCCATGTGCCCTCTTCTCTTCAAAGCCTTTCCCARTGCACCAGCTGATGCTTGCACTGCCCCTGTGGAATGGGGCTCACTAGCCCACTTTATGGAAATGCTGAAGTCTCTCCTCTTCACCCCAAGCTGTTATAAGCATGCGAGTGGGTACCATGGGCTTGGGAGTCCCTTTGCACCCAGCAAGCCTGAAAAATCCAAGTGAGGCTGAACTGGCTACAGGGAGATTGTGGAGCTCCCAWAGCAGGGCCGGAGCCAACACTGCTGGAGCGTCTCCGTCCGGGAACGCGCAGGGCTAAAGCTTTCCCGGACACTCATTACGTCTGGGCAGCRAAACCTTCCCACTGCCCCCAGCAGCTCTGTGAGAGGTGCAGGCAGCAGCTCCCGCTGCCCGGGCGCTTCTGCCCCGTTCCCAGMACCTGCTGCCGTGGGCAGCGATGGTCCCGGGCAGCTCGTCCCGCCAGGATGGACTCCCTGCATCCTGCCCAGCTGCCGGCTGTGTCCCCCGGTGGCCCCTTAGCCCCACGCGCCCTGAAGGAAGCAGCTGTGACTCGCTGCCTTCCACTGCTGAGCTGCAGCGTGTCACCCCTTCGTGACACAGSGCTGCAGGATGTCACCTTCGGAAGGTGCAACCCAGCCGCCCTCCCCGCCGCGCATCCTCCCGCAAGCCCCGTCAGGCCCCRCTGATCTGCGTGCAGGACACAACCCTCCTGGTTGTACACGGGCTCTCCTGCCAAGTGCTTGAAAGAGATACAGACCTCGGATCAAAAGCAGCCTTTGAGCTATTCCCTGGGCACAGGGAAGGGGCCAAACCCTCAGCTCAAGGGCGGCAGCCGCGTTTCTCCCGCAGGCTGGACCGCAGGTGCCGGTGATGCCGTCGGGGATGCTGCATCCCCAGCCCGGCCCTGCTGCCCTCCCGGAGCCCTGGCAGCACTTCCAGGGCCCTCTGCTCTCGGCACCGGCCTGGCACTGGTTCAGGGGCGCACCGAGCGGTTCTGCGGCACGCAGAGCGTTAGATCTTGCTGGATGAGAGAACGCTGCAAAAAATGCCAGCTCATCGCTTTTGGTGAGTGCTGTTCTGGTAAGAGGGAGCGGGGAGTCTCTGCGTGGGGCTGCCGGATCAATGCGGAGATCAGAGGCGGAGAGGACRTCAGAGCTGATGATGACCCAGCAAATATTGGACTCCAAAGCCCCTCCTGGCCACCCCCTGCGAGGCCCGGGTTACTGTTTGCCCTCTCGGGGGAGGACAGCAGTGCATCGTGGCCAAGGCATGGAGCAGTAGCTCCAACCTGGGAACCGTGGTGAAAGACTGAGTCTAAGGAGAAGCTAGGCAGAAAGCAGGGGTGCTAAAGGGGACTGGTAGATGGCAAGAGATGGTAAACTGGATGGTGCTGGGCATTTCAGTAGCACCTCGTGTCTCCCTGCAGACGACTACGTGGATGGTGGAGATGGGGCTGGCTGCGCTCRCAGGCCTGGCTGAGGATGAAGGGGGATTTCTTCCTGGCTGACAGCATCTCGTGGAGTTTCTGGAGGCAACTAAACCTCCTCGGGCAGTGACCTGCAGCCTGGCCCTGAGGCCCCGGTGGGGGAGAGCTCATGCAGACCCTGATTTCATCCTTYGTGGAGATGCTCCTTGAAAGCACAGTGTGCCAGCGTCCCTCGCAGCAGGAACAGCAAGGCCTCTGCTCGAGATGCCATCTTGGCACTCTGAGCCCAATCACTCACACCTTGCTGCTCGTGTCACTGTTCCAGGGGAGCAGGAGTGAGAAATGGAGGCAAAAGTGGCACATTTGCAATGCCCAGAGGGGCCTGTMTCCCTTGGGGTCTGTGCCCAGGCCGGATGAACCAGGAAGCACCTCCTTGTTGAGCATCAGCTTCCATCTAGCACTGGGCCTTTCTAATCCCCATCCTTAAAACTGGAAAAGCTCAAGCKTAGTTGGGCTGATAACTGGGTGTTTTAGTCAGGTCACAACCATGGGCCACTCTCCCCAGGGCAGCGATGAGCGGCTGGCAAGGAAGCCTCTGGGCTACCAGGCTGCTGGGCAGGGTGGYCGTGGGCTGTGGTCACTTGAATGTGCCTTGTGGCCCTGCTTCGTGCGCCCAGGAGCAGCCGCTGCCGCTCCACCATGTTCACATCCCGCCGGGCTGAGCTGGGAGCGAGTTACGGGAAAGGCCCCGGATAAGGGAGAAGTTAGGGCTGTGTCGCTGTGCTGCCGTCACCAGGCCCTGTTGGTAGCCTGATGTGGGTGAAACATGGGACCACCACATTGGTGACACGTGCGCCCGCCTCCTCACTGGCTCCTCGGCCTCGGGACAGTGTGTCCTGCAGAAAGTTGTACCAGAGATGGGCAGGCAGAACAGAAATGTCTTCTCTGATCCCCTTCCTCACCAAAGCCCTCCCTCTTCCTTCTCATCCCCTCCATCTCCATGGGAGAGCCACATTGCTGGTGGCTGCTGTTGAAAACAGAGTGCAAATTAGGTGTTTTGCTCTCTTTTTATTATCCCCTCCCCAGTCTCTCCAAAGGCCTGACCCTGCCACAGGGCAGATCCCTGGGGCAGGGGAYATCCCGCCGGCTCTGCCCTAGCTGCCGGCACACGGAGACCCACGGGCAGCGTGAGCCCGGACGGCTCGGGGGTCCCGCGGGTGGCCTGTCCCATTGTCACCAGCGGGGGACAGGGACCCCATCCACAGGGTTGCCCAAGCTGCAGTGTCCTGCAGGGCCAAGTGCCACTCACTGATGGAGGTGGGGCAGCCCCAGCCTGCGTTATCCCGCTCCCCCGCCGGCTGAACACGGGCATCCCTCTGCCTGCTCCCAGAATGYGCGGGGGAGACGGTGAAGAAGGGGGATYGGGGRYGGGAGGGACTATTTTTCCCCCTTCTCTTCTCTTTAAAGGTTTCCTCTGTTCACGCAGGGTTATTGAGGCAGTTGAGTCATGCTGGTGGGAGCGGATCAGGGCGGCACGTCCCCTGTGTGGGACAGGCCAGTCCCGAGGCCAGGCTGGGGGCCGCCCGCTGTCACCCACCACCCCAAGCCCTCCGACAACATCACAGCGGCGCCGGGAGCAACGGCGGGACGTCACAAAYGCCACCAGACTGTGACCCGAGGCGAGGCCGGACATAAAGGGAGCCATGGTCCTGTGCAGCCCCGGCTCAAACGCCCCCGTGTCCCCAGGCTGCGGCGCGGAGCTCTTCCACCCACGTCACCGCCGGGGCCTCCGGTTTCTGGAGGGCAGAGGTTCGGGACGGGATGGAAGCTCCCACGTCGCGAAAAATGCTGAGCAGCAAACAGCCAGAAAGGCGTTTTCTAGGGGTAGGAGGGGAAAGAGAAAGGAACCTTAGGCGTAAACAACGTTAGGTGGAGAAAATAGGGTGCCTTCCATCAGCACCTTCTCTGGGCAGGTCAGGACACCTGGAGAAACAATATTCTGGAAAACTGAGGCAGGGAGCAGCCTGAGGAGGTGTTTTTATTTCTGGCACTTTAGCTCACAGCTAGTCTGCACACAGGTGCCTGCCAAGGGGACCTATTTCTCACATGGATGGAGAGYAGCTCCCAGCCACAGCCCGGGGTGCCAGGTGCTTTATTGATCTCATTGGGTCCAGCTGCTCCACTTTGAGAGCTGGGCTGCCCTAATTTGCAGGCAGGTGAGGCGAGGGAAGAAATTAGCCCTCCTAGTTTAGATAAGGACCAGATGAGGAGTCTGCCCTTCTCCCAGAGAGCCCTTCCAGGCTGAAGCTCTRCTGAAGATCTTTCTGTCCCAGCAGCAGGAGAGTCCCCTGGGAACTGGGACTCAAACACCAGTCACTTGCGTGCAGCACCTTGCACGTCCCTGGAGATTCCCACGTYCCCTGTACTTGTGTGTGCTGCTCACCAAGAAGCTAAGTGTGATCAACAGTGACTGCCCCATGTGGACCTGGATGCCTGTGAGTGTGACTTTGGGCAGCCCCACTAAGTTTTTTTTCTTTACTAATTTTTCCTTTCTCTCCTACTTTTTTTCCTCCTCTATATTATCATTTTTTCTTCTCCTGCCCCAATCCTATTCTCCAGCTGCCCAGGGTTGGCTTGGGCTGTGTAGCGGAGCCTGAAGGTCTTGGTTCAGTTCACAGCAGYGACTGCTCCATCTCTCCTCCCCACCCAGCAGGGCGGGAAGCAAAGCACCGTGCTTGGAAGGAACAGAACTCTGAATATTTGGAGCCCTCCACCTGTAATTCCTCCCTCCTCCGGTGCTCCCTGCCTGCAGCACCCTCCCTGTATCACTCTGCCTCTGTGCAGAGGAGCAGAAACATGAAACTATTGGGCAAAAAAAAAAAAGCATGCAGAGGAGCGCTGTAGAAAAGCAGAGCAAATTAAGCAGGGCTCTGATCTGCTTGGGTTTGTGCTTGCCAAAAATGCACCATGCATCTTAATTCGCTCTGCTGTTCAGCTCGCGCTCACTGCTCTCCTGATGCCATTTCGGCTCTCTGAGCTCAGCCTTTTCAACACTTCATTCCCCCCACCCCCCCCTTTTTTTTTTCCCCCCTCCTTTTCCCTTGCATGTCTGATTGCAGAATCTGCTGCAGGAGGGAAGGGGGGAGCGAGGGAAGGGCGCGCGGGAGCCCCGCGCCCGGCCGCTCTGCGGGCGCTGCTCCGCCAGCCGCCCGCGTCCCCGCTGCGTTACTGAGGGGTGTGCGTGGGGGGATGTGGCTTTTCTAGAAAGTCCTTCCTGGGCGCTCTCCAATTGCCTTTCTTCCCACCCAGCCGCCTGATCGGCTAGAATCCTCTAAAAGAAAAACATATATRTCTTTTAAAATTGCTGTAATCCACACCACCTTTTATTCTCCTCCGATTCAGTTTAATCTTTTTCCTCCTCTCCACCCTTCTGTTCCTCCGGATTGCAGGGTGGGGGGCGGGGGTGAGAAGCAGAGCGGGTTGGGGGGGAACCCACCTAACAACCAGGCAAAGAGGCAGCATCGCCCTCCTCCAAACCCCGAAAGATCCGGAGGAAACCGGAGCAGAGCCCGAGCCCCTCGGCTCTTCTCCGGCGCAAATTTAACCCCGGCCGCAACTTTYCCTCTCCGGGCTGGGCTGCCGGGGTGGGGTTTTTCCCCTCCTTTTTTCTTCTCCCTCCCTCGTCAGATTTATTTTGGTGGCGAGGGAGGGGGTGGGGGATCCTTTTTATTGCAGCGGGGGAAGCGCGCAGAGCCTGGCTCGCTTGGCGAGCCTTCCTCCTCTTCCTCCTCTTCCTCCTCCTCCCCTGTTTTTTTTCCCTTCCCCCCTCCCCCCTTCCTCCTCTCCCCCTCACCCCGCTGCAGCAGGGCTGCCCAGGCCGGGGGTGGGCTGGGGGCGAGCGAGAGAGAAGGGAAGGGCTGAGGAGGGAAGCGATGGGAAGGGAAGGTTGCMCCCCTCCTCTCCCCAGCCTCCGCTCCCTCGGTGTGTTTTTTTTGCAGGTGTGTCAATTTTAATTCTGCCCAGTAGGTGGGACTTGGTGACTTTCGCACCGTTTTTTGTTATTTATTTATTTCCCGGGCTGCCTCCCGAGCCGCTGCAATCCTCGGGAGCGGCGGGCGGGGAGCGCCTGAGCCCGCGCCGGGCGCACGCAGCCCGGCCGCGATGCATCTACCGTAGGGGGAATTACAGCCTCTCCTCGCCAGCTGCCAGCATGATTTCATCTGCTGGAGGATTTTTGCATCTGATCGCTTGAGGTTTTGGTTTTTCTTTTTTTTTTTTCTTTTTTTTTTTTT
>PTEX01000271.1:450908-496232 GCA_003342815.1 Eudromia elegans | reverse complement strand
CTCTTTTTTAGAAGCAGCAATCGGAGATGGATGTCTCTCTTTGCCCTACCAAGTGCACTTTCTGGAGGGTGTTTTTGCTCTGGAGCATTTGGGGAGACTATCTGCTTTCGGTGCTGGCTTGCCCTGCTAATTGTCTTTGCAGCAAGACAGACATCAATTGCAAGAAGCCGGATGATGGGAACCTCTTCCCTCTCTTGGAAGGGCAGGATTCAGGCAGCAGCAATGGCAACACGAGCATCAATATCACGGACATCTCAAGGAACATCACTTCGATGTAAGTGGGCTCTGCCAGCGGGTGCTGGGTCGCGGTCGCCAGCCGAGCAGCCTGCGCCGCGGCTCAGGTGCCCGCAGCCTCGCGCTGCTCAGCCCTGTTTACCGCGCCGAGGATGCGCGCCGGCTTCTTCCTCTGCCCCATCCGAGAGAGGAGGAGGAAAAAATAAAAAAAATACACCCCTAGCAACAGTTTGGACAAGGCTTGTGAGAAAGGGAGTAAAYGGGATTTAATTCCTTAGCAGGAGAGCGCGGCCGGCAAAGATGCTAAAGCTGCTGTTTCCTTTAACTATTTGCTTCTGCGAAGGGAGGGGGGGAGAACAGCACATCCACACATCCCCAAATTGGGCAAGAAAAGCAAGTTCTGAGCTGCTTGCTCTTTTCGGAGACTTTGGATCCGATTAGAATGCCATTTTTTCATCCCTGCGCACAAAATCCTTCCTTCTTTCCCCTGGCTGAGTGTGTCTGAGAATCTGCGATTCCTCCTTTTTTAAAGGAGGAGGAGAAAAATAGGACAGTGAGAGCTGTCCCTTAAGTAGCTTATTTAACTCATTGTTATAATTTTGCAACTCACTCTGGTACCGAGCTGGGCTTGTGTGTTTTGGTCTCAGGGTGGTGGTGGTGGGGAGAAGAACGGGAGCAGGGAGATATTTTTAGTTGAGCACTTTGCGTTTGTTTGCATGCTTGTTTATCTGGAAAATCAACTTGAAGTTGCATTATCCTTGTTTGGAGACRCGGTTAGCAAAGCTCATGTTAATCTCATCAGCGTGGAGTTGAGAAAGGAATATATTTCCTCCTCTTGAATCCATCCTGCTGGRGTGTGTGTGTGTGAGAGAGAGAGGAAAAACCCTCCTTTCCAATCTCTGCGCTCTATTTTCCAGTACATTTTTGGGCGAGATGACTCTGAGCCATTTCATTATTCTAATGCTAATTGAAATGTGAGCATTTAGGGAAATGTAGCCCCCTGAGCAAGTTGCCCGTGGGAGTTCAGCGGAGAAGGGGTGGAATCCTTTATTGTGGCAGTTAAATGCAGCAARGTTTGAAATGAGTAATGGAGGGTTATTTATTTATTTTTCACCTCGCCTGCACGGTTGCATGGAGGCAGAGTGCTTTGCTTGGTCTTTTCCTGAGGCGGTTGTATTTGGTCATCGTGCAATTGCAGCACAGCCGTGGAGTAATTGCAGTGGCTCCATCGCAGCTTTGCTCGTCACCTTTGCTGGGTAAAGATGCCTGAATCCCCTCTCCCCAGTTGCTTACAGGTTTGTGCAGTGCCTGGGCAGATTTTTCAGCAAATACTGTCCCCTAGGTTTGCCTTGCCAGCAAACCAACCCTGCAAACCCAGCAGCGATGGGGAAAGTAAATGTGAAACTACTGTAATGTTCCCCTTCCAAATGCCCCATATTGTTTCTACATTGCTGGTGCTGGAGTATTTTTGCCTTTTTTTGTTTTTCTTTTTTTCTTGTGATGCTGGAGGGACACGGGTGATGCTAGGGGAGTCGGAGGAACTTGTGTTTTTTCTGTGCTTGCTGTTTGTTGTGGTTTTGTTTTAACCCTTTGTTTGACTGAGTGCTTGGCTGTGGAAGGCTCGGGAGCAGCCAACATGAGTGTGTGTGTTCAGATACACACACATAGCTGACCTACTGGGAGAGATACGATTATGTGAGCCCAGAAAATGTCTTTACGGCGTGGAAATTGGAAAAAATGGTGATAAGCAGTCAGAAAAAAAGGTGTGGGGGAGAATGAGACTGTTTCACCTCCAGAAACAGGAGTGTTGGGTAATTTTTACCAAAAGAGATTCCCTTGAGTTGGAGAATAGGGAAGAKGGTGTTGGTTCTTGCTAGATGCTCTAAGTATTTACTCCTCTTGAAGCAAAGTGTTTTTGACCTCTCTGGTGCTCACAYCTACCCCACGTGCCCCTCCCCAGGCTTTGGGGGGCAAGGTGGGCACCTGACCAAGGTGAACCCCAAGGGACGGGGCTGAATGGGAGTGACAGCTTTGTGTGGGGATGTTTTGAGCATCAAGGCCAGGGAGGGTGGCCCTGCTGTCCAAGCCAGGCGTGACCCAGTGTTTGTGCTCTGGTGCAGGGGCTAGGGCAGGTGGTTGCAGGTTCTGCACCCTCTRGGCTYGGTCTTGGGCCTCTTGTTGCTGGAGCCACCTTGCAGGTGCTGGGATGAGGGGTGCACTGAAGCCTGCCCTGGCTGCTGATGAATCATGYCCGGYGCCTGTATTTAATTTGGCTCCATGRTGAATGACGCTTCCTCCTACTTGCTGACCTCGCAGGGGCTTTGCTGCTTCAGGCAGCTTGATTTCTTTGTGGACAGTGAGTGGACAAAGGTGCCTTTGCCTGGAGATGGAGGATGAGTGGAGACATCTCYATCTGTATCCCATCAGGACCAGGTCTTCCCTGCAGGCCTGATGAGGAGGTGGTTGTCCCTGCTCCTGAAATGTCTTCTCTCCCTCATCTTCTGCAGCCAGGGAAAGTGAAGGTGGGACATACAGTGCTGAAAGCCCTGGGGACTCAGTGGGGCCTCCTGTGTGCTCAGCATGGAGAGTGTTACCTACTCTGGGAGTGGGTGCTGGTCTGGGTGGTGCTGGGGGGTTGTGAGGAGGGACCACCAAATCCTTCCAGGTCAAGGCACTTCATCAGGGAAGGTCTTCAGCTTGGCATAAGCCAATGGTTGCCTCATGCTGTCTAGTAGATATTAGAGCAGAGTTTCCAKATGCAGGTGTGGGGTGAAGAAACCTGCCTGCGGTGGCTGTCGGGGAGGGCAAGGCTTACTGGCATGCACCTTGAGCTCAGTGCCTGGGAAAAGGAAGGTTGAGCAGGCGATGAGCTKCTGTTTTGCAGAAGGTTGAGCAGAGAAGCACAGAGGGAGGCCCATGGCAGGGGCAGGACTACTTGGCTTCTTCCATCTCAGGGGGCAGAGCTGAGCCAGTCTGTTGAGCAGCACCCCATCTAGGAGGGTGTTGGTCTTCCTTGATGGAAAGCACCTGAACTTGGGCACCTGCTCTTGGGTGTGGGACGCTTGAGAAGCTGCTTGCTGGGAGGGTGCCTGTCTGGRTGCCTGACTTCCCCTGCCCGGGTCTCAGCCTGGTGAGGCAGAGGAGAGGGAAGGGAGGATGAGCTGGCCCTTGCTGTGKTGCTTTGCTCTCCTATGGCACCAAAGCTCCCTGGGCACTGTGTGGCGTTGGGGGTGCTGGCATCATGGCAGTGGCAGCTGTGCAGTCCTAGATCTAAGTGTTTCTGAGAKCCTTGAGCTGGTTGCCCTGTGGCCTGTCACCGCTATGAAGTGTCTTCTTGCCACCTCACCAGCACTGTCAYTTCTGTATTGGGGACCTGCTGCAGGATCAGGAGATTCCTGAAGCAGTGGCACCATCCATTTGCTGAGCCACTGAGGGTGCTGGGGATGACATGTCCCAACCTTTGTGCCAATCCAGGCAGCAGAAGGTTAACAGTGAAGCGGGGAAAGGGCAGAAGATTCCTGCTGTGAGATGGAGGAGGGTGTTGGGTTGGCTGGTGTCCCAAAGGGCAGGAGATCCCTGCTGTGAGATGGAGGAGGGTGTTGGGTTGGCCGGTGTCCCTCTGCCCATCCCCAGTAGTCCAGTAACACATCCAGTTTTAGATCGCATCTCCAGGGATGGGGCTGTGGACACTCACACAGTCTGCTGAGGGTYCTGTCTAGCAGAGAGGCTGGGTTGGGTCTCAGCACAGGGTCCTGGTGCTGGGCTGCGGCCTCCTGGCCTGGGGGAGCTGGACCGTGGGCTCGGGACAGGCTTGCAGCATGGAATTTGAGTGYRGTGGGGTGGCCTAGRGGCCTTTGCTCGGTCCCCAGCTGGRTGTGGTTTGGCAAGGGGACACTCAAGCTACYCTTCACCCCCATATTGCCCCTGGATGTGAAGTCAGTGCTGCAGTTTGCTCCAGCTGTTGGCAATGTCTGTGCTGATGTCTCTGAGGAGCGTTCCTGACCCTTAACTCCTGCTGCTGAATGAGGAGCTGGKCCCCAATGGATGGGCATCCATGAGAGCAGGAGTTGGGTGTAGGGAGAAGTCTTGTACCCTTGATGAAACTGGAACCCTCCTGATCCCTGGTTGCTACCTGGAGGATCCATGCCCCGAGCAGCTCGGCCCTTGGTGCCTTGGCTCTCCATCCCCTACAGAYGATGGCACGTGGAGCAATGGGGGCTTGTGTCTGGGCGTGTGCCTGGCCTCGGGCTGTGCTGCGCTGCTGCGGGGCTGGGCCGTGTGTCTGGGTGCCGTGTGTGGGTTGGGATGTTACCCCGTTGGTGGCGTGGGAAGGGCGGACGGAGGCGTCGGCCATCTGGGCCTCCCTGCTCCCCGCGGTTGCCATGGCGCTGCTGGAGAGCGGCCTGTGCCCGTTGCCCTGTGGGACCGGAGGCGCCCCCAGGATGGGGACCCYGGCTGCCCTGATCCCCTCATCCAAACCCGCTAAGGACAGCGGTGGGGTTCTCCCAAAAGGGCAGCCGTGTGAACGCTCACATGGTACGGTCACAGCAGCCCTGGGGCCACCCGCCGCTCGGGGGGTTAGTGTGCGCCATGCTGGGGGACATGGGCCCGGCGGGAGAGCCGTGTTGGAGTGGGTGGCCTCGTCCTGGGGACGCAAATGGTGGTGCTGAGAGGAGGAGGGCGCAGGAGAGCGGGCTGCTCGTGAGGGGAGCCCAGGGGATGTCAACACCGGGGCTTTGCTGAGCTGGGCCGCTCGTCGCCGGTGCTGGAGCGTGTCCCGCTGCTCCCGCRCGGGGCCCCTTGCGGGCTGCTTCGCTCTGGTGATGACGGGCCGCGTGTTCRCAGAGCTTCCCATCCCTCTGCTCCTCCCCAGAGGTTTTGGCTGCTGCAGGGMCCATTCAAAAGGCCCTTAATTCAACCCAGATTGGTTTGCATAAGTCTTGTTTCTGCAGAGTGGCGGTCCCCAAGCATGTCACTATGGCGGAGGCGAGGCTCTGGGGCAGGAGAAGGTGCAAGGGTGTTGGGGTCAGGGAGGTGAGGTGACATACTCATCATAAGAGGTACCTTAATCCAGGAGAGCTGTTTCTGCGTGTCCTGGTTCAGTTTCCCCTTTAGCCGAGGAACTGGGTCCATGGCAGGTGTTGCATCGCTTAAGTGAACCAAAAAAGCTGAGTTTGACCTGAGATACCCAGTGCTCCTCATGCCGTCCGTGCTGTGTGCTTGAGCTGCTGTGTCCGTGTCGTGCTCTTAGGGCCTTGCTCCCTGTTTAGCAGTACTGGAGGGAAGTACTTTCCTAGTATGGGCCTATAGTACTCTTGAAGCCTTCGAGGCTGTGTGTGTATATGTATTTGTGTGTGTRTGCCTATATATATATATAGGGGCAGAGTAAAAGAGTCTGTGAAAGTTGTGCTCATACCAGATGTCCGCCCGGCCTTGGCTGGGCTAACACAGAGCAGAAGGCAKCGGGCACCCAAGAGTTACGGCCCCACATTGTCTCTGCAACTGGATTCCTGCTGGGTTGAGTCACCTGCCTTCTCATGCCAAAATCCGTGCCGTTCTCTCTGCCCCCTGCTTGTCTGATCCGGCCAGATATCCCCAAGTGCCCCCGAGTCCAGCTGTGTCCGCACCAGCCCGATCCTCTGCTGCTTGCCCGTGTGACGTGTTGCTTTGGGGAGGGATGGATCTTGGTCTCTGTGGGGAGCTCCCAGCTCTGTGCCCGCATGCCCTGTGTCCCCATTGCTTTTCCTGGTGAGCTGAACCTCAGGCTTGAGCTGTCACCCAGATAGAAGGTCTAAGCATGTGGCTGGCAGCTGGGAYGTGTGATATCTGCCCAGCTTTGTCTTCTGCTGGGGCTCAGGAGTCCAGCTCAGCTCTACCTGCTGTCTTGTCTCTCTGGAGTGGGAGATATGGGGTAGGGATGTTGCTGCTTGAGTCCAGGCATTTCATTGCCATTTATCCCAGGAGAGAAGCAGAGATGGGAAGGAAGAGACCCAGAAAAGACCTTTTGCTCTTTGAGGTTTGGAGATACTATTCCCCCCTTCCTAGGAGTACCTTAGAGCTCAGTAATGGACAGTTCTCTGGGTCTGCCCTCATCTGCCAGTGTGCCACGTGCTTTAGATGGGCAAGTTGTTTGTGTCCAACCAAAGGTCTATGACTGGGCACCCTGAAATTTGGCTCTTTTGGCAAAATAGGTTTCATGAGGATCCCTCCACATGTTATGTTTTTGGATGCTACAGAGTGCTAAGACAACACTTAGACTTGTCCTGCTCACGATAGGGTCCAATGCTAGATGTCTTCTGCTAGTTTACAGTTGGATTTGACTTTAGTTTATTCAGAGGGAGGTTACAGTGCGGTGGGAAGTGGACCAATGTCTGACGAAGAACTAGTAGGTTTGCAACTCACCTGTGTAGTGTATTATTTATTAGATACTGTGAAACAACAGTGATTTTTGAGCTTTCCTGCATTTATTCTTGGGAAGGTACCTAGTTTGCTAAGTACCTGTCTGTATTGGTCTGCTGCCTGTTACCTTGTTAGCTCGTCCCCATGGCAGGCTGCACATACGGTGCCAGCTGCCCCACACCAAAGGGGAGCAGGGGGCAGCTGGGGAGGATGAAGGTGGTGCTCGTGCGGTGAGTTTCTGCTCCAGGGCTGCTGTTGCTGTGGTGGCTGCCTTTAGCTGGAGCAGAAAGAAAACTGCTCCTTCCTTCTCCCGCTTCCCTGCTCTGTGTCCAGCTCTGCAGGTCTGCTCCAGGCAAGTGGAAGGATGAGCAGGGTCGTAGGTAGGGCTGGGCCCCCCTGCCCGGAGCGGGTGGCTGGGGGTTACAGCAGATCTTTGTGCACTGTTTAAAAGGGAACCAGAAGCCACAATTGGCTAGTGAGAGCCCCAGGGTGACTTGGTGGCCTGCTCCTTGCTCCAAGCTGCGATGTCTGAGGACTGTGCCCATGCTGGGCTCTCCCTTGTGTTCATCCGTGTCCCCTCGTGGTGTGAGGCTGGTCCAAAGGGAGGCCATCTGCGCCAGAGCAGTTGCATGCCAGCAGATTCACCAGTATTTTTCTCACCCCCTGTCAAAACTGAATCTGTCCCCAGGGTGCTGCCCTCAGCCTGGCAGAGGATCCCCAGCCCTGTTTGCACTGGGCACCGGGCTCTGCACCCGGGTAGGACTGGCCAGGAGGCCTCTCTTAGYGCCGCTCTGCTCCTCTTGAGCCTTTCTCCTCTGTTTTCCAAGCGTGGTTGAGCCGCTAGAGGGCAAGCGGCTGCACCAGACAGCCCTGCCGGCGCTGGGAACTGCGAGACTGGAGCTGCAGAACGGCTCTGGGTTGCGGTGCAGACKCCGGGGCCGGGTGCTCGGTGCCAGGCCCTGGCTGATGGGGATGTCCTGTGCTAGGGACGAGGGCCTGGTCTCCCCGTGCTTGCTATTAGACTGCAGGATGCTGGTGCGTGCAAAGAGCTCCTGCTTTGGCACAGTGTTGCTGCCCTGGTCCTTGCTGTCCTGGGTCCGGCCAGCCCCAGGCATGGTTCAGGGGGAGACCAGGCGTGTGGGGAACCTGCCTCTCCTGTTACATCAGGCCATACAAGAGCCGTCCCCAGGGAGATTGGGGATGCATCAGCAAGAGACCCCAGGCTGAGAGCTCAGCACTCTTCACTTCTTCCATTAACCCCTTCCAGGAGGGATTAGATGGAGGTTGGAGGATTAAGAAGCTTGTGCGCCCTTTACTGGGGGGTAAATACAGAGCAGAGCCTAGTGGGAGATGGGGAAAAGGCGGGTGCTGGTGGGAAGAGTGTCAGCCCTGCAGCATGTGCAGCTCCYGGGCTGGTGGCTCGTGTTCCCCATCTCTCCATGGGCTGGGCAAAAGGAGAGCTGGTTAGTTCCCTGCCTGACGCTGCCTGAAGGGCTGTGACACCCAGTGGTCCCACCATGCAACAGCAAAGGAGGTTCCTGGGCCTCAGTGATGGAGAGGATGATTTTGGAGGGGGTTTATGAGGGTGGGTGGCAAATGCCTGTTAGGGGAAGAGGACTTGGATTATCACTCAATCATGCAAGATCTGTGTGTGATTTCATTTGAAGAAAATGAGRTTAAACCCTTTTTTCTGTCCTGGTGCCCTCCCTTTGGAAGGTTGCTTGGCCRTCCCTTCCTAGGTGGGAGAGCCCTCAACTCTGCAGAGGAGTTGAGGAATGAGGAGGTTCGTGCAGGGCTTGTTGTCCTGAGCTCTGAGGAGAATCAGTCTCGTAGTTGGCCATGCTAGAATCTTGTTTGGGGTAAATAAGAGCAGCCAGATCAAGTCGCTTTGGTGTCTGGGAGRAAATGAGGYCAGGAGTTTTMTTTTTTAAATGTWCTTTTAGTTTTCACTGTGGCCCTTSCRTTCCTGSYARGGCTCTGCCAGCCAGYRTCCCAGTCTGCTTGCAGCTGTGGGTGCTGTGGAGGGCAGGGGCCTTTGGGACCTCTTGGTGTTGTGGGTGCAGAGCCATGTGTGGGTTTTGCAGGAGGAGGCTCTGGCTGGTGCTCCCTGGGGAGACAGCCCCGTCCCCCTCATCCTTGCATTTCTCCATTTTCCATGTGTCACCCTGTCCCATCCCTGACTGCAGGTCCTGGCCGTGTCCCTCTTTGTCTAATACCCACGTGCGATTCCCACCCTTCCTTGCTTGGAAGAGCAGCGCTAGGAAAATATGTGCTGTATTTTTAGCTTGTTTTCATGTGACGTAGCTGTTGGAAAGGAGATGGAGAAGCCAGCACCATGTGCACTGCCGGCTTTCCTCCAACTGCCACCCCGTGCTCCTGTTTGAGAAACAATGGAGCGCGAGCAGCCGTCCCCATCCCGTCCCTTCCCTCCAGCATGCGCCGTCTCTGCTGTATTCCCATTCTTGTCGTGTCAGTCTGCCAAGAGAGAGCAAAACAGCTTGTTTAACCAAAAAAGTCCCAGCGGTTGGAGCGGAGAGCCTGGGAAGGAGCCCACCCAGGGCRGTGGGTGCTGGCGCAGGCAGCTGAGACCTGGTTTGGGAATGGTGCTGGGTGCTCCAGGGACACTGGCCTGAGCTCTGGCACAGGGAGGTGTTTGTGGAGCCCCAGCAGATAAGCTCTTGCAGGAGGCATCTAACCGCAAATAGCAAAARGAGGAGGCAGGTGGCATCTGGTGTTCCACCAGCTTTCAGTTGCCACCAATCAACCTGGAAACATCCTCCCAGGATAACTGAGCAGGGCAGGCTGTTTCACCTTGTTTTTCTTCCCCGTACACAAGCTATGACGTTAGTGCCTTTCCTGGGAGCACCCACTGAGATGCTGGCAGCGCTAAGACCTGYTCCTGGGAAGGAGTGGAGAGGTGACCAGGCCCTGCTGCCTTGCAGAGCTTCAGGAAACTGGCGTGGGTGCTACTGGCTGGGCATGGAGGAGGCTGGCAAACCCCTCTGCCTGCCCCACATCCCCTCCTTTGCCCCGCTCTAAGAAACCATGGAGGAGGTGGGGAAGCAGATTTCTTGACCCCTGTCCTTTCMCCACTCAGATGGGACATGAGGGTGAGTGTTGTGTGAGGGCTGATGTGGCCATGAAGGTCTGGATGCCGTGGGGAGAAGGTGGGACACAGGAGGGACGGCGATGGCACCTGCTTGCACAGGCTGCCCTGGCTGTGGGGGGAGGATTCCCGGCCCTRGAGAGCCACTGCTAGAATAAGTTTGTTTATTCAGAGACTTAATTAGCATCTTTAAATATTAAATAGTAAACAAACTGTGTCTAGCGGGATCAACATTTACAAAGAGGGATGTGGTTTTTTTCCTCTCTGGGACATGCCGGGGGGGTTGTTTTGTTTGGGCTTTTAATGGAGCTCATACAGCCCAGTCTGCTGGCTGGTGAGAGGAATGGCAGAGAGGGACCAAACTAGAGCCTTTCCAATGAAACGAGAAGGGGACAGAGCTGCAGGAGGCACAGGCAGATAGGAGAGCTTGGAGGAAGGAGGCAGGGGAGCCGGTGAGAAAGGGATGTGCCCGGAGCACGGATATTGGGAACTGCACTGGGCTCTGGGGGATCTAGGTGCTTCCAAGAGGGATGTAGGGAAAGGGAGAGGCTGCTCCTGTGGCACCGCAGTAACTGCCCCAGGAGCTGGTGATCCCTGGAAGGGGAGGTGTTTTACAGCTGATCTGCGTCCCATTATCTCTGCAAATGGAGGCCTGCCTGGGAGCAGATTACACTGGGGGTTATTTATTGGCAAAGCACTGTACAGTTTTAATTTTTCCTTTTTGCTTATTCAGGCTTTAGCTCCGGAGGAAAATAGCCCGGGGTAGCTTTGAAATGGATTCTCTCTGCCCCATTAAGTTATTCAGTGAGTTTAATGGACTTTTTTTTTTTTCTCTGAGCCTTGAAGCCATCATTAAAAGGCAGAGATTTATAAAAGCAAAGATCCTCCTGAGCTTTAGTCAACGTTTGGGGCAGCGGGTGGGGGCGGTGGCCTTACTGCTGCCTGTGCTTTGAGTGAGGGGCTCGCGGGCTCCTTGCTGGCTGGCACGGTACCTGCCCCGGAGCAGTTTCCTATTCCGTGTATCCAGCCGCGTGGCTGGAGCCCGGGTGAGGAGGTGGGAGCTGCTGCTGAGCCTGAACCTGCCGTGGGGAGCGTGGCAGCGGAGCAGCCCCAAGTGCTGGGAGGTGCTGCAGGGCCGAGGGCTGTGCGAGGAGTGGCGTGGCCAGGCTCGGTGTGGGGAGGGCTCCCTTCCTCCTTGCTTCTAGGTAGCCTCGATCTCCTCTCGAGGAGGAGTTCAGCTCTCCAGAGGTGCTCTGTGTTGCTAAGGGTGGCTATATTCATAATGTGAGTCTGTAATGTGTGTGGGGGGAAGCTGCTCTCTGAAGGTGGATGAGCAAACTTGACCTTGGCAGTTAAACATTGCAAAGTCTAAAATGGRAAGATGATGCCCAGACTGTCCCCASGGACCTCTTGAGGACTGGGCATTGCCATCTCCACAAGTCTTAGGCAGGGAAGAGATTTTCTGCTTAGCCCAAGTGTGTTGCCAGCAACAGGAGGAGGAGACGAGGGTGATGGGTTTAAGGAGGGTCTGTGGCAGCAATCAGAGCTGTTTGAGAGCTCATCCTGTCCTGCTGGAGCAGGAAACAGGCCCTCCTGCTCCTGTCTCGGCTCAGGGTGCCAAGAAGCCCATGTGTGGGGGCTCTATGGCTTCCAGGCCCTGCCCAGGATCTGTCCCTAACAAAATGGTGAAGTTGCATATAGGAAACTAGGCTAAAGATCTACTGAATCCATAGCTTCAGAGTCACTGACAGGTGAGAGGAGCAGGTCTAGCTGCGTGGGGGCTCGTACACATGGGATGTGTGTGGACGTGGGGTGTYGTGGTGTTCGGGTGCTGGTGTCTGGCCATGTCTCTGCTGGGTAGAGGCTCCCGAGGAGCTGCAGCATTGGGCGGGCTGTGCTCAGGGTGAGCTCTCGTTTGTGATTGATGGGAACTTCGCTGGGCCCTTGTGTTACCCATAACTGACTATTACGGATAGGATATTACCTGCTATGACTCATAATCTGTCGGCACTGAAAAGCTGCCATCACTCCAGGTTGAGAGAGAGAAACTTCTCTTGCCTTGTGTAGGCTCCTAACAGCTCTATTCTCATCTTATTTATTCCGTACCAGGGCTGGGCAGCACATCCATCCTTTTGTGGATGTGTTTTGATGCTCACTGGCCAGAGCCCTTCCTCTCCCTTCCTGTGCTTGTAGCCCCCAGGCTTCTCGCAAAGTTGGGTTGCTCCTCATACGAGTGCCCTGAATCTGGGGTTGCCTTAAAGTATTGCATTTGATAAGCATGAGTCTCCTGCTTGTGTGTGTCTGTGTGGAACCCATCTGGAGAAAGGGGATGAGATGGAGTGTTGGAGTTGACTGGGTAAAGCCTTGCCCTGTGTACATGGAAATGCAGACGCTGACTGCGCTTGCAGCTCAGGATGGGAGTTATGCTCCCTATGGAGACTTGCAGGTTCATGATCCCGGCAAGTTGAGTTTTGCCTCTCAAATATGTGAGAAAAGAGGAAACGTGGCTCTGAGCTCATGCATCTGCCTGCCTGTGCGGAGCTGATGCTGCCTGCGCTGGGCGATGAGCAGGTTATGAGCGTGCGCCTGGAGTGCGAATCCCTCCTTGCCGGGCCCTGCGAGGAGCAGCCTCTCCGGGCTCTGCGTTACAAAACGGGCCCGAGAATTCCTTGGGGACTAAATGTGACYCTGAGTTTTTATTTCCCTCTCGAAGCTGCTTTTCCTGCGGAGAACAAGCTGTCTGGGTGAAGTCTTGGAACTGATGTTTTAGGGTGTGTGTGTCCTTTCCTAAAATTCACATGTGGCCTCAGAGTGGCATCTCCCGGAGCAGCTTCCGAGGTCTCTGCAGGAGGAGCACATGAGGCCTGGGCATTTTCCTCCTGCTGGGATGCTAGCTCCTCGATTCCCAGGTCATGGCATGTTGTAGGTGCTGCCTCTGTCTAACCTGCCCTTGGCTGGCACCCGGGCTGCTCCTGCTTSAGGTTTGCTCTTTGTGCTGGCTTGCAGCAGACCTGCGAGGTGAAGCTCTGGACTAGTTTTCTCCTAATGCAGGTGACTGTCCCCCCTCGTCACTCCTTACTAACTGCTCAGCCATGCAGTTGGGTACAGCCTGGAAGGGTAGAAAATACCAAACTAGAGCTTTGTGTGTCTGTCTTGGAGCAGCCTGGACTCGCTCCCTGGAGCTACTGCTGTTATTTGGAGTTAATGGATTGGGATTYTTGCTGTGTGCAAGATGCATCTGGAAAATGGGACCGGGAGGCAGGGTAAGCCCTGCAGGGCTGGCCAGAAGGGAGGCCTGGGGAGCAGCTGGCTGAGAACTTGCTATTTGCAGCCTCTCTGAAGGGCCTTACTGGTGGGTCTGGCCTTGGAGCTTTGCTTTGGCCTGTGGTGGGCCTGGGGATGCTGTCATTGACTTGGGGTGCTGTGGCCAAGTAGAAGCCATTAGCAGCACACCTGAGGATGCAGAAGGTTCCTGATGCYTGCCAAGCTGTGGCCTCCCCAGTGAGGAGGGAGCTTGTCAAGAAACCATCTGCTCCCATGCCTCTCCCCGGGCCTTGGGATTAGAGGAGAGCAGCCCTCGGTTCCTACCAAATTCCAAAGGAGCCTTCCTCCCTTGCCTCCCGTAAATCTTTGCTGCATGGTGCTACCTGCTGTGTAAATTGCTGCTGACCCCATAAATCCCCCCTGCTTTGCTCTGGCTGCCCTGGCACTGGCCCTTCCCTGTAAATCCTGTGCCCTTCTGGGCAGCTGCCTGCTGCTGCTGCCGTAAATCCTTGGCTGTGGCAGAACCATCCTACAGGGGACGGGGACTGGGGTGGGCACAGCTGGGGGATGTGGAGGCAACGGTGGCTGCCCTGGGGCTCCTGAATCCCTCCTGACAGTTTGTGTGTGACTCGCTTGCCTCGGTGGCTGATGACGGGTGTCCTGGCTGTGGGAACGTCATCCTCCCGCTGGAAGCAGGACAGCGCTGGCTTCTTGTTCTGGGTCTGTTCCCTTACATACGAGCAGAGGCTCTGGGGAGGCTCTTGGACCCGGCATGTCTGTCACGCTGCTCGTGGTGGGGCTCAGACCCTTGGGCTTTGTGCGCGACAAGTTGCATTTCTTGTGCTCTGAGTCCCYGTGTCGGGTTCTGCAAAGATCCTGGTGGAGCCGTTGTCCTCTCCAATGCATTTCCCCTGGCATTGCACAGCTTGGGTTATTTTTATTTTTTCTTGTACTGGATATCTTGGACTTCTCATGGGCTTTTTGGATGTGCTGTATGCTGAGTGGGAACATGTGGACAACGTGTCCTGTGAGCCTGCCTGGACTGAATGAGTACAGTTGAGTATTTGGTCCTTTTTTGTGTTCTCAGTAAAGAAATGTCCTCTTTTCTATGAGGATTTTTATCCATATTTGGTTGTGTATTAATGGTGAGCTAGGATGCTGCTGTGGTTAGCCCTTGGAAGGAGGATAGAGCAGRGGATGTGCACGGTGACAGCACAGGGACCTTAATAGCAATAGGGTAGACAGAGGACAGCAGAGGAGAGCAGAGACAGATTTTAAAAATCCATATAAATAGCAAAAATACATTTCCAGCAAACATTTCCAGTCCTGCAGTATTAAGGAAGAGAAGCACTAGAGGATAAGGAAAGCATGAGCAATAACAGCAGGGATTTAGAAAGAATAAATCTTGCCAGACAAACCTGATTGCTTTTTCTTTTTGATGGAATCGCAAAATTAGTGGCTGAGCAGAATGTGGAAATCCTAATATATTTGGATTTAGCAAAGCATTTGATATAGTGTCTCGCCAAATCTTACTCTTAAAATTAGTTCAGTTTGCCTTGGATATGACACTGCCAAATGGACTGAAAACTGGCTTAGGGCCCTAAGCAAAGAGCACTGGGCCGCATTTGGGGGAGGAGGGAGCGGGCAGCGCGGGAACAGAGCCGCAAAGCGGCTCCTTTGGAGAACCAGGAATGTGGCCTCGGATCGAGACTCCTCGTTGCGGCAGTCTTGACAAACTGGCCGGAGTTCAGAGGAAAGAGCGGGGGGGAAAAAGAAAGTGGAGGCTGGAGGAGTCGCGTTACCCTACGGGGAGGCTGAGGAGCTCCCGAGGACGAAGCAGCTTCGAGGAGAAGCCGTGGGATGGACATTGGAGCCCTGTGGGCTGTGATGTGGGGCTGGCACTGGCTGCTGCCCAGTCTGGGCACCTCATTGCCCTCACACCCACGCAACGGCGCGATGCCAAGCTCCTGATTTCATGGACTTTGYGGATATTACTGAATAAACAGGAGAAAATTCAGCATGACTGTGTGAAAGAACATCGCTGATGGAGGGAGCTGGGCAYGTTTCCTCAGAGAGCTCTTGTGTCTTGGAGCACAAGGAGATGGGCCTGGGTGGCTTGGGACACCTGATGGGGATTTTCTACCCTGGAGTGTGTGCTCAGCTGGGAAGCAGAGAGCAAAGAGCTCTGGTGACTCCCTGGTAAACGTGGTGGCCGTGGCTACCTCGGCGTTGCCTCCTGCAATATCTTGCTATGTGCTGGCAGATGTAGCAGGCCAGCAGGTTGGAAAACATCTGGTCAGTGCTGAAGGGCAGGTAGGGTGCTGGAAGGAGGAAGCCCCCCAGCACACTTGAAGTCTTACTGAGAGGTGATGGCCTTGCTGGTCGCCTTGTAGGCAGGACATCTGCTTRCTTGGTACCTGTGAYGRGGATCCARCCTTATGCAGGAAATYCKGTCTCTGGATGTCGGGAAGGATGARCTCAGAGTTAGCAGGGCTGGGATGGAGTTAAGCAGAAAGTGAAGGAGATGTAGGCAGACTCACTCCTGCAGGAGAGCTTGTGGCCCGCGGGAGACGTGTAGACCCTTTGGGTCATTGCACAACTTGGGCACAGCTGATGTGCCCCGTGCCCTGATCCCCTGGCCGTATTGCTGAAGGGGACAGTGTGGAAGCAGGCAAGGTTCAGCGGGTATTTTTAGCTGTTCTAATTGTGGCGAATAAATGCCATTCTTRCTCGTTGGGATGGAGCTACGGATAAATCACAACTAGTTCTAATGATGATAATTACCGGATTTCAATATTTATAGAAACGGGCGCTTCCTTCGTTTTGGCGGCYGCTGCTGTGCTCTCACCTTCACAGATCGAAACCGTGGCTCATTATCACTGCAGCTATTTATTTACAAGCACATTTTTAACCCCTGAGTGACAGTGCGTGAGAGGGCTCCAATGCTCTTGTCCAACCAAGACACTTGTAGGTTTTGGGTGGTGGCTGCAGGATGGGAAGGAGGTACCCTGAGACCCTGCTGCCTGGTTCGTGCTCTTTGAGGAGCCATGAGAGGGGTTCTCAGGTCAACAAAATTGTCTGTAGCTGCCAGGGCCTAGGACCTGAAAGGATGGAAGTGGTTGAGCCTGTACATRTTGTTACATGTTACGTGTGCCTGGTTTGTGTCTGCACACGGAGTGCTTGGGGCTGGGCTTCCTTGCTGCCATGGACTGACCCCAGCCCCCTCGGGTGTCCCCGGCCTGGGCATCCTCACAGGTGCTTGGGCCCATGTACCCATTGAGGCAGTGACTCCATCCCCGTACAAGGTGTAGAAAAGATTCACTTATTCAATTTGCTATCTTTCCACATAAGCTCTATTGATAAATTAATCTTATATTGTTGTGACTAAACAGCCCTGCAATTTTTTACACTGTGCGGTCTAATCTGTCTTGACAGCTGTATCATTAGTTTGTGTTTGTTGTAATCTCATTCGCTGTGTTGCCTGTTGGCGTCTTCGCTGGGGGCGGTCGCGCCGCTGCCACGCGGGCTCTGGGCAGGACTCCCAGCCCCGTGTGGGGTGTCCCTGGCTGGGATGGGTGCACCAGGAGCCTGCAGCCACCGCTGGCCTCGTCCCCCGGGCAGCAGTGCCCTGAAATGCTGCTCTAGTAACAGCTCTAATAGTGTCACTTCTGCATGATGTCAGGTCCTTGCTGAAGCCATSGGCTCTCCAGACCTCCTGTGACTCCTGGAGCTTCTGGTGTGGGAGAGATGGTAAAAATATGGACACTGGGAGATCGGTGTGGGCGTTTCAGTGCTTCCTTAAAGTCTCCCTGGTGTGGACCTCAGTCTTCCCTGTTATGGGATGGGACCTGTCCTGCCTCTGAGCTCAGTTTGTGGCTGCTGCTTCCTGGGCTGAGGTCTGGAAGGGGCTGTGGGAACTGGCAGAGGTTGCCTGACTGTCAGCCAGGYGAGGGGATGTTGCCCTCTGCCCTGCAAGAGGGCAGGGATGGGCTGCAGTGTAGCAGCATTGTGACAGCAGGGGGACAGTGGCAGTGCCGTGGGTGRCTCGCCCACCCCCAAGACTTGGACCTGTGTTTGCTGTTCCTGGACAGTCACTGAGTGACTGATTCAGGTCTCTGTTGCTTTCCTGGATACTTTGCTGGCTTTGCAGCCGAGTTTGCCTCGAGCTTGGTTTAAAATGAGCAAACTGTGGAGCAAAAAGTTCTATGCTGATGCAGTGAGATTGCTGCCAGCAGGGAGCAAAAGAGCCTGTTTCCCTGATGCAGGGCACGGCGAACTGGGAAGGAAGTGCTTTGACGTGGGCTTCTTCCTTTAGGTCTCAGCTCTTGACCCTGTGAGCCCTAGAGTGGAAAGGCCAGTATTTTGCAGGAGYGTGACCAGGTCTGGAATGGCTCATTCAACAGCTTAAGCTGTTTTTTCCTCTCCGAGTACATCCTTTTGGGAAAGCATTTGTACTCTGGCAAGAGCGAAGRTGTGCAAAGACCCTGTCAGTGTTTTCAGAACTAGCTTATGGTTTAAAATCCACAGTCTTTGCTGTCGGATGGGAGCAGGAGGACAGATGCATGAGGATGTGTACCAGCTGGGTGAGACCTTGGCCTCACTTCTRGGTGGGTAAGAGTCTCATAGTGGTGAGACTGGTTTCTTCCACCTCTCTTCWCAGCACTTGAGCCTTGTCTTGCACCTTGCTTGTTTATTAACCTTGTGTTGCAGAAGTGCAGAAAGGGTGGCAAAAACTTCCCTCGAGGAGGGCATCAAAGCAGTGACAAAACTCCATTCTGCTGTTGCACCTGATCCATGTCAACTTCCTCCCTTGCAGTAAGGGAACCACTCGGGAGGCTGCATCTTGTTTCCGAACTGCCTCAGCCCTCAGCTGGCATGAGGATATATTGATTTTATTTTATTTTTTCCTGGCTCATCCCTGGGTAAATTTCAGATCTCTGTTCTGGCCTCTCAGAGGGATCCTGCCTGCCTGCCTTGGCAGCCGCTGCTCCGGGGCAGCTTGTGTAACCTCTAGCGTGGCCCTTTCCTGGGTCCTGGTGTCAACTGGAAGCTCCACAGGGAGCTGAGGATGGTGCCGCTATGCTCCACCCATACTGATGAGGCTATTTCCATAGCAACAGCAGGAGTTTCAAAATGGAAATGGGGAAGGGTGTTTAAAAATAAGCTAGCCCATCTGAAAGTGGGTTTGGGTGGAAAAATGCATAAAAGGGCATCCTGGCAGGGCTGCGACGTGTCCGCGGGCCAGGCTTGAGCTGTACTGCCCAATGCTGGGCCAGGTCGAGAGGCTGGTGGTTTTGGGCCAGGGCTTGGGCTGTGCTAGTGAAGGGCTGAGCTGCAGTGGGGCCAAGGGCTCCGTGCGCTTGGCCATATCTGTAATGTGTCCCCTGCACTTGTCTGCTCTGGGGGTCTCACGAGAGCATCGGCCCTGGCAGCCGCGCTCCTGGATGGGGCTCTGCTCATCCGGCTCCCATCCCGCTCTGCCTCCTGCCGCCCTGGTGCCACCGGATGRTGTTGAGGCTGTCCAGGCATTGGAGCAGTCAGGAGAAACAACGTCTGAGCAGTTGTTTCCAAAGAGAGTCGCTCCGAGGGCTTCCTCTGGGGATCTGCTCTCTGGGCTTGGCCTTAAATGGCCTTAAATGGTCAGAAAGGAGCTTGTGTCCCACCAAACACATCAAGTGCTGAAAGAGCAGGTGCCATTGGGAGGCTGAGCCTGGCCTGGCCCCTTTCCCCTTGGGATTACAGCAGAGTGTGACTCTAGATTCCTGGGTGCTCCAGCAGGACAACCGCCTTTGGGAGCGTCTTGGTGCTCCCGAAAACTCGTCTTGTTAGGCTGCTCCATGGGCTCATGTTCCAGCATGTGTGGGTCTCCCTGTGCTGCTGTGATGTTCCCATGCAACTTGTCACTGCTTCTCTCTGCTGTGGACCTCGCCCTCCATACAGCCTCATGCTTGCCATCGAGGCTGGTGATAACCCCTCTTCCCGCAAACAGTGAGGGTCAGGGGAGCTCCTCAGCGAGGGCTCCGYGGTGACCACTGGGTTTGGGAGCTCCTGGGGTAAAGCAGAGCCAGTTGCTCTTCTGCCAGCACGTTCTGTAGCCCGAGCTCCAGCCTTCGGCTTCGTTTGGCCCTGGCGAGGAGGAGGAGAGTGCCTAGGGAGACGGACAGGCCAGGAATGCAGCCATGGATCCCGGCTTTGCAGCCATAGGGTCCCCAGCTGCGTGAGCGCTTGTCTCTCGCAAGGGGCTTCTTCCTAATTCCGTTTTGCCTCTATCAGGAGGAGTGGCAGCCGGAGCCTYGCTAGGAGAAAGGAGCCGTCCCCGTGCTGGAATTGAGCTGGACTTGCTGGCGGCGTCTGGGGTGTCGGGGTGTCAGCTCGCATGAACGGGCAGCGCTTTGCACGGCGGTGCGTGAAGCGAGTAGGGAGCCAGGAGGCTCTTTTAAAGTGTTTGCTTTTTTTCCCCCCCGCCCCGCTCTCGTTTCTTCTCTGTGCTGCCGCCTCCTGCCTGTGTTGTGTTTATGGGAATAGTGCTYGGTTTTTATGTTAGGAACCAACTGTCCTCCCACAAAATATCTGGGAGCTCAGGGCTCAGGATCATCCCACCTTTGTGCCTGCATCCCTCCTTCTCCTGGGAGGTGCTTTTGCCCTGCAGTCTGCACCAAGAGCTGCACGGTGTGCATCTCCAGCACAGCAAGCACATGCACGAGGAGAGGCTCTTCTTTCCCTGCACAGCCTTGCGAGGGCTGATTGCAAACCACAGGAATCCAAACATTATCTTGAGGAAAAGCCACTAATCTCGTGCTGCTGACTGGCAACCCGCGGGTTTGAACTCCCGGCACCGGGATGTGGGAAGCGACCCTGTGTTGTCCTGCTTGACAGTGGGCTCGGGAAGAAGCCCCTATAGCCCCCGGCGTGGGATATGGAGGAGTCCGAGCTGCTTCTCGCTGCCCATAGGTTGGGGGGGCTGGGTTTGGCACGTGCAGGAGCTGAAATAGCCCTGGCGAGCCCGGCTGTGGGGATGATGATGGCTGTGGGGAAGGGGGATGAAGTGGGGTGGAGGGCCTGGGAGGAAGGTATGGGATTTGACTGCTAAATGGCCATAGCTACAGCCAGAGCAGGAGGGGGACATTCTGGYGTTTGCAGGGTGCAGCTCTTTGCTTTCTCCTGGTTTTTGGGATGCAGGAGGAGGAGGGAGCTGGGAGTGGGAAGGATGAGCTGCATGGCCYGAGAACTTGCATCTAAATTTAAACAGGACTTGGGGTGGGTGGAWGGAGCAGAACTGTGATGGGGGTGTAAAAGCTCCCAAATTAGACTCTTGTGGAGCCTGAGGTTTTAAAAAGGGCTCACAGGTTTGTGCGGGGGGCAGCAGGACAGAGCCAGTGACAGAGTGCGGGGTCCTTGGGGCTGCTGTGGGGCTGGGAGCTGTGGGCTGAGCTGGGGACCCTGCACAGCCCTGGGCTTGTGTCTGTTCCCACAAGGGTCTTCTGCTGCCAATTTTATGGGAGATTGTTTTCTCTTTTTCCCCTCCATCCATGCATCYGTTTCCCTGCCCGCAGGGTGGTGCGCAGTGTGTGAACATTGCTGGGGCAGTCGCTGCTAGCTGGGCTGCGATGACTGCGCGGGGCGTCACTGAGTGCAGAGGTGTCCTGTGCCTCCCAACCACAGTGTCTCACTGCCCCCGCCCTGGGATGCTGTGGGTTATTCCTGCAGTGTGGAATGGGGGTGATCCCCTGGCTTTGGGAAGGCTGCTCGTCTTCCCCATGGAGCGTTAGTGCAGAACTCGACAGCTGCTGCTGCAGGAACGCAGGGAGGAGGCGGTTATGTGGGAATTTGTGCTTAGCTCTGATTCCTGGAAAGCTCCGGAGCTGCTCCGAGGTGGGAGAGCGGAGGAATCCGACCCGTGATTTGACTTTGCAGGGGGAGTTTGACAAGGCTGATTTCTGATGCCAACTTTGGCCAGGGCACYGGCTACTCTATGAAATGTTCCTTGACCTTTAGACCCCACAAAATGCAGCCTATGGCTAGTCCTCACTGTATAAAATATTTTGGATGAGTATATTGGATAAAGCCTCATTTCCTGGGACCTGGCTGCTAATGATGACACCAGACAGATATTTCACCCAGAGGTGGCCCTGTTCCTGTCCTCATGCCTATGTTTGCGTGACCACTCGGAGGATGGTCTCTCAGGGCATCACCCGAGCTAGGGTGCCTGGGTGCATCTCCCTGCACCCGGGTGCTCCTGGCACCCCGGTGCCCCTGCGTGGCCTTGGCTGGAGGAGCAGATCTAAGTGCAGAGGGAGCTCTACTGCCGTGCTGTGGTCTGTGATCGTTACCTTGACAAATCTCAATTACACTCTGGAGTTACGCTAATTATTATTTCTACAAAGCCATATTTGCTGCCTCCACCCTTTTCTCTCTCTGACCTCAAATTATCCTTAATGATGCGAAGTTACCTGCTGCAGGGCGACTTTTCCATGTGATTTGGGTAAGGAAAAGCCCGCACTTTAAATGGGGGAAATACCGACCTCGTAAGTCTTTATTCAGCTGCACTTTCCTTTAATACCTAGTTACCAATTCAATTTTATAACTTCCATATTGAGGAAATAAAGTCCTTCATGCCTCTGGTTAATAAATGTATGTGCTAAGTGCTTTATAATGCAATGAAGGATGGCTGCTTTCCTTATGGCGTATTCCCAACCTCACCGTGGTGATGCTCTGCCTGGATGCTGGGCCGGGCTGGGGGCAAGTTCAGCACCTGGTGTGGTGGCATCTGTGTGTAAACACAGAGCTGCTCTGGGGGACATGGGACTGGGAGCAGGATCCTGAGCAACCTTCGTGTGGTTGGCYAAGACGCTGGGAGTGTTTTGGATGCTTGGGACAGGTAGGGGCCGGCAGGAATGGCKCTCTGTGACCAGGGCACGGGCTCGGTCTCTGTCCCATGGCCAGTGCTGACTTGGGCTGGCCCACGAGTGCTGCGGTCTCTTGCTCATTCATGGGGTGCCGTGGCGCAGACCGGAGCTGTAGCTCACTCCAAGTAGTGATGAGAGTGTGTCTGTGCGGGGGACGTGAGGGTTAGTTGTGGTCCTTGCTGTCTGGGCATGCCCTCAGCTCTGTCTCTTTGGGGAAAATGATATGGAGAAAGGCAACCTGTGTTTATAGCCTGTGTAAACCTGCTATCCAGATGCCCGGAAGACACTGAGAAGATGCTGTTAGCTCAGAGAGGAGGGAACAACCATTGCTGYTCCCCTGTGCCAGCAGGTACCTCAGGCTGAAGCAATCCCCAAATATCATTTGTTTGCAAACCCTCAGGAAGAGGTTTTGGTGAGTGCAGGTGTGTGATCTTGCTGCTGGGCAGGATGTGGACAGTCCTTGCAGTTCCCATGCCTGGGATCCTGCAGGATTAGCTGGACACAGTTTGTCCAGCCTCTCCATGCCAYCACTTGTGGCATGTAGGTGGGGTGGCTACATGGCACCCACTCCCAGAAGGAGCGAGGTTCTGGACTTGGAAAAGCTCCTTGCTTTGTAGAGCTCACGAAACTCATGAAGAGGGAATACATGAAGGAGAGGGGAAGCCACCGGACAAACCCGAGCAGAGTTTTTAGGACATGTCCAGGGACACTGCTCTTGTCCTGGAGCTTTGGGAAGTCCTGCAGGCTTTGGCAGGTCRTCTCGTGCCTTGTCTGTGGATGGTCTTTATGTGGCATTGCTGCAGCCGCCCAGACGTGGGTTCGTTGCCATCCAGGGCTCCTTGCCAACTTCAGGGGTGTGTTTCCACCTTGGCCACTGACTTTCCTTGACCAAATACTTGAAGGAGGCCAAACATTTTAAGAGATGACTTAGCTCTTCACCCATCAGACTCATATTTGCATGGTCTGGTGCTGACATGCTGGGCAATTTGTTAATAATGCTGAACTTWTGAGGTAATTGGAAGCTAATGCTTCTGCCTGGATCACTATGCATAGTATTCCTGGATGACAAATCTGATTTACTGTCCTACAAGAAGAGTCAAATGCTGTCCTTGTTTCATGTGAGTGTGCACATGTGTGTGCCCATGCAGCACGTCTCTAAAGATGTCACCTACCCCATCAGTAAATGAAGCTGAGCATGTCCTGGTGAAAAGTCTCTTCCAAACTGGGTGAGATAGAGATTTGGGTAGCACGTGTGTACACATTCTATATARTACTTGGCTCTTATTGAGTGCCTTTTTCAGCTATCGACCACAGTACTTGAGAAGCTGGGAGAGATTAGATAAATATTATCCTTGTTGTATGAGGAGGGTGCAGRAAGGCCAGAGACATTGAGTGGCCTCAAGATTGTTGCTTGGTAAGCTGCCCTCAGAGGCTGTTTTTTCCTGTGCTCTTTATTTAGGACAAAATGAGTGTGATTGTGTTGACATCTCTGAGTGTTTTTGACTCCCTTTCTGTGTTGGCTACGTAGTGGATCAGGAGCACACTGACCTGCTCAGGCTTGTTGTGTCATCTCAAAAGGGATACCGGACTGTGGTGACAAATGCCACCCTGCACAGTGTCTGTTTGGATGACAGGAGTTGCCGGAGCCTCCCTGCAGTGACTGGAGCAGGTTCCTGGTGCAGTCCTGCAGGCTCACCAACAGCTGGAGCGTGGGACGTGGTGACCCTGCCATCAACGGGCTCTCTAATTTCTTTCTCTCCCTGTGTAACATAGGGCAGGTGCTTGATTCCCTACTGGCTGCCTGGTTCCAGGATACAGGATGAAACCTGTTGCCTGTGAGCTGCAGAACTAGCAAAGGAGGCTTTGCACTTTGCAGGCTGTTTGCAACTGAAGCATTATGCAAGCCATGGAGTGACTGTGCTTTAAAGAGCTGTTTGCAGTGCCCAGGGGCCCAAGATTGGCCTGCCAAATTTAGCTTGTGTGTCAGGTTAACCTCAAATCTTCCTCTGAAAAGGTAACTAATTTCCAAGGCAGAGAGAGAAGTCAATGATGCCGCTCTGCTTGTGCGTCAGCGAAGAATAGGATGCTGAGAAAAGGTTTCCTTTTCTGGCAAAGACTCAGGATAAYGTGGCTGCTGTGGTGGGGGAGCTGGATGGAGGAGAAACGGTGATGGGATGTGTTGAAAGACCAGGCTCCTCTTGGAGTTGATCCTGGTTTGCTTGGGACACTGGCTTGAAGGGAGCATCAGGCTAGTGGGCTCCTTGGTGAGCAGCGTGATGGGCAGTGCCTGGGTGGAGGGACCAGGGTGGCAGCAGAAAGAGCTGTAGCAGCAGAGGCTGGAGTAGAAGAGACAAAACTATTCAGTGCAGAACACAAGGGTGGGCACAGGTCTGTTGCAGGCTTTTAGTGACAGCTGGGAGACTATCAGCTGCAAGTGAGGTGGTGAATAGAAGTGCTTGGGTGCCCTGCTTGATCATGGGCGGATGTGACCTTAGCCAGAAAGTTGAGTCATTCCCAGTGCTGATAGGGAGAATCTAGTGCTGTTGTACAAGTGAGACCTTTCCCAGAGACTGCTGTGTCCCTCCTCTTGGAGAAAGAGGGATTTAAACAGGATGATGAACAAAAGGAGACCCAGCTCGGGCAAAAGGCAGGAGGGCGCATGTGCCCGCTGTGTGGGGTCACAAGTGTGGGCATCGGCTGTGCTAGGCCTGAAACCAGGTACCAGATAATCCTGGCCCCGAGAGCTCCGAGCAACATATCAGTATCACTTCTGAGGCTTGATTTAGTGTCTCTTCAAGGTGCTTGAGACAATTTGCCTTGCACTTTGCTGCCTGGTACAGATGGGCTGTGTTACGAGAGCTGGACTTGTAACTTGCAAATGATAGTGGGGAGGATTTGGCTCTCACTTGTAAGTACATTGGAAAGAGTCAGGAGAAATACCTGGAAAGGAGAAGAGCTGCTTAACTAAGACAGTTTTGATGCAAGAGCAAATGGTTAGGAGGGCATTTAAGCAAGAAAGAAGAGCAATGGTCCAACACTTTGGTGCAAGTGTAGAAAGTAAAACCCCAAGTAATTTTGAGGTAAAGTTTGAACAGTCTGTAAAAGATATAATATGTACATTATTGCTTGATAATATGTAAATTTTGTAATTAATAATGCATGTATTAATGTATAATGTAGCACTCTGCAGTGCAGGCAGACTGAAGGACTCAGCAGGTCCCTCCAAAAAGAGAGAAATTTAAAAACAAACAAAGCAAAAACCTGCAGATGTCAGCACTATTAGGGATGTGGCTTTGTGATCTTGATTAAAAATTGGAAAAGCCTTTAGAAGGATGCGTATGTGGTGAGCACTTGATGATTCAGGAGATGTAAAGTGTGCTGTTGGCCTTGGGGCTCTTGCACCTTGCAGAAGAGCTGTGCAGCTTGGTAATAAATGGGGATTGCTCTAGGAATCTAACAGAGAAATTTGCAGGGAGGGGAGGGAGTTACTGTGTTCCTTCCAGATCCAGGGATTTAAGCAGAGAAGAAGGGAAGGTCTCCATCTTCAGCAGTAGTAGGGCACATAAAAGCTTTTTAGGGTAAGCAAAGGCCTGAGAGGAGAAGCCAGAGAACCAGTTTGGCATACTGAAGGAGCTACAAAAGGACTTAATCCTGAAGTGTGCTGGGAGTCTTTTAGGTGTGTGTTTTTGTTGCTATTGATTGCAAAATTGCAGCAGTTGCACAAGAAAGCAAACAAAGCAATCGTAGCTTTACCCTTTGAGCTTTGGAAATAAGATACACTTGTTTTGTCTTGTTCTTAAAGTGGATTCAGGTGAATCCAGCTGGTGCTGAGGCACTCTGCTCTCTCAAGCAATGTGGGTGCAAATAAAAAGGTGTTCCAGACGCATCCTTGGGGTGCCTGTGAACCAAGACAGATTTGCTACCTCAGGGACCTAGGCTGCATTTCCTTCTAGGTTTAAAGAGTCAGATAAAAAAGGGGAAGAGATGTTGCTGAGAACCCCTGAGAAGGGCAAAGCTGTGTGGATGCAAAAACCTCTGGAAAAGACTTGACAAGTGTCTGCATGGTAGAGAGCATCACCTTGAGCTAGGTACAGTCTAGAAAGAGACCTCGAGTCCCATCTCCCTCTCCACGCAGAACAGCTGCTGTGCTGTGTGAAAGGTGCAGCTCTTCATTTGAGCTCTTGCTTTACTAGTTGCTCCCTTTCTGGGTATGCTACGTGTATGTTAAATTACTTCCCAGAGCAAACCTGGATAGGAAAGGTCATTGGCTTCCTTAGGGAGGTGGGAGCACAGGTTATGGAGTTGTTTAGCCTTGTGTCATGTCACTTCTGGACTGGTTAAACTGGAAGCTCAACTCCTCTGAGACGTGGGCAGTCTGGCCCAGCACCATGGCCTTCGTCTCCCAGCCCGTAGCTGCTGGGCRCCCTTTTGTGGATGGCAAGAGACATTAGTTTTGAGATGGGAGTGAACAGACCAAGGGGCTTGTGCTTCTGCCAGTGCTTTTCAGCTCTCTGCATTGCAATGGCCCCATACGTCAGAGCTGAGCCCTCAGGAAGAGGGTCTCAGTGAGCGGGTGGGCAGTCCCRCTCCGATGCCATTGATGAACAGGAACCCTGTTCCCTGGTGCTGTGGATCTGTCACCTTTCCCCAGCTCTGATATTTACTGAGTAACGATCCTGCAGTGACAGATCTATTTCTGTTTTCATTCCCTATAACATACCTGCATGAATGCCCCAGGCGACTGAGGAATTTATAATCAAGACACTGTTTCCAGCCTAAGTTTGGTGTTTTCCTGCCAGCAGTGTTCCAGCCTGCAGAGACCAGCACCTGTTTGGCCACCCTACTGAGAGCCTGGAAAAATGCCTGATTGGGGATTTTCCCCCCATGTTTTTGTCGAGAGGCTTTATTTACTTTTTCTCCTTTTACCTGAGCTGTCTTGATCATGTCTTTAGTTTACTAATGTGCACAGGGAGGTCTGGAGAAGGAAGATGAATTACCAAGGATGTGCGATGGATTGGTTGGACGTTACATGCTAGAAACTCTGGGCAAAGCCACGTTATTTGGCTTTCCCAGAGTGCTGGGAAAGCGGACTAAAATAAAAAGCAGCATGAGAAACTGCTTGTTTTGGCAACGTGATGCATACCATATSTCTGGGGATGTGGAAGCTGAAGCCGGAGCAGGTCYCAGACCTCTCCCATGTTACCAAGCTCTGACTGAAGCAAGATGGGAGGAGATGTGGATCAGGAGGTAGGGTACAAACTGCTCCCCATGTGCTGTCCAGTGCATGTTGTGCCACTGCTGAGTCTTTCCTTCCTCTCTGCAGACATATAGAGAACTGGAAGAACTTGCAGACGCTGAAYGCTGTAGACATGGAGCTGTACACCGGACTCCAGAGGCTGTGAGTATGYCTTGTGTTTCGGGGAGGAGAATGGCACTGGGCAGCCCCTTCCTTCCCAAGCAGGAGGTCCAGCAGAGACCTGCTGCTCCCTTCTGGCTGCCTCCACCCACCCCGTGGTGTTTGGAGCTTGCTGGTGGTTGGCACCACGGTGTTTTTCTGTGAGACTTCACAAAATGGAAATGAAGGGCTTTTGGGTCCTTGCTGGATCTGCGCGGAGGAAGATTGCTAGCTCTTGACAGCTCTGTCAGCATGCATCAGCCCTGACCTCCCTCTCCCTGCTATTCTGGTGTTGGGCTTGTGCATTGTTCTGACTCATTGCAGCYCTACAATGAGAAATTCCAGCTGTCTCTATCAATTCTTCAGCACCGGGCTGTTGGGTCTCTGTTGCTGCACTTGCCATCACAGTGGTGCTGCACAATAAGGAAATCTCATCCCCTCACACAACCCCTAAAGCACAGGGAGAAAACAGCTCTGTGTGTTACAGGTGGGAAACTGGGGTCCCCAAGAGCGAGGGCTGGCCTGGCCAAGCGAGGGCCATGACCGACCCTGCACAAACACTGCAAGCAGCCCTGCCCCTCGCTGTGCCCTTCCTACGGGACCTGCAGCATTGCTCGGGGTTAATTTGAGACCCTCCCGATGTGTTTCATGGGTAGCTTTATATGAGCTACCRTTTGACCCTGGGTGAGAGGAGAGGCGTATAGTGCTGAGTGTTGGTAACCCAACCCCAGCGAGCCGTGCTCTTAACACCCACCCTCTGCAGACCGACTGGCTGCTGCTGCTCKGCTAACCGGAGAAGCGGCGATGGAGTCGGGTGTGTTCTTGTCTGTAGCAGATATTTAATAAATCATGGTCGTAGCTTCTCCAAACAGAGAAAGATGGATGGAAAGGGAATCCTGCTGCAATATCCAYTTTGCCCTGTGTAAAATACTTGCCCATCTTTCTTGGTACTCTAAGCAGAGGGGTTTTCTCCTGGGTTGAAGCGTGGTGGGTTCTCCCTAAGGCTGCACCCCTGCAACCYCTGAAAAGACAAACTTCCTTTGACTTGTGAGTGCCTGTCTGAGGTAGGATCTGCCTTCTGTTAGGGTTGGGGGCTCCAGAGTTTAGTGCAGTGTCTGAGTGCAAATCACTGTTCAACCTCAGCCCCATTGCTGTCCTCTCACATCTCTTTCCAGGACAATCAGGAACTCAGGGCTACGAAACATCCAGCCGCGGGCGTTTGCCAAGAACCCCCACCTGCGCTACATGTGAGTTGAACCAGTGCCTGCCTCTCTTCCTTGCTTCTGCTCTCTGGTCTTTCGGATCCTCTTGAGGGCCATCTCCAAAGCGTCACCACACCAGGAGAGCCACACAGAGGGAATGGGAGACATGAAAAGAGTCGAGGGGCACAAGCTGATGATGATGAAGGGGGAGGACACRTGAAGATGCTGGGAAGTGAAAGGGGCACTAGTGTAGGAGTGGGGGAGGTTGGAGCATGGACCGACTCTCCCGCTGACARGTTTTGGTGTCTAATCACAGGACCAGCTTTGATGGCCCCTCTAATGAGCACCAGCATCATTAGCAGCCTTGCTGTGGGGGCAAGCCTCCCTTCCTGTCGAGGTCATGGGCTGCAAGGCACGCATGGCCTGAGCCTGCTCGCTTGTTAGCTTTGCCCCTGTGAGGATTGCCAGCACAAATCTCTCTCCTGGGCATGTGGCTGCCAGCYGTGCTCTTAATTATTGACCCATTAAACTGGCAGCAGGCCTGGTGTAGGGAGCTGCTTGTGCGGCAGGATGTAAAGGCATCCGAAGCTCCCGAGCGTGGCCCCAGGAGAGGATGAGTCCTTGCATAGGCATCCACCAGCGTCRGGCTCAGGAGTGGTGTTTCAGGGGGTTCCTATGCTCTGAGGCCGAGGAGGCTGATTTCTTCCCTCCGGGTGTTTTGTTTTTCCCAAGGCAGCAAGTGGAGGTCTGGCCTTGAGACCTCTCATCCAAGTGACAGTGTTTGAAGTCAACACCCTCTTTTGGCATGGGAATGGGCTAGATGAGAGGTCTCAGATCTTGGGTGGGAGCTAATGGGCTGGTGGAGGGTGCACGTTTCCCTGCTTTACACAGACTGCTGCTGGTGGCTCCTGCCATGAAAAATGGTAGTAAGCCTCTTTTCTTAAATAGCTCCTTTGACTCTGCAGACCCGTGTGCCCATCAATATGGTCATGTTACTGGTGAAGGGAGATAGATGCAACCTGCAGAGAAGGATAGATTTGTCTTTTGATGCCTGCTCAGAGATGATGTGAACTGAAMCCCCCAAAAGCTTCCTTTTTGGAAAACCAGTTCCAGTTGCTAAGTGACAGTAAAGCACTTGCTAAATAGGAGATCTGCAGTACCAAAGGGCATGAATAGTTACGGGCATTGTGAACAAATACAAGGCCTTTTTGAGTTGAAAGAAGGGCGTATTTTGTTATAATAAAACCTCCTTAATGCTGACCATTGGGATTTTCCTGATTTCTGTTCTTCATTATTTTGATTTGTGGTGGTTAATGTTATTTTTGTAGCTGTTTGCTACTGGGAAATGGTCTCTCTGAATGCCTCTCCAATTGATTGCTTTGTTTTTGTTTGCTTTTGGGGTTGGTTGTGTCAATTGTGCAGTTGCTGTTTATGTATGTAACAGATAAAGTGAAAAATACTGGTTTCTTATAATATTAGTTTGGGCATTCATAGTTTGGAAGGCCACATATGGACATGTTGAGCCTGGGTGTGTGTTGCTAATGTGTTAGGTGCAATTGTTGCTGCTTTTCCAGATAGCTTTTGGTTTGTCAGCTGAGATTACTTTTGAGATGGAAAAAAACATATCCATCTTGTGTCAAGAGCTGAGGTTGGTATGTTGTGATGAAATATGTGTTTGTTTACTGCTTGGGCCATGTAAGATTTATCATGTTCTTAACGTCTTTCTTTCCTTGCCTTTTGAAGCTCGAGGCAAGTAACTGTATTATTTAGTTAGTGTCTGCTAGTGGGTTTTGATGCTGTTCCTGGGCTCTGGCACCGCGGCCTCAGTCTGTGGCTGTCGGCAGGGTGGCTGCAAGGCCATGACAGGTCCCTGGGGATGGAGCCCTCTGCGCCTGGCCCTGTGTGTTGGCAATGTGCTGGTATGGCCATTGGGACACSAGGCACCCCGTTTTCGATTGCACCTTGGTGCTCTGCTCCTTCCTGCGTGAGGGCTTCAGGTTCATAACTTTGAAGTTCCTCAGGCTGGAGGACAGGAGATGAGATGTGTGTGGCAGGACTGGGATCAGGGTAGGCTCATCCCAGGAGCCACAATAAAAGAATTAATGGCACTGTCACTGTGTGCTAAATCTTGGGCTGCCCTAGCCGGGTACGATAGCTGRCAGCAGCAAGTGGTGCTGTCCCCAACCTCTTGCAGTAGAACTGGCTGCTGGTGGCTGCAGGAGCAGGACCAGGGCCAGCTCATGCTGTGCTCCAGGCTCGCGGAGGCACCACTGCGAGCAGCGACACAGACCTCATCGCCCGCATTTTGCTTCYTGTTTGGATGGTTGTGGATAAGGAAGTTGTCAAGCAGCAGATGTGCCAAAGAAATGATGGGGGGCTTCATCACTGAGGTCCTGACGCAGGGTGGTGGGGACTTTGGAGTGGGTCTTCCGTGGTTGCTGCAAGCTCCCTCCAAGGAGCAGCAGGCATTTCCTGGCTAAAGCTTGTGTGCAGATTTGAGATTCAACTGCTGTTTTTTTTTTCTTCCCTCCTCATTCTAGGTTAATTCCACCCTCCCCCTGCCTCCAAAGAAGTGACTTCTCCCTTCCCCCTGTGCCTTTTAGCAAGGTTTTCTCCTCTCAGATGGACCAGATAGCTCTGCCTGCTCCCATCAGCTTCTATTTCTGGCCCTTCCACAGTGCRTGCACTTGTCTTCAGACCCCAGCTGTGCAATCACAAGCAGATCACTTATCCCAGCTCTAATTGCAGGAGCTCAGATTTGTGGGAGTTTCAGATAATGGTTCTGGATGAGAACTTGGCTTTTCCCCCACCCGTTCCCCATCACACTGTGAGGAGGAAAGGTGAAACCGTGAAGAGATTTTTTTTTTTCAGCTTTCAGCTGCCTGAGGGTGGACCTCAAACAGCTCCCAAGAGCAGCCTGGCAGGGTCATGCCTGTCCTTTAAAGTTTAGAATGAGATTCATAAGTGTGAGGAGCTTGAGGCCAATCTAATGAGTGAAGAAGCAGTGAGCAACTGCAAATGAGAGCCTATGTTGAGCTGTCGTCCTGCAAACAGCTTTGGACCCCTGCTGCCTCTCTAGGAGAGAGCCAGGACTCCATGACCCATCTGGTCTTYGTGACTGTGAGGTCTACCAGTGATAGAGGCAATAATCCCAAATGTAACAGTGGGATTTGCAATGTGGGTCTTCCTTTTCTGCTGGCAACAGGACAGAGACTCTTTCCTCAGCCAGCACTGGCCAGCAGGTGGATGCGGATGGATGTGGGTCCRACCTGAAGTGAATGTAGCCCAGCGTCTTTTGTGCCCTTGTTCTGAAGGTGGTCTKGTTGGCCTGTTGCCTGGGTGGGTTATTGGTCCTATTCCCGTGCTGTGTTTGACCGCTTGGTTAATGTGAGGGTGGTCCTGAAGAACTGCTTCCCTCCTGTGCGCTGGATTTGAGGACCAGCAGCTCGAGACTTGAGAGCCTTATAGCCCAAATCCATTGCAGTTAGTGTTAGCAGGGTAGCCAGACGAATGTGGGGRACACTTAGCATTGATAGGAAACCTCAGCCTTTGGCTTGAGGCTGTGCAAAGAAGGCTTGAAGATGGTATGGTTCCTAACTTTGAGACGTATGAACCATGTCACTGTGTTTAGCACAGCTTTTGGGAAAGTCTTGCATGTCATTGCTCTGTGTCCTTCTCCAAGTAACACTTGAATGCTTTGGCCAATTCTAATTGCACTTGTTCAGTGAYTACAGATGACAAGGTTATTAAATTCTTATGTGTATCTTGAAAATAGGCAGAGGAATAGTAGAGGAAAGAGATGTTATAATGCCCTGTGGGGAAGAACACAGCTGTATCATGATCCTTATTAGGCACTGGGTAGTTCTTAGGAGAACTTGACTTCACAGCAAAAATGCACCAGGAATCAGAATTCAGCAGAGGACAGTACCTCTTTCCTCCCAGCCTTCACTGGCCTCTGCTTGGAGAGCAGAGCTCTAGATGTAGAACAGAAGGTATCAGAACAAATCACACCCAGGACTTGGACAAACTGACATTCACAGTGCCTGAGTRTGCCTTTGCAGGGCAACAGGTACTTGGTAAGGGCTTGCAGTTCCCTATGAATGTTTTCCTGGGTGGCTGTGTACTTGGTCAGTCAGCAAGTACTCGTATTTGCAGTGGATAATTGCACACACCTTATTTATTGTGCAGTAAAGAAAACAAATTAAGGCTCTGCAATTACAGAGACAGACATCCTTTTAAACAAGACTTAAGTAGTCAGATTTCTATTTAGAAAATTAATAATTGCCATTTCTGCCTGCATTCAGTGGCTCTTTTTAAATTGTCTCCTGGAGGTTTATGTGCACTCTAAATTGGCTTGTGGGCTGGCCAAGACACAGCGCCTGTCAAAGAGCTTCCTTTCAGCACTGCTTGTTGGAGTTGGGTTTGAAGAAAAAGCTTTCTCTTGGGGTCATCACCCGAGTGTCTTAAAGATGGAGGCCTAGGATAAGACCAGAACTGCAATAGAGATCCTTGCACAGGCTCTAAAAGAGGCCAGGAACCACTGGAAAACTGGAAGTTTCTGTTGTCTTAGGGAGTGCTGTGCTGAGTGTGATCAGCTCTAGCGTGTTATATGGCTGTGCTATTTTTGTTTCTAGGATTTTATCGTCTGTGTGAACCTGTTTGTTTTTTTTTTCTCCCGAAGATGCAAATTTGTCAGAAGGTGAAAATGCAGATTTGCAGAATTTCCTCCTAGGCAAATTTGGGAATGTGATTAATGTGGGGCCTCCCAGCTGCTCACAGCTGCCTCTAAAGGTTGCCCTGCTTTGGGAGTGGGATTAGCTGTGGTGTTCTGGTTGGTCTCCACTAAGAGAACCATGATGTCTTTCTCTGAAACCTTCTGTTTTCAGTGGAATTATTCTTCATGTCACTTCCTGGCTTCCCCTGCAAAGCTACTGCGGGCTGCCAAAGACCAGAGCTAGCTGGCCTCAAGGCAGCTGTTCTGCAGCATCAGATAAGGATTGGTGATGGTTGCAGCTTTATAACTTTGACTCAGGAGTTGCTGCAGGTATGTTATGGCATTAAGCTTTGGTAGGAAGGTGGGGGGGCTGCATCTTCTGAGATTAGAAGCAGCCTGGTGCTGGTAAGTCCTTGTGTGCCCTCGTCAATGCCGTATCAGGACACCTCTTGAAGCTCTGCACCAGCTGAAGGCCACACACCTTCAAGGGCTGCAAGCAATGAGCCTGCAAGGCTTATGAGGTTTGTGTCCTTTTTCCTGTGTCTGGGAGCTCAATCAAGATCTCAGGCTAAATATAGAAATAAACAACATACCAGATTTTGAATTATTGCAAGAGTAGTTCTGTTCCCTCTCAGTAGTGGCCTGAGGGTCGTTTGCCTGCTCTTTGTGGTTAATGATCTATTGCTTTCCCCTAAAGGAGCCATTTGTGTAAAAGAAGAGCTTGACTCTTCCTGTAACCAGCTCTAGGCCTTGTCACTGCCTGTAATCCTTACTTGATTCAGAAGGTCCTGTTACCCTCCCCTCTTCTTTCTGATGACTCCTGTGCTCTGCCCTTTCCATCACCATGCTGCTTCCATACCCATCCTGGCGGTGGTCTCCTCACATGAGCTATCATGTGTTAATTGCTCATAGATTTTCTCTCCGTGCTAGAGTTAGTGTGACCTCGGAAGTCTCTGCGTATCATGTTAGGCACAGTAATGATTGTGTAGAGTATGAAGTAGAATGAATTTGCCTAGCCCTTCTCCTTGACAATTTAATGTTTTATTTTGCACTTGTAAAGGACTAAAGAACTGAATTTCTCCATGGCTACCAGCAAAAAAAAAAAAAAAAAGTGAAATGAGAAATGTTAAATAGCTTTTCCATTCCATTAGATGAATGTTCTTTTGTTACCCCTAATCTAACAGCCAGTTTGGGTACCCCTTGATTTCCACCTGYACATCGAGGATGTTACTGTTCCCAGCCCCTCTAGGATGAGGCTTTTGTATGTGGTTTACTTAGTAAGGCATTTTTTCCTCATCTTTTCTGTTCTGTAAAATGCTAGGCATGTTTAGAGTGCACTTGCCAAAATAAATAGCTGTAATATCTCCTCTGCTTCCATAAACTTCCCTGCTCTGACTCCCTGCCTGTCTCGGTGGTGGCTGCTGGTGTAGCACCGTCCTTGCTGATGCGCTAATCAGCAGCAGTGGCTTGATGACATGTTTATTCCCTGTCATTACCGCAGGTGACTGATAATCAGGTAGAAGCAGCTATTCATTTTTTCTGCAGCAGCAAAGGTGGTTCCTGTTGCACCAGGCACTGAGCACAGGGCCGGGGGAGAGATTGCTTCACTGCAGGGCTGTGGTTTTCCTTCCGCATGAGTCCTAATCATCCAAAGTGCATTCAGAGGGCTGGGTAACTAATTCCTGACTATGAGTTCCTCCACTCAGCTGTGCAGGAAGCTTATCCTATTGCAACAGGAGGAAGAGTGGTTTGTGCCTATCAAATGTGAAGGACCTGGGAAAGAAAGTTTCTGGCTCTAGTTCCATGCACCTTGGGGTAAGACATGTTCTGCCTCAGTTTCCTCATCTATAAAACTGGTATAAATAATAGCATTTGTCTTTTTTTCCTCTCCTTTTATTTAATCTATATGCAGGGTGGTTCTTTGCACATTTCTGGTGATAWATGGCCTTGCGCTGTGGGATGCTGCTGCAGTGTGAGATGAGTTATAATGCTGTGGATGTCACAAGTGTTTGCTGGCCAGTTTTTAATGTGATGCCTATTTCTCATACCTGGGCTCTTAGGATTTTGGTGTGGCTTTGTCCTTTCCTTGCAACACTGAGGTGGTGCTTCCAGTGCCTATGGGATTTATTTTCTCCTCTGAAGACTGAGCAGCTATCTCTTGACAGAAATGTGAGGAGCCCTGCTGGAAAAGCCCTGTTCCTTCTCTTAAAAAGAGGCTGGGGATGGTTTGAATGTGGCTGTCCAGCTGCTCCTGGAGTTGGGGTTTCCAGTCCTTTACAGGCCTTGTTTCAGGATTGATGTATAATATGAACCCTAAGCGTGTGACACAGTGCACAGTGCACATTGCCCAACAGTGACCTGATTGGTATCCCATTGCTGTGTCATAAGCTTCCCCTTGGAGAGGCTCAATGGTCCCTCAGACGCRGGGATCCTGAGGCAGGGGCGCCACTCTGCCCTGTGGTGCGAGTCCCACTCCTGGACTCCTGAGGTGGCCTCAGGGCAGAAATGCTCCAGGAAGAGCCCCTGGCTGTCCCTTTTGCTTACCCTGCAGACCCAGTGGCTCAGCTGTTTCACTGTGATGCGAGGACCGGTCTTACCTGCATGTGCCACATGAGTTACTGTGCAGAGGGGGAGCATCCCAGGAGACCTGAGGGCACYGAGGCTTCTTTGGAAGCTGTTGCTAGAGGGAGAGCAGTCATGGCAGGATGAGTGAGAGCTAAGTGACCACACAAGTCATCTCACCTGTTTTTTTTTTTTCATAATGCTATTTTACTATGTGATTGCAGGGATTATTTTCCTTTTTTTTTTTTTTTTGATGTACAGGCAATAAGCACTAGGCCAGAGAAATGGAAACATTCAAATCATATGTTGTTTGAGCAATAAGATATGACATGACATGAATGATGGGACATTAATTCATGATGGTGTGTGACTAGGCAAGAATTGAAATGTCATAAGTTAGGCAGCCATRTGTTTTATTGGGCTTATAAAACTTTTATTAGAAAATTGTAGGAGGGGGTTCAYGCCAACCCTTCCCTTTTGCTATTATTTGGGAAGGGCTGACCTATGAATTATGCCAGATGCCAGAGGCTGTGGGAATGAAGCTGTTGGATCATTGGGTGTTATGGGCTGGGGGTGAGTGTGCCGGCGAGCTCTCTACGGACTGAGAGTGTCCCGGTGTCCTTGCGGGTGCCCAGGGCTGCGCTGCCGGGCTGCGCTTCAGCACCGCGGACAGCACCGGGGCCACTTCTGGCCTACCCGTGGCCAGGGCTGGCCCCTACCCTGGTGGCCTCTGCTGTGGTGGCCTCGCTGCTCGCAGGCAGACCTCCCTGCCCAAAGCTCGGACCTCTCTGCCTCCAGCTCCGGCCCTGGTCCCTTGGTCTTCAGTCCTGGTCACCTGTGGCTTGACCAGCCTCCCTCCAAGCCAGCCGCGGGCACCTGGCCCTGTAACTTGGCTTCCCTGCCTCTTTGGCCTTCTCTCTGGGGGAATGATCCCTTTCCTCTTTGCAGGCACAGCTCTGGGCTGCYCCTCAAGCACGCTGGATCAGCAGCTCTGTACACCTGGCTCACAGGTGCAAGCCTATTTCTAGGAAGCAGGTGTGAGTCTACCTGAGGAACAACYAACTAGGTTTTGCTGACAGCACCTTTTTTCCCCCCTCCTCCCTTCTTCCCCCTACAAAACAAGTCTTCTGRGGTTACCTGTTTATGGCAGCTGTATCTTGCACTTTGCAACCTGCGGAGCTTGCCTGGCACCGGTTTGTTCTGCAGCGTAAAAGGCATCCTGTACACCCCGCTGCTGTCAATGGCTTATTCACATGAGTACCTCTCTAGGAAGGATTGCCATCTAACCTCGCTGCAGCTACAGCCCATGGGATTTGGCTGAGCGTTTGTTGCATCCAGTTGTTTGTGTTGATAATTGTGGGTAATTGGCTGTCTCGGAATAATGAAGAAATACCTGCTGTAGTTTGACTGTCAGGCTGTTTATGGTGAAATACCATTTGCAGTGACCAGTATTTGAAGGTAAAGGGTGGGAGAAAGATGCTTTTTGTGCTTTAACACGGTGTGCATTCATTGGGAGGAGAAGGGAAAACACAATTGTAGCATCCAGACGTGTGTGTTTTATCTACCAAAGCTAATTGTCAAGGACGAAATGGGTTTCTGCGTTGGRGAAGGTTATGAGAGGACTGCAGGGAGCAGGGTTTGCTGGCCGGTGCCTGCCTGAAGTCACTGCCCGTTTTCAGTGCTGCTCAGGTAGGTGTGTTGGAGACCACAGTGAGGACACTGCACCCACTTCAGGAATAGCTCTCAGGGCTGCCTGTGAGTGCATCTCCTTGGTGCAAGCTCMGCTCTGCCCTCAGGAGCATTTCTGCCTCGTGGTTCCTCCTGAGCTCAGGTTTGGTCTGGGCACCTGCTGCCTCCTGCCCCGTGATGCCCAGAGGGGACCTGCCCTGGCAGCGAGGCAGCGCTCTGCGGGATGCCGTTTCTCTTGAAAGCAGAGTGTTTTTCCAGGTGTTTGAGCTGGGGAACATCAGCCTGGCCTCGTGCTGTGGCCAGCAGCCTCTGCACAGCAGGGAGGCAGCAGCGCCACCTCTGCGGGCCAGCGGCAGGGTCCCTGTGGAGGAGGGCACCTTGCACCCTCATGTGCACCTGCCCCTCTACAACCCTCCCCGGCTCTGCTCCCTCTGGCCCCTCTCCTGCATCTCTGCCATGTCTCATGTTGTCCCCACGCTCCCGCATGGGGAGGCAGCTCCGTGGCCCCTCGCGTGGAGGTCGGAGCGGCGCCGCAGGCTGGTGGCAGCTTTCTTTTCATTAGCTGGTGAGAACGCAGCTCTTTGGCAGAGCAGCCTGCTGCTCTGAGCTCACGGAGACCATTTTTCCTTTTATCTATAATTTAGTGGAGTGTCAAGCCACAGAAGTTTTCACAATAATAAGCAGKGGAGAGAAATTATTTGCTGCAAAGGCAGGTTTTATTCCAGGACTGTGGGTTTTTCAGGTCTCCTCAGGAGAGACTCATGCACCTTCCCCTCCAGGGAATTTGTTGGCCCTTCTCCCCAGGACCAGTTCCACTCTGTTTACTGCTCAGCACAGCAGTTCTCCAGACTGCACAGGGCCTGTGTGGCYGAGTGGACACTTGGAGCAAGGAAGCTGCAGCCAAGTCCCCATCTTYTCTYGTTTGTGCATCTTTTTCAYGTCTTTCTCATAAGAGCCTCTATGKGGCTCTGCTGAGGAAAARSAGATTGTCAGGGCTATGTRTAAACTTTTWTGGTGATCCACTTGTGAAGTTGCCCATGGTGACTGGGGATAGCAAGTGGCTGTGTCATGGAGGGAAGGAGCAGGGCTTCTTCCTGAAGTGCAGACAGGGCACAGGGCTGAGTGATGAGAAGAAAGGGGTGGGATGCAGCTGCAGGAAGGACGAGACCTTGTCTGGAGAGGGAGATTTGCAAGGAAGGGGTGGAACAAGAAGAAGTGATTAGGCATGAGAACTGAAATGGAGAAGGTGTTGGGGAGGGTGGATGTGGAGAGGAGAGGGGAAGGCTGCCTAAGGTAGGGGAGAAGAGTGTGTTTAAGAAATTGGGGCTGCCAGCAGGTGCTTGGGAGCTGTTTCTAACCAGCAGCTTCATCTTCTGCTTCGGCATGGCTTTGGTGGTGGTGCTAGGATGTTTCTAATTATTTTTCCTGGATGAGTTTTGTGATCCTGATGATATTAATTATTCTTAAAGGTCAACAGCCCTCACTTGAATCCCCTTCTGTTCTATCATGTAATCAGTTAATTAATTGGAAACCATTTAGGAGCGTCTGCCGAGAGCTTAGCCTGCCTGATGCCCCATGCTGCTGTTGCTGGGACACGCACACGTAGACCCCCGCTTTCCTCCGAGCCTCTGCAGAGCCCCTGCTTCCAGCCTGACCCCTGGCATTCCCGGGATGCCCTGGCCTGAAACCTGGCTGCTACTTGTCTTGTTACCCCTGCAAGAGAAGTGCTAGGGGCTGCTCTGGGCCCATTGGTTTCTGGGAATTGCATGTTGAGGGAAGACAGATCTTTTTTTAAATATATGAAAGTGAGGACCAGTAACAACTTGGAGAACAGAGACCTAGTTCAGGAGGGAGGGGAGGAAAGGCCCTGTCTCAAAGGCTCTGTGCYCGGTGAATTGCAGGTCAGGCTCTTGGGGCAGCTTGACAAGGTCAACAGTCGCCGTAGGCTTCTCCCCGYGCCTGCCTGTGCGCTTGGGTTGGCCTTCAGTGCACGGTGCTACCTGAGCTACTGACCTTGCTTGATGAGTTTCGTCACGCAGGGGCAGTGGTGGGGCTTTGAGGAGCATGTCCTTGGGCTCTGGTGTCACCATGTGCACTGAGGTGCTGGAAAATGCCCTCTGGGCGCTGTTCCCTGTTCCAGACACTCTCCTCATGCTTCTGCTGCCTTGTGTGTGGCAGAGCTCTCCTCTGTCACGTGGTGGGGTGGTTTGCTCTAGACCTGCTGGAAGCCTGTGAGTGGGAGGCATTCCCCAGTCATTTTCTGTTCYTATCTCAAAGAAACATGCAATTTGAAACAAGCAGGCACGATAAATCCAGCCCCTCGCTGGAGCTGTCAGCTGGCACCCCTTGTTCTCAATCGGCACAAATCTCCAGCATTATTTCTGTGCATTGAAGCAGGAAGGAGCCCAGTGTACAGTTGTATTCTAGGCTTGACACATCCAAAATTACCACTGTTTGGATTTGGGAGACAGGCGACAGGGGTGGATGCGGAGCAGCCGTGGGGATGCCTCGGTGGCAGGCGGGAAGCCCTGAGGAAGGGCTCCTGCCCATTTCAAACGGATTTTCCCTTCCTTGAGCAGGCTGGCGTGTTTCATGAATGCTGTTGGACTCTGCCCTGCAGGGAAGCTGGGAGGCAGAGGAGARGCATCCATGGGGCTGACCAAGCTGTTAACCTTTCCACAAGTCCTCTGAGAGTCCAGACGTCTCAGCAGCATGAAGAGGGTGCAACAGGGGAGAGCAGTGTAATCCAGAGGGCTGGATTCCTGCATGTGATCTGCCCGAAAGCCTAGGGCCATCATTACCACATCTGGTGACTAGTTCCCATCTGTAACGGGCTGAACCCAATCTGTGAGCGGTCATTAGCTCAAGAGTGTCATCTTGTCTCCAAATAAATCCTGCTGCAGCTGGGGGAGGCCTTGGAGCCAATTTGGAGGGTGTGAGAACATCACAGGCTTGGAGATGGCCTTTGAAGTGGCCTTGACCCCAATGTTTTGGGGCGGGCAGGGGCAGAGACAGCCACGCTGCTGTCCTGGTTGTGATGTCAGGAGGAGCGGCGTGCAGCCAATGGGCCACCGTGTCCCCAAGGGAAGGCTGTGGTGGTGGCAGGCTGCCACCGTGCCTGCAAGCCGCCTTCTGCTGCCTCTCTGCCTGGCTACGCTGCCACCCCTTGTCCTTCATGCCGTTGTTTAATGAACAATGAGGAAGCTCGTTCCTCCCCGCCGCTTCCGATCCTGTTTCAGTAACAGTTGGGATATGAAAATCAAAATCTTGATTTATACATCGCAAATACAGAAGGAGTGTGCTTGGTGTGTCTTGTTATTCCCTTCTGGTGCTGCAATTCCAGGGCTGTATGTCTTGGAAAGAGTCTTCTCGCGTGTCTGGTGATGGTTTCCTGCTCTCCTGCAGTGCAGAGGCCTGAGACCTACCTCTGAGTTTGTGAAATTATTGCAAATTCTGACTCTAGCACTGGAACAAGAACTAACTTCTGGAGAAAGAAATAGTATGATGGCACTTGCTGTGTGGTTGCATGTGGATGCCTTTAGAAAGCTCAAGGCAGCGTATGGTGCTCTGGGATGTGATAGCAGAGTTTGCTACATTGTCCAGACTCACAAAGGAAGATTTGAACCTCGGAGGCTTTTACCCAGCTCTGTCTGGGCAGCCAAGGCCAGGGTTGTTTCTAAAGGGCTTCCTGAGGAGCGGAGTTGGGCTGYAGGTGATGCAGCTCGAGGGAGATCCTGTCCCTGTGCCCTTTCATCCCACCAGCATGTGCTTCGTGCTGCTGAGTCTGGGCAGCGAGCACGGACAAGGGAATTGCTGGCAGCCGTGGGCCCTTGGTCTTATTTTAACACCAAGTCTCCCTGTGCTAACTGCAGCCCTTCTGTGTGCGTGAGGCTTGTGTGTGTTGGGCACGGCCCGGTCTCTTTGCAGGCTCTGTCACAAACGCAGCCTGCTGGGGCTTTGCACAGAGCTGTCTGAGGCTTCAATCGAGTCTAGTATTTGCAGTGCCCGTTTTGTGGTGAGCTCTGTGCTCCTACAGCTTCCCGGCCTCACCGGGGTCATTTTAGCCCATTCATTAAGGGAGGCCTGTAGATTTTCGGGGCGTTGGGAGCTGCTGTTGGAGTCGCCCCAGCTGCGGAGCTTGTGCCGGGGCTGGTGGGCGCCGAAGTGCTGCTGCCTGTCTGAACGTCAGCCCCAGGTTGGAGGGGTCTAACTGAAGCCCCGTAGGTGCCCCAGTGATTTTCCTATCCGTTGGAAAGCGAGTGCTGGTCTCTGGTTCACGGTTCCCACAGCAGCGTGTGTCTCCTGAACACTGCTGTCACCGGGGGGTGTTGGACAGCAGGTGGATGCAGCCTTGGAGCTGGGCGTGAAAATGGGCCCCAAATAAAAGTGCTGTCTGAGATGTCCTCACTGCGTCTGAGTCCACATGGCCTGGGGGTGCGGAGGCCCCCTGCCACCCTCCAGGACGCTCACGCGGTTTCACCGGCGTGTCCTGCACGGGCAGCACAGCTGGGCATGGGCATCTTGCCCCTAGTCTGTACCAGGCGGTTGCTTATGCTCCTTCGCCTCCCCCGGCTGCTCTGTGTGCTTAATCCTCCTCATCAGGTTTCTACAGAGTAGCACCGTGTTATTAAAATGTGTGAAAAACATCTCCCGTGCTGAAGTAAATGTGTCAGGCTGGAAACAAGGGCAAGCAGAGGAAGGAGAGGTGTGTGGAGGAGTGAGGGGCGAAGGGAGCCCGCCCCAGCAGCAGCRTTTCTGCTGTTGGGTTGGACTGAACTGCATAATGTTGTTCATAGTTTAATTACAGGGGTTYTTGCTTGTTGATGTCATTAATGAGGCATCTGACTTAATTTAGCTGAATAAAATTGACTTTAGTAGTGAAAACTCTTCTTGGATGCTGGTTAATTGAGGAAAAATAATTTTCTTTTCCACTGAAGCCCAGTTGTTCTGGGCAGTGCAGATCCAGGCTCTTTTTTGCCTCCCTAATACGCACGTGCACACCCTGTGCACACCCCTACCCTTCTAGCCGTGCTTGTGCAGGAGGCAGAAGCCTTTTTAGGTACTGCTTTTTAGTCCATGTTTCCCTCAAGATCACTTTATGCTCCTCTCTTGCTGTTGGGGAGATTTTGGAGGTGCTCAGGGTGCTTATGAGTCTATGTGGAGAGACAGTCAGCCCCGAGAGCGTGTGAGCTGTGTGAATGCGCAACGGCCCCACGGGACATGGACATCTCCCCTCCTGATCCGTGCAGGGTCACTGGACGGAGGCAGCAGTAACTTGCGATGGTCGTTGTGCTGGTCGTTCAGTGAGAAGAGCCTGGCTGGGCTGTGTGGGGAGCTGCCCATGGTGAGAGCTGGGTGGGCACCAGGTCCAGAGCCGTGTGGGGAGCGAGAGGTTCGGGAGCAAAGCCACAAGCTCGGTCTGAGAGCAGCAAGGACGATTTTGCAGATGCATGAGAAGCTTGTGGGTGTTGCTGGGTGTTAGAATGTGCTCTAGAGGAGGGGAGACTCGTGTTTGCAGCTGTGAAGGGAGCCTTGAAAGGTTCTTGGTTCTGCTCCGCGCTCTCCTCCTGCCATGCTGCCTCGCACATGGAGCTGGAGCACAGTCTGCTGCTGAAGAAAGGTTGTCTGGCGTGCTCTGCTTTAAGGCTGTTTTTGCTTTCCGATCCCTGCCAGATTTTAATCACTCAGGTTGAAGTTTTCCATGTTGGGTGTCTGCTCCTGGCTGAGTTTATTGTTTTTATTATTTCTTTTTCAATCTCAGACAAAACCTGTTCAGATGCTTGAGGGAGAGAAACGAATGGACTGTTCTACTCAAGTTAAAAAAACATTGGCAAAGTTTCCTCCATGAAGCACCTGCATCCTCATGTTTTGGAGCTAGGAAATTGTCAAAGGGCAGCTCTTACGTGAAAGATTTGGTTTTGCTGTCCCCGTGAAACTCTGCCAAAGCTCAGCTCAATTAAAAATCTCATTTGTTAGTGCTTAGAGATGTCCACGGTGTTCGCAGGTGAGTTGCCTGAATGCACCATCATTGTGTTCTAGCCTTGCTGTGGTCCAGGTCCCCTGCTCTGGGGGTTTTGCCTTGCCTAGCAAACACAAGGAAGAGCAACCCTGGAGCCAGYTGGATGAAGAGTTTGCAGGAGAATAAAGGGGGATGTTTTGGAGAGACTCTTTGGGAGGAGATGGGGGAATGCATGGAAGCTTTAGTTGGGATACTGGCACTGGCGTGGGAGGATGTAAAGACTGGGAGCACCGTGGGAAATTGAGGTAGGAGTAGCTCAAGTGATGGACTTGACAATTGTGGCAGGGACTGAGTGGAATATGTGAAGAGAATTCACTTCCTCTTCTCCTCATTCACTCTTTATAAAAAACACTGAGAAACTCCATGTGCACAACCAAGGCTGGAGCACGGGGGAACCTTGCACACGCTGACCAGAGGTTAGAAATTGTGATAACCCAGTTCACTTGTGGAGCCATTGCTTAATCTGCTTGCAGGCTCGCATTGTGATACAGTCTCTAACTACATAATCCCGTGCTGTTTTCTCAGGAAAGCTGCCCCAGGATGCAGGGATGGGAGGTGCAGGTGCATCACCCTGCATCCAGAGCACAGAGAGGCCTTCAGGAGACATCAGTGCTGCACAGCAAGGTTTTTCTCCAGAGGGTCTCTGTATTTTGGTGTCAGCTAGTGCACTTTTTGTGTGACTAACCTTAGTCCTGGCATTTCTGACCTCTGGAGTATTTGGCTTTGTAACTAAATTATGTATTTTTAATGTGTATTTATGTGCCTAGCCCCTGTCTTTCCCTGTGCTGAGCTCAGGGGCCTTTTACAAAGACCTTACTGACATTTTCAAGCATCCTGTCTACCCGCTCCCAGTGACAAATGCATTTTTCCCGGTATGACTTCTGGCTGATCCCCTGAAACGGGAGCTGTTAATACATGTCCCTCCTGACAAGTCCTGCAGATGCTAACTGTTGTACTGGATGGTGCCTCTTCCTTCTTAGAGGAGAATCCCCTGCCAGATGCGTGCAAGCGAAGATGCATCTCCTCTTTGCTTGAGGCTTGGCATGATTTGGGTTTTTGCGGGGAGGAGGGAGGCAGGAGTTGATTTCCAGGGACTGACGGAGACCAAAAGTGGAGCACATCTGCCTGGCAAAGCTGCTTGCAGTAGTGAGGATGTTTCCTCTCTCCATCTCTCGGTGCCCTAAATTGTAATAACATGATCATGCTATTTTTGATTCCCTTATTTGCGTGGAAAGCCTGTTGTTTTTTTTCTCYTCGCTTTCAGAATCCAATTTTCTCTTGACATTTCTGCCTAATGTAGCAAAACATGACCTTTGAGAAAGGACATTCCAGCAAGATTCACTCCCTCCTCTGCATCTCTGCCTCTCTCCCACATCTTGCTGTCTCTCATGCATCCCCATTTTCACTTCCTCCTTTCTTTGCTGGGGGAGGGAATTTACTGTCGAGTTTTTCTGTAGCAGCGAACTGTTCCTTCCCCTCCTACTTCTCATCTGTCTTTGCAAAGCGCCCAGGTGCTGTGGGGTGGATGAGGGGAGAGGCGTGCAAAGTCCCCCCCGCTCTTCTCCCTTAGTCTCACGAGCTATTACTGCTGCCTTTCTAAACTTTGTTGGAGGCTGGTAGCAATTTGCTTGAAGCCTTAGGAGTGATGGGATCCCAGTCATGTGGAATAGGGTACGTGGGGTTTGCAGTGGGGTAGTGTGATGGGAGGCAGAGCTGGGATTTAATGATGCAGCGTTCTGCTGGCCCTTATCCTCCTGCTGGAGTCCAGGAGAGYCCTTGGTGGGCCTTGCCTGGGAGCTGCAGCGTTTGGCAGAGGGGCTTGGCTGGCTTGGGA
>PTEX01000271.1:440103-450733 GCA_003342815.1 Eudromia elegans | reverse complement strand
GTGTTGGAGAGTGAGCTGGGCGTCCATGGGTGCTGCCTGGCAGGGCGGCTGAGAGGATGGTGCTGAGACACGGTGCTGTCACAGGTCAACTCCTTCGCTGCCCTCCTGGGAGGGAATGGTCTAGCCYTATGAAGCAGGGTGAGTTTGGAAGCCGTGTCCTCTCCCCACCAGCCTCCCAGCTTCTACCATCGCTGCTTACTGCTCTTTAGTGTGGGCCAGGCCAGCAAATGAGCCTTGTTGGCTGAATTCTCACTCCTCCGATGGCACCAGCGGATTCTGGGACTCGCTGTCTTGCTTTGATCACGTTTCTCCAAACTGAGCCGGAATCCCAGGCTGAGCCCTCTGCTGTTGCCTCTGTGCCCTGTTGTCCTATGYCCTTCCTTAGAGCTAATGACACCAGACCTCTCGTTCCTGCCTCTGGTGCTTCCCTGCCGGGCTTGCAGCACTGGGTGTCTCTCATTCTTCTTGTCAGTCAGTGCCCCCCAAACACATTTGCTCTTTTGCTTTCCAGGCTTCCTTYGGTTTTACTCTTATCCTCTTTTGGCTCTTAGCTGAGCAGATGTCTTGTGGATTCCCTAGGTAGTTAATATTTGTGTTTKTGCAAGTTTGGGCAGATACAGAAAGGGGTATGAAGCTGCCAATTGCTGTAATAGTGGTACCTCCTGATACAAATAATAAGGAGCCATATTGGGATGCTCTTAATGCACAAATTCTATGTTGTTTAAGAATCTTTCCAAGTTAATGATAATATCTTGGATAATTATGGTTCTGTCATTTTTAACCTGAGTGTTAATATTTTTAACATGAAATTTGTTTGTACTTAGTATTTTTTTCATGTTTAGAGAACGAAATTAGGCTTGTTCTTTCTGCTTACGGTTGGTTGAGCTCCTGATTCTTGGACACAAGTGACAAGAGTTTTTTAGCATTATAGCAGAATATAAACCATTTTCCCACTTGGAAACAAATGAAATGATAAATAGCACTTTTGGTTTAGGTTCATTAAAATCTCTCTTTATGAAACTTAAGGTTGGGTCCTAAACTGCCTGTTTCCTCACAGAGGAAAGTGATGAGCCCTGTGGACCCAGCAGGGCGGATGCAGGAGGAATTGTTTACCATGATTTCTTTCTCTTGTTAATTTTCAGAGACCTCTCCGGTAACCGGCTCACCACGCTCTCATGGCAGCTCTTCCAGACGCTGAGGCTTTTTGAACTGTAAGTCCCATCCTGAGGTATCTCCCGGGAGAGGAGGGGAGGCTGAATGAAGTAGGAGGTTAAATGGTTTCTAGAAAGGACCTATTTTGGGATCTATGAATAATTATCTAAAACTCAGGTGGGCAAAAGCATCCTTGGAAGGGTTTCTTGGGTTTTGAAGCAGCAGAGTGGAACTGCTTTTCTTTCAAATTCATGGCATCTGGATAATTAATGTCAGCGTGATGAACAAGCTATGTGTGGGGAGGTAACTGGTTGACTAACTCTGGGAACACATTAGTAATACTTAGTAGGTCACATTTTGAGTGAATCTGCTCAAAGACTTGATCCTCACCTACTGCTCATGTGTGGGCTATGGCTGGTTATATCCCTGTAGCTCTTGATGCTTTTTATGTGGCGCCCCTTCTTTTATGTGAATGACTCCCTCGATCTTTAGCAATTGAGGTGCTTCCACATGCTGTGTGGGAGGTTTGATAGGATTCCTTCTGGGCAGCAGTGGCCTTCAGCCTACTGMATTATTGATAAAGCGTTCAGTGTTGTGCTCGAAGAATAAGTGGACATGAAATCAATGGAATGTTGCCCTGGTGACCTGTTTTGTTGAATTTTAGAAATAGTTTCTTGGTGGGTATAAAAAAAAATATATATGTAGGATTTTTCCCAGAGGATTCTGGGAAATTCCATTCATCCTCACTGATGATCAATAGAACTGTAAGCCAGGAGTGACTTATGGAAGAATAAAGACAGTCTTTCAAGTGCGAGTAAGTGTGTTATCACCGGTGTTACTCCAGTGTATTTTATTTCTGTCAAGTTGTTAAATGAAAAATACTAATAGTGATATTAGAAAATACAGAAACGCCCTTCTGGTGGGGAATGTGGTGAACAAAGTTTAAAATGCTGAATTTGGAGTTTGTCTCCTCACTGATTACTCTAAATATTTTTAAAGCCTGGCTCAGGTTTCAAGTTTAATAGCCTGAGTCATTTGTATTCTTAGACCTTTACTTATTCTCATTGCGCAGTCTGGCAAAACTCAGATTAATGGTTGTTACACCCAAGAGAGATTCAAGAGTGGAAGAGCAAAGGAGGTCTGTAATTCTAGAGACATTGGCAGGGATGTTTGGGGTTGGGGCCTGGGATAACAGCATCCTGCAGCTCAACATGGGTACTTCCAGCTTGGCTCTGTTCTTTGGTGATTTTGTTTCACTTAGTTATATGTCATTTCTTCAGGCATATCCTAGGTCTGTCAAGCCAAGTAAGGCTGAAAAGGCCAATAGCTTTCACTAATGGAATGAGATACTGTTTTGGGGGCGGGCAACAGAGTCCTCTGTCTGCGGCAGATACAGAGCACAGATCAAGACTCATCTGTTGTCGTGCTGTAGGGATCCTGAGAGAGGCCACTCATCTTGAGCCGGCTTCATTCTGTGTCAGCAGAGTCGCTTGGAGCCAGCGCTCTGCAYGCTGGCCAACGGAAATGATCCGAAYCATTTGGCTCYTCTTGGCTCTGTGCTCAGAGTGGTTTTCTCAACTGTAACAAGGCCTGATTGATGAGAGAAGTAATGCGGGTGAAAACGCTGAAGATCCCAGGGCTGGCTCACAGCAAGAGATGACAGGAGGAGGGAAGGCCATCGTGACCAAGCAGTGTCCGTGGCCTCTGCAGAGAGGCTTGGCAGAGGTCCTAGCAAGGGAGGCCCTGCCCAGCCCGTCCTGGTGTGCCACTGCTGCATTCTTGGCCAGCCGCGTAATGACAAGAGCTTGAGTGCTCAACCTACAGCTATGGACAAACTTGGGGCTCCACAAATGCCCCTTGGGTCTGAGTTGCTTTAATGACACTGAAGGACAAAAGTTAGAGCCCAGTGAAGGTTGTCTTCTTTTTTCTTTTTTCTTCTTTTTTCTTCTTTTGATGAATTGCTTTGTCACTGACATTTCTTGTCAAATATTCCTGCGTGTGCTGCTTTTCATKGAGGACCCTCCACCTAGTTTAACATAAATCAGACAGATGGAGATAGCAGAATGACATGGGAATGCTATTCCCAGAAGTGTGGAAGGAGGAGGGGGATATTTTAGTTGATACTCATTAGGAAGTCAGTGTTAATTGGGAAAGGAGATGCGCGTGCAGAGTTTCTCCCAGGGGTAAGACCACGAAACCAATTTCGTAGAACTTTGCATACATTCAAGAGAAGACAGTGTGGATGTGTAGCCCGAGCTATAGGTTCTGAATATTCATTCACTTAATAGGATTTGAAGATTAAGGAATAAAGAATAAGGGAAAGAAAGATTTATTGAGGAACGTTCCTAGCCCTGAGGACTAGAAGGGCTGTACCTGTTGATGAGCAGAAGCAAATCTGCAGGATGGGGAGAAATTAGTAATAGATAGAAGCAGAAAATTTAGAGTGTATAGTTTTCTTTGTATTTATTTTTTTAAGTGGTTAAGTAGATGGTTAAGTAGAAAAGAGTTCTGTGGCATACTGAGCTCTAAAGAGGTCCCCAGGATTTGGGAGGGAGTCAGAATACAYGACCTGCATAAAGTAAGTGTCAAACTCTGGTGAGATCCAGAAAGGGAGTCGTGGACTGGTATCAGCCAGGACCTTGAAGGCGAGCTAAGTCTCACCAATGGAAACGAGGTGATCAGAAGAGACTGAGGTAGAGAGTGCCAGCTTGAGATGAGGCCTTGGAGAGGGTCAGTGGGGACAAGTGGGACCTTCTGTTGGCAATAGGGGATTCTTGAAGGACACAGGCCTTGGTGGTTAACTGGAGGACGGCGTGTGAAATGACCCCCAGCTGGGATGAGTCCTGAGCACAATCAGCATCGTGGTCCCTATGGATCCGGAGGGAGGAGCGGCAGCGAAGGCAGGAGCWCGAGCTGCAGTGAGGCAGCTCGGAGCCGTGGCGCTCACAGCGAAGGAAGCAGCGGGGAGATCATCTCCTGCAGGGTGCTGGGAGAGAGGAGCTGCAACTGSTGTGAAACGGAGAGTGCCGGGGAACATAACACCTGACAAAGCCACTCAGAGTGAACACGGAGCACAAGASTCAAGGAAGGATGTGAAGATCCTTGCCAGGCTCTGGGAGCAGGCCGGTGCATGGGAATCYGCGGCTTGGAACAGCTGCCTCGTTGCGTTCGAGGCATCTTCAGCCAGGAGAGAAGCTAATTTCTTTAAGGCAGAGATTCTTATTGTGTTGAACAGAGCTGAGCTTTTCCCCTGCTGACTCACTGAAGAAAGGATGGCAAAAATGAGGCACGCTTCCAAAAAAAAGATCTTGTTTTCCTCCCAGCCATAAGGAAGGCTTGGAATGGTTTCCAGCCACTCAACCCTAATTCCCATGGCACAGGCTGACCTTGACAGACAGGACTGAAGCTAATGTGTGAACASTTCTCCTAAGTCAGAAGCTAAGTGTGCACAGGGAAGCCTCAGACAYGCACAGCAGCTCATAAACCGTGGACTTACAGCCTCTCTTATCCAGAAGTCACAGCTGGTTTCCTCTGTCATGTCCTTGGCTTCCTTTGTCATGTCCGCAGAGGGCTTAGGGCTGACATTGCAAGAAATTCCTTCCCCCCCAAGACCTAAGACTCTGGATCCAATTACATCTTGGGTTGTATAAACCCTTGTAGTTCTGAACATCCTGCAGCTCTGCCCTGGCCATCAGYGTTTCTAACACAAGCAGTCACTCCAGTTTGCCCTGCAGTAGGTTTCTGCAGTGTTCAAGCAAGGGGCTTTGGTGAGGCAGGACAGAGCAGCATCYCTGTTAACATTAACAGCACAAGTTAATATCACATGTGCCTCTAGCTTAAATGACTCACTGCTGCCAACAGTCACACTAACAATTGCAGCAAAACAGAGGCACTTGCCTAGTCTGTGCAGAACTAACCCGGCCTTCAGAAACCTCACGTTGTTCCCTAAGCCCTTCCTTTCTGCCCCATCCCTTCTGGCAGGGGCTTGGAAATAGTGATTCTRGCTGCATTCCCAAGGGATGTCCTGGCATATAAATGAAAAATGAAAATAGATTGGGTTTTCTCTGCACTGGGTGCTCTTTCACTGAAGCTAAGTAAGGTGGTGCGAGTCCTCAGGTAGGGGGTGTTTTCATTTCAAGCATACCAAACCTCAGGGGCAATTCTGTGTGAACCGGCACACAGAAACGCGGCAGAGATTCCGCTTCTCTCCTAGAGACTCGGCTACAGGCAGCTCTGTTTTAGCTGATGACTGGTAGGGATGAGGCACAGGACAGTGCATCTCATTTAGCTGCCTACGCTGGAAAAAACCCACCACGTGTATGAGCTGCCACTTGTCCCAGCACCTTCTGGAATGCTGGTGACCTCCCTTTCCTGTGTCATTCTGCTGTGGTGGAGGCTCTTGGGGAGCTGGATGGGTAGATGCAGCTTTGTGGGAAGTGGCRGAACTGGCCTGGGTCTGGGAGCTGCAGCACCGGCATCTGGCACYGCCGTGGGTCCTGCAGGCTGCAGCACAGCCACTGGCTCGACTCGAGCACTCRTGCTCCTGCAGCTGCTTGTAGGACACCTGAGATGGCAGATGGATGTACGGTTGGGGTGGGGAGGGAGCACATGGTCTGGTGAGCTAGACGTTATAAAATGAAAGGGTAGAGCGACCCTTTTCTCTTCCTCCCATGGTGCTGCATGCTTCAGAGCTTTTTTTAGGTCCTTTGTACCTCCAGAGTTGTTCCCAACCAGCATGAGTCTGGGATGAGGTTACACACCATCCATATAGGGCTTGTGAAAAACGTTTGGATTGTCTTGGTGTCCAGATGGCCTGGGGTTTCAGCTCTGTCATCATCTTCTGAAATGATGCTGCTGGGCTTGACCGGCCCTGTGCCTCCCTCTGTATTGAACATAAGCAGAGCTCCAGTGTCTGTAGCCCGATGGGGCTGGGTGCAGAGCAGGTCCTGGTGTCTTTGCTTTGCCTGTGGTTGGTGGCGGGGTCTGGCCCACRTGCAGGTTCAGTCCCCTTTGCTGCCCACCTCCCTTGTGCTTCCTCAGAAAGCCCCGGCTCCCGTGCAGCTGTGGTGCCTGCTGTTTCTCAGGGGCCTTTTGTTCTGTTCTAATGAGGCCTCCAGGAAGGTGTGGGAGTGTGTGCAGCTCCGCAGTGGCTGTAGCCAAGCGAGGGTTTGGCACCGCTTCCACATTAAGGCTGTGTGTGAAAAATGCCCTTTAGATTTGCTTGTCCTTCCCAGGAGGAACCGTGCTGAATATGGGGAAGGATCCTGGAGGTCTGGGCCAAGAGGAGAGCCTCGGTGCAGATGAGCATGGGTGTCAATCCCATGCACCTCTCCATAACATCTGCTTGACAGGACGGGCTCTGAGGAAGCAGCAGCCCCTGCAACAGGCCAAGAATGCCTTTGGGAAGAATGCAAAGGGGGAAAAATAGCGTGAGCATCATCTACCCCTTCCACCTGCTGTGTCTTCCCAGTGCAAAGCCATATGAGCTCCCGGTAGCACGCAGCATGTCCAGCCTGCGATAGGAGTCAACTTGTGCCAAAGCCCCAGTGGGGTCTCAATTAGAACAAGTTACGCCACTGCTGCTGGGGCAGGCTGTTGGTGGATTCTGCCCTGCAGCGTGCTGCTCCTGTGCTATTTGTGGGCCCTCATGAATTAGCAATTGGCCRGGGGGACTGCCTTCTACTACTTACAGAGCTGCCCTTAAGTGCTGTGGCARYRGCTCTTCCTGGCAGCCTCATTTTGTGGTGGTATTTGCAGCAGAGCAGGATTTCTTCCCCTTGCATCTAAGCTCCTGCAACGTGCCGCTCCCGTTACCAAAATGGCTCTTAGCAGAGCCCGTAGCTGGTGCCCCCGTGCTGTCCCACGCTCTGGGGACGTGTCCTCTCCTCCTGGAGAGCGGCCAGCGCTGCCAGCAGGAGTGACCTTGAGTCCCAGGAGAGGCCTCCAGGTTCCTGACCACACTGAGGGCAGTCCAAGCCTGCATGAGGTGCCAGCAGTGCCAACGCAGTGTGCAGAGCACTGCTTACTGCCCCAACGCCCATGAACCGCTGAGGTAACACACAGTGTTCTGGCCTTCAGGTCTCTTGTCTACGCCTTATACTTGCCTTACAGAGGTGTAGCTYATTTCGAAAGGAAGCAATAATGAAAAGGCATCTAGTGAAGTTTGACTCTGTGTTTGCTCCTAGAAAGGTCAGAGTTGACATCTTGTTCTGTGAAGCGATTCGAAGTGAYGTCATTAGTGTTCAGGTTTAACACGCCTAGGCGCTAACAGAGGACCCYTCCTTCTCCTTTGGCAGTACTGTATGGAAAGAACAGCAGCTGCACGTGCTTGGAAGGGTATTTCCAAATCCTGTTAGTCAGTGAAATTAATTTTGTAAAAGGAAGCRTGAATTTTGCAGTAACACATGGAAYAGACCAGAGAAACAGCGGTGTGGAGGCCTAGGTACTCCCTCTGGGAGGGAATGTTTTTGACCTTTGCTCTTCTGCTTTGGGGTGGCTGTTTTCATGGTGTGTTTTTTTGTTAGCTTGTTTTTGATTTTGCTTTTTAGGAATGGAAAAGGAAAGTTCTGCTGTTCTGCTCTGTCCTCTTTCTTATCCGTGCAAAATCTGTTGTTAACTCTGTCTGCCCTCCCAGCTGTGCATTGGGTTCCCTTTCCTTATCGGACTCATGCTCTTTGCAKCTCTGCAGAGAGCTGCAGGGCTTTAAAAATGTAAATGAAATGGTTAATAGGTTGGAAAATCAATAATAATAAACATTCTGGTATATAAAATACATGTAAGTGTATTTTAAATGGAGTACATTAAAGGCAGGGTTTTTTTTCCCATTTCTCCTGGCCAGGTCAGCAAGGTCTCAGTGCAGGGCTGTGTGATTTGATTAAAATGCATGATACYCAGTGCATTAGCTTGTGTCCTAGATCACCAGGAGGTTTGCGTTAATACAGTGTAAGATGTACTGGAGGGGCTGTGGCTCTGCTTTCCCCATCATATTCTCGGTCCTATGCAAGCAATGATATTTTAAAATGTGAAATATTTGATATTTTGGAGCACTGTGGTCCTGTGTGATCAGAGATGTGTGTTTTGATGCTGCTATTGGTTCAGCYGTGGGACCTGGTCACAGATAGGTGCTCTCTGTGGTGACAGATGAGGCTTGTGTCTCTGTGTGCGGAGCTCTGAGAGTTGTGCCTGTGTGTGTGAACAAGGACTTGTGAACACGCGGGTGTGCGGCGACATCTCTGGAATAGGAAGATGTGATGAGCCAAGAAGACTTGGGAAGAGATTTCCTGTTAGCTCAAGCGAGCCTCTCCATTCCATGTGGTTGCAGTTCTCCTGTTACCTCCTTCCCCACACAGCCCCATGGTGGAGATTCCTGCTGGGTCTCTTTGTCCCTGAGCTTCCCATCCCACTGGTCTTGGCTCTGTCCCCAGCCAATTGCCCACTCGAGCTGATGGTCCTCAACTGGAGAATCCTCCCCTCGCTGTCTTTGTGGCTTAGCAGTGTTTGAAATGCAGCTTCAGACCACTTTATTTCGGCCTTACTGCTCCATGGAGAGCCCAGGAGTTGCATGGTGACCTGGGTGTCCTTCCCCACCCCACCGTCGCTTTTCACGCTCTCTCTGCCYGTAGGAGACTAGAGAAGAACCTCTTCAACTGCAGCTGCGACATCCGCTGGATCCAGCTGTGGCAGGAGAARGGCGAGGCCAACCTGCAGTACCAGGAGCTGTTCTGCATGACCGTGGACGCAACCGTCATCCCCTTGCAGGAGATGAACATCACCCAGTGCGGTAAGGAGGAATCCGTGGGAGCGTCGCCCTCTCCCTGCGCCCGAGCCGGAGAGGAGCCTTCCCGACACCGGCACCTCCATCGTGGGGAACCCGGTGTCGTGGGACAGCACCACGTAGTTTGTGAATTAGAATAGTTTCTGGGTAAAAACTGGRCTGCTTTTGTTGATGCCTGAAGCTATGGGGTGATTTGGGGGATTTCTTCCACTGCAGTGCTGTTGCTTGACAAAGTGTGTGTGATCCGTCCGTTCCCTGACAGGAATATGTTTCTCATTGCTCTTCCTTCTGCCTAGCAAATCCCAGAAATGGCATATTGTTAAAGGGCACGGTCACCTTATCTCTTGTAATTACTCTTAGGAAATACATGTCTTTATTCGTTTGCTTTGTTTTATTTTTTTTTCAGTCAGAAGTCACAGTCTGTAGGGAAGAGGCAGACTATATATCTCTTTCTGCTTCCTGCTGATGTTTAAAAGAGTCCAGTGGCCCCAGGAGCAACATGAGGCATATTCAAGAGTTATTCCTTGTCCTCTTCACCTTGTTCGCGCATCAGCTGCTTGTTCAGTGTCAGTTTTTGCTCTGCTATTGCTGTTACTGGAAAGCATCCCTTGTAGAATATGGGAAGGACATGTACCATCAGCAGAACAATTAAACTGTCTATATACAAGCATCTGTCAAACTCGCAGCCTGGGAAAAAGGAAGAGAAACACAGTAGCTTTTTTATTTTTTGATGATGATCTCTTCAGTTCTAGGGATTTTTTTATTTCTTGTAGCAGGGTTAGACAAGCAGGATGCATGTTTGGGTTCTCATGGTTTTTCAAGTTCACAATATCCCTTTATTAAGCTCTGGAAATTGGCCAAACCGTGCCTGCATTTGGATGAGCTAAAAAGATTTGAGATACTGCTGTAATTTCCTCCACAAATGGGAAGAATAATCTTCAAAGATTAAAAACACCAAAAATCCTCAGGGATCAGGGCAAAGAGGAGAGGTGACTTCATCTATGATATTATTAGACTTAGGTTGACAGCAGGGTGCTGATTTGTGAACACAAATGTTCTGGTGTGTAGGGGGAGCATCTCCCCTGACTCTGTAGTCCCCCGGCAGGGAAAGGAGCCCCACTGTGATGTGCCTTCCTCCAGTGGGGAGATTTTCTCTTTGAGCCCTAAAATGACTTAAGGGTTGTCCTGAGAAGGCTCCGTTTCTCCCTGCCTTCTAGTCCTGAGCGCTGCTGTGACTCGCKATGGCCCCGTTTGATGCCAACTGGACTGCAGGAGACCCTCGGAGCTTGACGTGTTCCCTCCTGCCTGCCCCTGTGCTGATCCCACGGACCTGCTGCCTCAGCAGAGCCCTGCTCGTGGCCTGGTCCACGTACCAGGCATCTGATCTACAGTTTTCTTTCTGCCTCTTGTCATTCCTAGTATCACTGAGATCCTCCCGGGGAAAGAAGCAGGAACAAGAAAGCAGCGCTGTGCTTAGAAATCAGTTTTGAACATTCCAGTGAAACGTTTCAGACAGAGTRGCTGTGTCATGACCTTGCTGCTGTCCACACTACTGCCCTTCCTCAGGACCCCTCTTCTACCCCATCATGGGACGTTGCTTCCCCCCTGCTGCCATGTCCCAGTGGCAATGAAAGGCTGGTATTCCCGTTAGCAGTGGGACACATTCCCTGTGGAAGGGGACCACCAGCCAATCTTCTCTTCCCC
>PTEX01000271.1:180748-439930 GCA_003342815.1 Eudromia elegans | reverse complement strand
CCGACACCGTCTGTGGCACGTTGCAAGCATATCTGGCGCCTCTGGCAGCAAATACTGAAGAGGTGTAAATCAGGGCTGCTATAAATCAGTGAATCKCTCTGCCACCTCAAAGGAAGAGCAAGGGCACCTTTTAATAGGAGAGCTGCGGTTAATATGAGGACACATCCTTGGTCATCTTGTCTTGATTGTTATAAATTAGAGGGCTGCTCTGCCCACCCGTGATCCTGGTGCTCTGCACTGTGTCCTCGGGGGTGGTGAAGGCTTTGGATTGTCTCCCAGCACACGAGGCTTTACCCTTCCCAGGTGACTGCCCTCGAGAGCAACTTGAGAGCGATTAGAAGACAAGGAGAGGAGCCAGGATGGCACAGAACACTTTAGCTAGTGYGTGATTCAGCTGGGAGGGCAGCAGTGTGCSTGGTTTCCCCCTGGTCTCCATGTTCCTGTCTCCTTAGCCAGGCAATGGCTTTACCTCTGCATYCTGTTCCTTGCCTCAGGAGGCTGGWGGCTGCTCTGCCATCACTGGGGCCTGTGTGGGAGGCAGCTGAGCAGGATACGTGTCTGTACACATGGACCTCTTGGCTGGCTGCAGCGAATGCCACTTCACACCTAAGTGTCTTGCTGTCTGGCTCTCTTAGACCTCCCCGAGATCAGCGTGAGCCACGTGAACCTCACAGTGAGGGAAGGCGAGAACGCTGTGATCACCTGCAACGGCTCAGGCTCACCGCTGCCCGACGTGGACTGGACCGTGGCGGATCTCCACTCCATTAACACGCACCAGGTAGGGCCGAGGGCCTGTCGGCAGCCTGCATGTGACCACCAATGCTCCTCAACCACCGTGGACTTGCCAGGTCTGTGTGTGTGTGGGGCAGCAAGGTTAGATAAAGGCCAAAGAACGCCCTTGGAGACAAGTGATGGAGAATATAAGCCATCCCCGAGCCAGATGAGGACCTGAGGGCTGACTGAAGGSTATTGTAGACAGAAAATCTTTTCCTTTCGATAGCAGAAAACTGCAGATGTGCTAGCTCAGGATTTCTCCAATGAATCTGAACTCTAACTCTTCTAATGAAACTACCTGATTAGAGATTCTTGCAATAACTGCAGTTGAAACTTTCTACTAAGCAAGCTTTTCTAAAGACAAGCTGTTTATCTATGCTTCAGTATTGTGAGCACCTCACACTCCTCTCCCCTAATATTTACCCTTCTAAGATATAGTGCAATTAGATGGGGAAACACCCCTATCACCCACATGCTAATTGTCCCGGGATGCTGGAGACCCTGTTACCCTTCCCCATTTTATGTGGAGACCCTGTTACATTTTATATGGAAGTTGGGGTCCTTGGCTTTTGGGGGCAGGAGAAGCTGACTTCTGCCTGTATATCTCTCTGGGATTTTTAGACAAACCTCAACTGGACCAATGTTCATGCCATCAATCTGACCTTGGTGAATGTCACCAGTGAGGACAACGGGTTCCTGCTCACCTGCATTGCCGAGAACGTGGTGGGCATGAGCAATGCCAGTGTGCTGCTCACTGTCTACTGTAAGTAGTGGTGGGGAGAGCTTGACCATGTAGGCGCTGGAGGGAGGGCTGCCCGAGGAACCATGTGAATGCACATCCAGCTGCTACCTGTGCTGTGCTTTTTTTCTGGATGAGAATTATGAGCTGACCACAGGTAGAGAGGCTGATCCTAGCACAGCTGTCCCCATTAATTTTGCTTTCCTGGTACTTTTGTTATAGCAGAAATACACTGATCAAGGAACAACGTCCCACACTGGTGGATATAAGTCCACTCAAGACGTAGAAAATCGATCCATCAATAAGGAAAAGCCATAGAGAGGCTAAAACTCTATTTACAAACTTGCAATTGCTCACCCTGATGATGTTTGAGAGGTTAAATGTCACCCTTGGTAAAGCCAAGGTAAAATTTTGCTCTGATTTCAGAGATGCTTGTACTTCCTTCCAGGTTTGTTCCTACAAAGTTAAACAGCAGACGCCGTGTAAACATGCACATGTCAAATTTCAACCATTCACTTCTAGCTGCAAGTACCTAAACTTTTGCTCTGCTYTCTAATATAACTTAACACAAACCTGACCTTAAGAAGTAGTTTGCACAGCTTTACAGTCTCAAGCAGCTAAGATTTACTATATGTTGCCATGTCTATAACATTTGCCCTGAATCTATAGTTTGGAAATCTATCCACTCTTCTAACCCTAGAGACACCAGTCTGGGTGAACCTGTTGCATGTCTAGTGATGTGCAGGAACTSTAGGGACCCATGAAGGAAAGGCAGCCTCAGAGAACTGGAAAGAGGAGAGGAGATGCCTTCTTTCTTTCACTTTTGTCCCAATAAATACAACTGATGCATTGAAGAATGCAGATATTTGAAGCTCACATCAGCTCAGGCGTGATCAGTTAGCAGGTGGGTGTTTGCCCACTGCATTCAGACATGTTTTCCTTCACACTCTAAACGGTGTCTTGCCAATGCCTATTTTCACCCATATAATCCTCTCAGCTGCTGACAGTTTTTGCTACCCTTGCTCTCGCTGCCCAGGCCCATCACTCAATCTGCAATTTCACACTTAAAAGATCTGGGGTTTTGTGTGTAGGTGGAGGTCTGTTTTGGTATCTCCCTTGCCAGGAAGACGTGAGTAAGCCACCTTCAGATGTAGGCTTACAARCAAAGCTAAGAAGCTGGGATGCAGCTTTATGGTTCTGAGTACCTGAATGTTGTTGAGAAAATCTTGCTCAGCTCCCACCAGCTCTGCACCTTGTTCCTTCTTACCCACTTCACTGTCTGTTTCTTTTCTTTTTTTTCTTTTCCTCCCCTCAAAAGATGGGAGAATGTTGGTGGATCTTTTTTTTYCCCTTGCAGATGTCTCGTAGGTTGTTTTTGCATTTGGATACTGCAAGGAAGGGAATTTTTTTTAGGAAAGACGTAAATCTTTTTGTCTCTTCTGCTCCACCAAACTTCTGGTTCGTCCCTTGTCAGCCTCAGAATTTGGGACCTTAGTCTAGGATGTTGTAATTTGGGTTTCAAGAATGATGGTAGAACAGGTAGACATCCCAATTTTTGACATGTCTTGTGAGGGAAGACCATGCACATGTGTGAATTTTCAGGAGGAGTCTCAACTTTTCCTTCTGCTTTTCTACTCCTCTCCCTTTAATTAAAATGTCAGCGCTCCCTCTTTGCAGACCTCCACAGGAAAGGTGGAGGGAGCAAGGGATTTTGGAGGATACACTCTCAGTAGTCTTAATTCCATGGTGCACAGAGAGGTGATGTGTGTGGCTGTGACTCTGCCGTGTTTCTCTTTGCTAGATCCCCCTCGCATCCTAACYCTGGAGGAGCCGGTGCTGCACCTGGAGCACTGCATTGCATTTGCAGTGCATGGCAACCCAGCTCCCACCCTTCACTGGCTGCACAATGGCCAGGTCCTCCGGGAGACGGAGATCATCCACATGGAGTTCTACCAACAAGGGGAAGTGTCGGAGGGTTGCCTGCTCTTCAACAAACCTACTCACTACAACAACGGCAACTACACAATTGTGGCCACCAACCAGCTGGGCTCAGCCAACCAAACCATCAAAGGACACTTCCTTGAAAAGCCCTTTCCAGGTAGGATATTTTATTTATATCATTAYACTTGCAATCTAAAGATGTTAATATGCTTCCACCAGTGATCCTTGTCCATACACAAGGCCTTGAGCAACCTAATACAAGCCAACCTTTYTTGAGCAAGAATTTAGAAGAGAGGATCTGTAGAAATTTTTTTTCTAGTAAGTAGGATTCTACTRTTAAAGTGGTGTCATAACAACTCTCTGACCCAGTGCTCAGTACTGTACAAATACACAGAAAGGTGATGAAGAAGAGTCATCTGCTGAAATGTTTGAAGTGCAAGCATGAGGTGAGGAATAGTTTTATCCAAATTGRCATCTGTCAGGACTCAAGAAGTGTTTTACATGACACTAGGTGAGATATCAAGAGTAACTTTGTTGTGGAGTGGTGTTGTGGAGCGTTTAGCAGCTTTGCGAGATTGTGACCCTGAGTTCCAGGGTCTTGAAACCTGGCAACCTAATGTTGTCTTGAAAGCCTTGGTTCTGATCCATTGTGTATAATGGATTAACACAGGTAGTGCGTTCCCAGAACACTTTATCAGCAGGAAATTCTATTTTCCTTATGTCAAGAGGAAGAATTTAATCTTGAGTTTTGGTGGAAGTTAGGCCAAATTTCACTGAGAAGGAAGAGACTATTTGGTGTAGATCTTTGTTGTTATTTTGTAATATATTCTCAGTATATTTAAAGATCTTTAGGGACTTCAGAAAGAGAAAGATGTAGGGTAGGTTGGTTATTTTATATCTCTTCTGAGAACGCCCAAAGAGGATGCTCACTTTTTTGATAGTAAAATTCTATATGATTGCTAATTATGCACTAAAGAAAGCCAAGCCCCTTAAAGTGGACTAACTCTTTTTCTTCTTTGGACTCTGTTTTGTAGAAWGATTCTAGCTGGATGCAGTACTGTCACATTTTTTTCTCTTTAACTATGACATATGCAACTTCAGGGTGACAATCCCTACCAAAAGCAGATAAAGRCAATGGCTCAACAAGTTGCTCGGCATCAAGCTCTTTGCCAGGTTTTCCTAGCCAATRGTTTGGAATTCCCTGTTGAATTGGTAGGGCTTGAATGAAGGAGGGCCTTTGAGGACATGGACATCTAGCCATGGGGAGTTCAGCAGACGTGTCTGTAGTGACTGTTGGCTCTGTAGGAGTGTGGTGGGCCTGGGTCTGCTCTCCACATTGCATTTCAGTGCTGGCCACCACAGAGTTAAGAGCCGTATGTGCTGCTGCCTTCAGGAACAGCTCCATGAGAAAGTGGCAGCTGTAAATTGGCCCCTGCAGCCCAAKAAAATACAGCAAAATAGGGCATTTTCTAAATATAGAAAAATACCAATGGTAGTCTCATTTATTATTTATATCACACTGTATATGTATACAGAGCCTTCCCGTAGGTCAGATATCATAAATGGAAATCAAAATCTCTCCCTTGGAGATCTGACAATTGAACAAATGAACTGATATGGATGGGAGCAAAAAAAGAATGTAATCAGACTTCAAGGATGATGCCTTCTTTGGCTATTTGACCTATTTATATTTCTTACTGCTGGGGAGGAAGAGCAGCTTATGAGATGTAGGTGGGCGTAGAGAAACACGGGTTCACAGTCTCAGCTTTGTCAGGTCCCACTTCTGTGACTCAATATTTCTGCCTGGGAAATGAGGACAGCTCTAAGTAGGTGCTGGACCTCCAGAAGATAGGGCAGGTCTGTTGTTGTGGAGAGGCGATTGTGAAAACGGTCCTGTGGGAAGGGATGTTAATGCCTGAAGAGCCTCTTGTGTTGAAGGCTGCGGGAGAATCCTTTTGTGTGAAGTATACATAAAGTATTGCCCTTATGAACACATCTTCACCTTCGCCTTGTGTGTGTTGTGCATGTGGAGTACTTATAGAACTGAACCATCTTCCTGCAGAAAATGACCCATTTCTTTTACTCCTCCTGATCCAAAGTCCCAAGTCACTCCTCATCCAGGCAGAGCCTGGCATTTGGCAGGATGTGGAGGAGTCAGTGCAATCCAGGGTGTAAATCATTTTCCTTGACATTCATGGCTCCATCYGCTGCCAAAGGTGACATTAACACTTAATACAACTGATGTTTATAATAGTCTATTTGAAGGTGGATTCCTCCAGAATGTGCCACAAACTGAGGTTCCAATGTGGTTCATTCARGAAGTTTATTGCCTATAAGTGTTCACACATACAAAAAGTTTGCTGCAACTATGCAGAAAGAAATTATTAGTATTGATTAATGAAAGTGTATTTCCTGGAAGGCTCTATGTTGTCATGGAAGAACAACTGTGGGCACATTGTGTAGATCCAGAAGTTGTCATCCTGTTATTGGTACTGTACAAGGTTTTCTTTCTAAGTTAGAGCTAAAAGGTGCTGGTAAGAGTTGAATGGGAGCTGCTGTGCCATATCCTGCCTCTCAACAGCCCTTGGAATGGTCCTTCCTGCATGTGTTTCCAAGGACAGATTTGCTTCAGATCCCAGTCAAAATATCACTGCATGTTGTTATTGGCATCTATACTGTGGACTACCATCTCCTTATTTAATCCACAGACATTAACTTATCTCCCACTMGATGAGTTTTCAGTTCTTCGGAAAGTTTCTGTAGAACTCAAGCTGCCCCAAAATTTTTTGTTATGTTTTWTGCTTCCAAAAATGGAAAGATTTAGTGGGGAAAATCTTTTTGTGGATTTCTACTGAATTTTCTTAGTCCAGCAAAGAAAAATGGAAAGGAGAAAACATAGGAGAAACAAATATTTTATGACTAGACTCTGTCCATTTTAATAGATTATATATGTATATTATATATAAAAAACTCTCTGAATGAAATATTTTTTCCTAAGCCCTGTTCTCATGCTAGAAAAAGCCAARGAAACTTGCATCTGCTTGACTTGAAACAAAAATATTTTTTCAGGTTTCTTCCCTCGTTTGGAAAGCCACGTTTGTCACCCTGGGGTTGTTCTATGATTCCCTTCCAAACCTCAATCGTACTTTAACATGAATGTTTCAACATCCTTCCAGCATCCTTCTGCCAGCAAAGCTGTGTAAACTCCTGTTAATATTGGGCTCAGTTTCTTACATGGGCGACTAAATTGAAAGCTGACATTGTTCTCATGCTATGTAAACAGAGTGTCACTGAGAGCTTTAGACCTCGTCATTTGGGACCTTGGCTGTCTCTGGAGCTGAATAAGCTTTACTGAGCAGGCTGAAGCAGTCACATTGCTGATGTGAGTGACTGGTAGTGAGGCACCCAGCATGGATTCTACCAGCCTTTGTGACAGTGACTCRGTAGGGCTGGGAGGGCTGTGGAGAATCTCAATGTCCCATCCCAAGCTGATATGTCCTGCCTGGGAGGTGGTCCTTGTCCCTGCAAGGCTTTATGCTGATGGGAAGACTGTTGTTCAAGGCAAAACTTGCTTCTCTACATCCATCCTTGCTGCCCCTAGAACTTCTCCCTTGCTGGGCCCAGGTGTTGGGCATGCTTTGCTGGAGGAGTTGAAGGAAGACTCCCAGCTGGGAAAGGAACTGTTTGCACCCAGCTCCTCCCCACTCTCTCCTAGAGCAGCAAGGCAAGTGTACAAGTGAGCAGGGCTCTTGGGGAGAGGAAAGGGGGAGTCAGGAGAGCCCAGCACAAGCTGGCCATGAGCATGGGGCAGGCCACAAGGCTGCCATCCTGGGGACCATGCTGCCACCTTGGTGTTAGCACTAATGAAGGTGGAATTGTTTAACTTTCTGTACAGCATGGTATTAATTATTCTCTATTTGGGCCTTGCAGCAGCCACCATCTCCTTCTCTTCTAGGCCAAGGCCCCACACAGCAGCAAATGTCCCCTTGATGATGACCTCCAGCACATACTGCTGGCATGTTATGGAGAGATTTCTGGTTACAATTGTCAAACAGGAGAAATTATGGAATGTTTTGGGTTTCTCCTTGGCTCGCATGCTGGTGCTGTGTGGCTGGGAGGGATGGGGAAAGAGCCCACACTCTTTGGTGTGTTCCTAACTGTTTTGCTTCTGTTTGTCCTTCCCACAGAGAGTACGGATAACTTTGTCTCAAGTAAGTGCCTTCTTGCCCATTGCTGTTTTCCTCTGTGATTCATGTGTTCCTGCAGGGAATGTTGGGGAGCCCCAGTGCAAGTTAGCTGGGGTTGCTACAAAGCTYTGGCTTTCCATCTGTGAGCAAAATATCTGGGGAGGCTTTTGCCTTCTGACCAAAAAGCTGCTGCTACTTCTAGGGGTGAATAGGGTCGTCTTGGGTAGGGAAGTGCCATTGGGGATGTCCTGGTGCTTGCGAGTCCTCTCAATGTGCATTGAACGTTGTGTCTTTGGTGTTTTGGTTTCAGTTGGTGATTATGAAGTGAGTCCCACCCCACCAATCACCGTCACCCACAAACCAGAGGAGGACACTTTTGGGGTGAGTCCTGCCCTCCTCTTTACAGAACTATTCTGTATGTGTTTCTTGTTAGTGGGGGCTCTACTCTTACTGCATTGAGKTTTTGTTCATGTAAAATCTCTTCCTTTGTGACAGAAGACAGCCAAGATTCTGAGGGATTTTGTGGCTTGCACCAGGCAAGCAAAACACTAACATGAGCTGTGTCTCTTGGGTTTGCAGTGCGCAACTAGGCAGCCCTTTGGAAAAAGGCATCCTGTGAAGCTGCTGCTGGCAGGGTCAGACGTTCTCACTCTAAAAAAAAGTAGCACCCAGAGAACAAACAAACAGGCGATTGCGTGTTGCACGGAAATATTGAGCAGCTSTTTAGCCCTGTGAGGACCACAGATTTAGCTAGGTTTGTTTTGTCAATGCCAGTTTTCCTTCTTGTCTGCTCTGCTGGGCAAGCCACAAATGMAAAAGGAAAGAAAGCCTCACCAGATCTCGGGGCTTATCACATCTCAACACGTCTTTCATTGGCAGATTTCAGGTAGATTTAAAAAAAAATAGTGTGTACAACTGCTGACGGAAAGTTAACGTGTTATGTAATTGCTCTAATTTTGTGGAAGCTTGAGGAACTTAAAACCCATTAAATGCTAACGGAATGAACAAAACTCAGTCCACCTTGGGTTCAATTTTCATGCAGCTGAAATTCTCTTACGGTTGAAATGAAAGCCTTGAAAGTGGGGCTATAGTAATAATGTGTGCTGGTTATTAAATATGCAACACAGAAAATAAGCTCAGGATGAAAATAGCATATGGTAAAATAAAATTAAATATCACAGCCAAGATATCAAAAGCAWGAAAAACTCTTTTAAATTAACTTTTTTGTTAAATTATATATTTCCAATAATAACAAAACTGAGTTTTGTATTAGGAAAAATAAAGGAAAAAAAGGTCTAAATGCGACACGACCAAGTGCAGAAGTATTGGCCAAACGCCAAAGAAACTGTCTGCACTAGTGCAGCAAAAGTACCTTGAGTAAATACTCGAAGGAATAAATATCCAAAAATATTAGAATRAGGTTGGGGCAGTTAACCCTTTAGGGCAGCGAGAGTTGTCTCTATGCTCATCCACTGACATCCTTCCAGTGAGGGACTTTGGATGCTGTGGTGGTATAAATATTTACTTCTAAAAATTATAATAAATGAAGAGGTGTTGGAGACTCCAGAAAAAACATGAATTATTTTAAGGGGGAGTGGAGACCAGTTCTATTTMATTTCATCTGTTTTCTTTTTCTTTCCCTCATTCTTTTCCCCCTGGGGTGTGTTTGGATGSAGACAGGAGTGCTTTTTATATTAAAAAATAATACATGATAAAGCTGTTGGTCCTGCTTGTTGCCAGCGTGTCAGTGCAGCCCCGCTGCCGGGACACCGGGGCGTGCTGGGTGATCTCACAAAGGGAGAGGGTGACGTCACGGGCAGAGGGAAGGGCCGGGCATTCGGGAAGGGAGGGAAGCCGAGGTCCCCTCCTRCTGCAGACGTGTGGTGGGAAGCGGAGCTGACGTGCTGCCCAAACAGTGCAGTTTTTGAGAGGTGTCAAACCCAACAGTAGTGGAAGCTTCCTATGAAGCTCCTGAGRTGTTCCGAAGCTCTTTGCTTTCGCTTGCGTTTTTCTCCGATGCTGGTGCCCACGTGGCCACAGCAAGTGGTATGAGCCTCCAAAAGGGTAACTGAGCAAGGAAGTGCCTCTGTTTCCCAACTAGACTTCTAATTTCCTCTGCCTTGACTCTCAGCTTTGTTCCTTTCAGGTTTCCATAGCAGTTGGGCTGGCAGCTTTTGCTTGTGTCCTCTTGGTGGTCCTCTTTATTATGATCAACAAGTATGGCCGGCGGTCCAAGTTTGGGATGAAAGGTACGTGCAGTTGCTTTCCTTGAGCAGGAGGCTCCTTCCCGGATTGCCCAGCTCTTTTATGACCCATGGAAAGGTGTTATGTTTTTATTCCTATGTTGGTATTGGTGCAAAAACTGAAGAAACGTAGTCCAACCTTCTTCTGTTTATCGTTTAGAGAACAACAGAGATGAGGGGGCTGGAGGTTCTGGACTGCATATGTTAAGGTTAACGTGGGAAGAAGCACGTGTGCATGCCAATGGTGGGCAGGATATTGCCATGTCAGTGCGTAAAACGGCACCCACAGTTTTCCTCCAGTTGAGCTTTGAGTCTGCTTCTCTGGCCATGCAGTGAGGTGGCTGCAGTCAGAAGATGCCTGATTGGATTAGTGTTCTTTTTTTTTTTTTTTTTTTTTTTGGGGGGGGGGGCATGATGATAGATGATTTTCCCTTCATGTTGCCCTGGCTGCAGAGACAGAGGGAGAGGCGAAGTTGCTTTGTTTTCTGCTGGAAAGGCAGGCACGCTGTGTCTGAGTGCCTCTCTGAATGAGGATGAGATGCTACTGTGTACCTGTAAGGGCCGTGCTAGGAGAGCTGGCAGGTCTTTTAGTGGTGTGCGTGGTCTCCTGCATCCCCATTGGCAAGGTTCCTCCTCTGCTTCATGACCATCCACTTAAGAGGTGTTTCATATGGCTTGGGGAGTGATAAAAAAGGGAGAAAGGGATCTGGTATTAGCCATGTGGAGCTGTTTTGGTTTCTTTGGTGTCTCAGCACTAGCAATGTTTTTTTTTTTTTTGGGGGGGTGGTGCTGGAACTAATGCCCAGAGAAGCTGACCCAGTGTGTGTTACCTTTGGTGCCTCTGCTGGTGCCTCCGGTTTGGAGTCATTGGTGGCAYGCAGTGAAGGCTGAAGGAAGAGACTTCACGTGGCAAAGCAGTTTCCAGCCTGCCCCGTGGTTTATGCCTGCACCGTTGTGAAGACTGGCTTTGTGAAACAGTTTTGCAAAGGCTCGTGATTTGCAGTCTGTTTCTGGGCTTTGCTGGGGTCTGAATTACAGGATGGGTTGATGGGTTTGGGAAATTTGGTTTGTTTGCTTAGATCTTTGCTTTAGAGACTTTTCCAAGTGGGTCCAGGTGGGATTCAGGCTGGAGTTTTCCCTATCCATCCTATGGAGATGGAAGACAAGGCTTTAAATTAAATAGCAAATCTTCTACACCAATTTAGCAATATTTAGTCCATATGTCCAATGATGGGAACCATCTGGAAGGGTGTACTGACTGGTGGGTGGAGTGGAGGAATGGGAGACATGGTTCCTGGGATCAATTCCCAGCTCTTCTACTGATTCACTTTGTGTCCGTAGGCAATTAGCTGCCTTAACCTCTGCCTCTGCTTTAATTTCCCCAACTGTAAAACTGGGATGATGTTACCCGCCTTCTGGTGGGATTTGTCAGAGAACACTTGTAGATTGATTGGGCATTTGCCACTRGTGGGACTTGGAGATATAAATGCAAAAAAGAAAAGTAATTTTTTTTTGGCTGTAGCGAGAGAATCAAAGAAAAATAACCATTATGTGAGGAGCCAGTCTTGGTGAACAGATGTACGTATTTTCAGAGGGCTTCCAATAAGTATGTTAGTGGATATTCTGAGTCCCTGGAAACTAGAGGTGTGCAGTGATGGGTCCTGGTTTTGAGAGGCAAAAACACTTAAGCAGAAAAGCCTTCTTTCCTCTTTGCTGTGCTATCTATCTCCCAGCTATGACATTAAACAATAGCTCTGCGGAGTTTCTAGAAGCTTTTTCTGCAGTATTGGTTAGAGAGACAGAGTTGGCAGAGATTGAATGTATCTTTGAAATCAAGGCAGATATCTCTGGCTTTAACTGGGCGCACGTTTCTCGGGCACCAGCGTGGGTGGCCTGTCAGAACTGCTCACTGCCGTGGCCTGGAGAGTGCACGGTGCCCATGAACAAGCACCATCACTCAGTGGTGTCCCCTGTTCCCACTGACCCATGTTCCTGCAGTGCCCGCGGCTCTTCTCCTCATGCTTTGACTACTTGTCCTCCCTGAGCTCTGTTCCCCACGGACTGTCATGCCCTGCACGGCCTCAACCGCCTATCGCTGGCACAGAGAAGCAGCTCTGAGCATTTGCCCTGGGTCTCTTCTGCTTTTTTCATTCACCGATGGAAAATAGTCTTAACCTCTAAAAATCAAACATCCTGGTACGAGGCATTACGTCTTTAGCCTTGCATGTCCCTTCCTTGTGTCAGGCTTGCTGCCAAACTTGCCACTTCTGCACTCACAATGTATATGCTGCCCTTCCATCCTCATGCCGTGGCCGAGATGCTTACTGGTACCTTGGCCATGGCTTACCCTGGTGGCTGTAACTCCTTTGCTTCTGGCCTCCTTGGGGAACATCTCAGTCCTCTCCGCTGTTTCCAAAAGGCAATTCCTAATTTCTCCTCCTTAGCTCCCTTGCAGGCCCATTAGCCCAGAGCCCATCTCTCCCCTTAGATTCCTTTGGGGTCTCAGCCAAGCTGTTGCACATGCTCCCAGCTTGGCAATTATACTTGCAAACTTTTGTTTGCCCTGTGCATTTTTGGCTGGCTGTTTCCCCTAGTGTCTCCTGTTTCACTTTGCTAATGGTCTGTTGTTCATTTTCCTCCCACAGCTCATGAAAYGATGCCCTTGTCCAAATCGTCAAATCATTTTACTTAATGATCCTGATCTGTTATCCTCGGGTTCACATAGAAGTTCTACCTTGTTCTGTTCCCATATACTAGATGCAACATAACTGGCAACCAGCCCCACATCTCCTTTGAGCTTGTACTTTCCTCTGGGTCACCCGCTATCATTTAGTTCTTGGGCAAGAGCCATCCTGTATGGCACTCAACATGTTACTGTTTACTAAGAAAAAGCCCAAACCCTGAGTCTTTTTGGGWGAATGCCTCATTCCCTGAATCAGGAACTGTTCATAGCCAGCTGATATATTGCTGCTTGTTGTTGCAATCTCAGCTTGGCAGGACTGTAGGAGCAGGTTTTTTCCTGTTGTTTTTGTCACAGCCACAGAACATCGTGTGCTCGTGATAGACGTATTATCCAAAGTACCTCGCGAGTCCCTGTGAGTCTGTCTCTTTCCTCCCGCATCCCCTAGCAGTTAAGTGGAGAGTTTATGTTCTGGAGAGAGGAGGGTGCACTTGGACTGGCAGGGTTGGAAATGAGGTAGGTCTGGAGGGTGCCCCGAGGCCGTCTGGATTGTCGGGCTGTACAAGCGGAGCAACTGGCTGCATAGGAGGCAACCTCCGAGCTGCGTCTGCTGAGAAGGGGGTCACGGTGTTTGGGGTTTGAGGAGACCTGCATGGGAGGACCCACGTGSTCCCCTCACATAGTAGCACCTCCTTGGACACTAGCATGGGAGTCCTGCCAGAGCCTGTGACCTGGCTGCTGAGAGAGCCCCCAGCAGAGCTGTGAAAGGCCCTGCCCTGCCAAGCGCACGATGGGCGGGCTGCAGCAGAGGCAGCCACAAAAGCCCCTTGTTAAGGGGGCTCTAACGTGCTGTGTTCCCGGCGCGCTGGCGTCACTGGGCTGAGCTCGCGGAGCCTGGCGGCGTGCCATCCTCATTGCCTTCCTCTAGGGAGGGCATTCATTAACACSGGATCACAGATGTCAGGTCCCCTTGCTGGCTTTCTTTTGACTTTGACTCGTGTGGCTGGGGGACATGGAGGTGGCCGAGGCGACTGTGGGCAACTGTTGGGGCCGTGGGATCACCGGACCCGCAGTGGTGGAGGTAGCAGCACAAGGGCAAACAAAGCACCTCTGTGAAATGTAGCCTTGCAAGGCCAATGCAGAGGCAGTGGAGGGGAAATAGCCCTGAAAAGGGAATACAAAAGCCAAGAAACATCCAAGTCAAGGATACGCATGGTAACTGTTTGCTAGAGGTTYCTCTAGCCGGAGGAGAACTGAGGTGCTTTTGAAACCTATTAGTCTGTAAATGCAGAGAGAGGAACATGATCTGGCAGAGCAAGGATTYGGGTGTTGGAGCCTTTCAGTTTAGTTCCCGCTCTGAGGAGAGTGAATTTTAGAGTTCGAATGGACAGCCTGGAAGCAGCAAGTGCTGCATCCTCTGCTCAGTTGTCACCTACTTGGATTTGGAGCTCTGTGTCCCGGTCTCTGGACTGYTCACTGGGGAATGGAGTCTTTTACACCTCGCCTTTTGGGGTCAGACTTGTAAACCCAAGCCTTCCCATCAAAATATAATCCCAGCAGATGACAGGAAATGAAATTTCATAATATAATAAAAAGTTGCACAGAAGTCATGGGACTAACAAAAAAGAAATTTCATATAACAATAATAAGGACACACAAATCCTGGGGCTAACAAAGTGTTTGGATGAATGGCACAGTGATGGGGGCTGTATAAATGCTTAGCTTGTTGGAGTAAAATATATGCTCCTTTGGCCTATTTTCTGTTATGTTTGCAAGCGTCTTGGGAGAGAGAAGTCATGCTCATGCATATTTGTGTGATGTGTTCCTGGTGCTGCACAATTTAAAAAGAGTTTGCAAAGATGTGGCGAGAAAGATGCTAGAGAGAATGCAGGGACAAAAGTACTTGTYGTTTTGCTGAGATGAACTGTTTTCTGGGCTCTGAGATTAAAAACTATTWATGTTCTCTAAATGAGGTTTCTTGCACGGGTGGAGGCAGTGCCAGCTTGATAGTTCAGACTTAGTTGCATCTTCTGAGAATCCATTGCTTTGTAATCTGATTTTGTGGAGGAATGAAGTGGGTGTTCATGTGCAAGTGTGTGTGTGTACGTGGTCTCTTTGTCACTCTCTGCAGCAGCTTTTGGATCTGCTGGCCCMTTCCAGCCGGAGGAGGCTGGGGGAACTTGAGATGCTGGTTTGTTCTTGTATGGGCATCATGGCATTAGGAGGCGAAGCAGGGAGTGACAACTCTGGTAGACGGCCCCTCGTTGGAGGTACCTTGAGCCTTTCTGGGTGTCGAGGAATATGTAGGGAAGCTCAACCTGGGACACGGAGTGAAAYACATGGGAAGGAGCTTCCACGGGGCCTGCTCTTGGTGGGTGTTATGCATGTCTGTCCAAATACATATCTGTATTTTCCTTCTGAATAGACAGAATCGGCAAGGAGGTGGAAGAGAGAAGGAAGGGAGCAGTAAATATGCCCACGCTTTCTGTAATGTTTCAGGAATCACATCACTGTCAATTCATTTGGTATTTGTTGTAATAGCCCTGATCAGTGTGCTGGTGCTGCTGATGCGCATGTGAATGTCAGAAGTACTTGCAGAGCTGTTCCATTGTAATTTAGCATTAGTTAATAGGTACTTAAAGTAAAGTGGTTGCCTATTTGATTATGATTGGGGGTTATTAACATTTTTTTCCATAAACAGATGGTAACTGTCCGCTGAGTCGATTGCAGAACAATTCCAGGGTTCTGATTCAAGAGGACCAGCTCCTGCAAAGATATCTCAGATGCTTGGCTTTTGGGTTGTGTTGATTTGTTTTTTGTTTCTCTTTTTTTGCTTTCCTCCTTCATCATGCAATTATCACTGCAGCTTTAAAGGGGGGAAATATACAAGAGCGATGACCTGCTTTTCAGATGAGGCWTAATTCTGATATATGTTGCCTTGGCCAAGTCTGGCTACAATAGTGTGCTGGTGGTTTTTCCCTGATTATCCATCTGCAACTAGATAGGAATGAAAGAAACAATGTGCAGCTTGGAGAGGCGATATCTTCAGGGTTAGTTGCTCGGGAGAAAACTCTGAGGCCCTTTCGTTTCATCCTCGTGGAATTCTGTCATGTAGCAGGAGAAGGAAGAGAGAGAGAGCAAAGCGGTGTCATCCAATCTTGCCACAGCAAGACAAGGGTTACCCTGCCCAACTGTGGTGTGCACTGACCAGTCCCAAAGCCCTGGTAGGGAGGGATCCTCTTGATTTCTTTGAACCCGTTCCTGTAGCGTGCAAGGTTCCCATGCCACAGTCCCGAGGGACTGAACTCCTCCTGATTCCCTTGAAATCGGCTGGCAGAGTGAGTATGTGGCATTGAGGTCAACGCTTTCCTCCTGGCATCTTTCTATTTGCTTGAAAAGCCCCTGGAAGTACTTCATGTGCTGGGTATTACTTGGTTTTATTTGCCTGAGAAGTAGATTGAAAGGGCATAGGGTCTCACTGGCGCTTCCTTCTGTAAATACCTGTTTATACTCTGCTGAAATTTTGTGCTATTTATTCATATATTTATTTATGCCCTCGATTGACTGGTGCAGCAAGGGAAGGTCATAGCGCAGCTTTGTAGAGTTGGGCCTCTTGAGAAAGCTGCAGGAGATCCACCTCCCCATCTTGGAGAGAAACCTTCAGGAGGTCYATCTAGGGTGCTGAACAAGGCAAAAACTTCTGTGTCTTCTGCCCTGCAAAGGTAGAACCGCTTTCACGCCAACCATTAATGCTCATGTCCCATCTCCTCTGTTTCCAGCTTTCTTGTTATAGTGAAGACCTTCAAAAGGTGACAGGGTGCTCTTGTAGTCTGGCTGTCATGCGAAATCGGGAGGATCCAATCCAGACAAGAATGCAGCCACTTCATCCCAGCCTTGTTTGCCTTGTGTCAGGTCCCATTTTGTTRTTGTTGCCCCAAAAGGGACAAGGAACCATCCTTGGAAGGAACTGGAGAGATGCCTCAAGCAACCTGCAAAAGAAAGGATCAGTAGGAGATCTGAGACTGTTTAGATCTATAAATAAAATAACTTCCCTCTCCTAGAAACATTAACAAGTTATTTATAAAGGAAATGATAATAACTGTTCAATGCATTTTGCTAGCATCCATTACAACTTTTTTTACAAAACATGGATGTGTACTTGAGGAAATTACTAAAGGTTTTTGTGAAGTATCAGATTGGTAGTTTTTATTTGACCTGCGTTGCACCAAGCTTCCTTCGTGTAGCGTTTTTACTCCATGCTCGTGACCTCCCACCCTCTCCTTATCTTYCTCACTTGCATGTGCATCATATGCTCTAATTTAAGCTGCTTTTCAGCCTGGAGGGCACCAGTCACACAGAAGGAGCCCAACAAGAGCGGGCTGTTGTTGTGTTTGTACRGGGCARCTTTTCCTTCACAGTTCTCATTGCWGAGTCTCACRAGTGGTTTGCATGTTAGAGAKGGAGTGTCAAAAGCCACACAAGTGACACTCAACTTATTTGKGGTGTGGTGTGATGTAAACTCACAGTTGAACTGGTGAAAATCTCCAGATTTTCTTTTCCATTTTTAAAGACTTCTCGGTTCCAGGCTCCCAGGGCTTTTTACCCAGTAAAATGCAAACAAGTGGAAGCAGGCTGGAGCTGCAGGACTGGAGAACACCCCGGGTCAGTGAGCACCAGCAGGAGATGATGACCTTGCCATGTGTGCTACCATGCTTGGCTTCTATTTTCAAGTACAGCGTGGGCACAAACTTGCTATCTGGTTCCAGAGAAAGGATTAGAACAAGCAAGAGGCTGCCCTTTCCCTTACGTTGGAGCACCAGGAAGACTCTCTCTATCCACTGTGATTCAGAAGCAACCGAGACATGCTGGATTTTTGTTCAGTCACTTGCATCTATCACTTCCACAGCTGTGAAATTCAATGCTACTTAGCTTCAATCACGGAGCAGCTTTCACCAGGGACCACGAGGAAGGTGTCAGTCCTCAGAACGTTTCATCTCGGTGCCTGCATTACTCCTGCTTGGCTGCTCCCTGCCTCTCTGGTTTGAACCTGGAATACTGCTTGGAGTTCTGCAGTGTCTATCTGTCTTCAGATGGTTTTGCCGTAGTGAAAGATGCTGGATTGACAGCACAGAGCCTGAATAATTCTGTTCGTCCACCCAACAGGTATCACAGCAGCAGGATAGGTGTTTTTTTCCCCCCCTTCTTACTAATATGACTGATCTGCTGAAGAGATTGTGTCCTCAGGCCCTACTTCCAGTGCAGCCTTCAATGCCTCTCTGAAGGTGGCCAACAACCAGGCAGCTGTCAACTTTGATGTGTCTTTAATAAGGAGCAAGATATTGTGGGAAGAAGCGAAGGGCCTTATTTTAATTGTAATTTGTTTGTACTGCGGTTGTCCAATTATACTTTGAAAAGATTTTGCTTCTGTTAATGCTGATAAATGTTCCTTGGGGAGGATGCCCCTGATGAGTTCATCATCTCTTCCTTGTTGTGACTTGCTGTAGGATCCTTGTTGATTTGTGCCTTGTTTAGCCAGGGCTGCTGAGATGCAGAATTCTTTCCTTCAGTCATGGGGTAAGAGAGGCTAGCCCTTGGTTAAGGGATGACCAATGGGTGAGGTGAATGCAATGTAAATGCTGGATTGCCAAAGAATGCATTGGAGAGTTCTGAAGGGGAACATACAGGAGGAAGAAAAGGATGTTGCTTGTTTCTGTACATGGGCTGAATGTGCTTAAAAGAATGCCAAGAAATTCAAAGACAGCCTTCCAAGTGATGGGAGAGGAGCTGTCATTTGGGCTACTTAAACTTCAACTGGCAAAAGCACCAATGAAGCAAACTGTAGAGGACAGTGGTCATGGAGTGAGCTAACAGGCTTGTTCCACCTCCAACATCTTTGTCATGGAATGATAAGCCTGCCTGTATCCTGGAGAGCCTTAAGAAACTCCAGCAGCAGCACCAGTGTTTAGCATCTCTGTTGATGAAGGTGGGAACAGTGCAGAATCCTGCGATACTTGGGCATTTCTATCTGCAACTCTACTATTAAAAATCAATGGACCAGAAGATAATGTCCAGCCTTGTACACAAAGGCAGGTGCTTTGGCAATATTTTGTGCATAGTAAGAAAAAAAAAATCACATTTGGATTCTAATGTTGTGTTTGGGCAGGGTTCATAATCTCATTTCTGGTTTGGTCTCCATTTGATATCTGGGTCCTGGTTAATGAAGGAAGACGGGATGTTGTTTCCCCTTAAGCTTGGCTTGTGCTTCTGAAATGGGAGCCAGGAGATGTTGTTGCTTGTGGACACTTAAATTTGCCCCAGATCTCCCTTTGGGCTCTGCATATGAGGTCCTGCTGCCTGCCARCAGGAAGCATTGGGAGCCCCAAGTGAATCTGGCAAGTGCCACTTATGACTCCCAGTGCACCCACGAGACCTTGCCCAGCCCAGTTGCCAGCTGTCAAACCGATTTGCTCCTCATTTCAGGCAGTTTTGCAAGATTTGCTCCCTGCATCTCAAATTTGGCAGCACGAGAAGACGGGGAGTTACTGCTCACAGCTGTCCTGTGTCTCTTGGCATCCTTTTGTCTCTGTGTCCCTCCGCACTAGTTGCAGAACAGTTTTCCCTTTATTTGCTTTGTTTCACCTCGGTCCAATAGAGCTGGAAGGAAGGTGTTTCATGTCAAGACTGTTGCACCGCAGCCCAGCATCCTACATGCATTGGTGTCAGCAGGTGCTTTCATGGCTCTTTTGGATACCTGTGATCTGGCTGAAAGCTTTCACGTTGTGACCTGAAAGAGGCCTTTGCCTGCAGAAAAAGAACACAGTTTGTCCAGAGCCCTATTGAGAACAACTACCCTCAGAAAGGGGCTTTTGCCTGGTCTGCCTTTGATTTCCACCTGAGCCAAAATGCTGTGTCAGCTTCAATAAACAAGAAATGAAGAAAATACAATTGTGGCAGACAAAATAAGCATGCCTACCTGGATTTTTAGATTAAAAGTACTTTGAATTGCCTCTCATTCAACCTGAAACAGAGGATGGCATGGGGGAGCCTACACCACTTTGCTCTCTATCCCAAGACGTGATTTATCCACCTCAGCAAATTGCAAGTTTTTCTAGGCTTGACTTTGGATGCAATCGGGAATCAAAAGAAAAGGCCGAGACTCAGGATGGAAGGGGAYGCCCGGTGCTGTCGTTCACCCTGGTTTTGAGCCCTGCCCCTGGTGGTGCAGTCGGAGGTGCCGGGGCTGGGCGGGCAGCACGCTGGCCGAGGCTCCCCCAGCGCACGCCGCGCCGGCCGCCCGCACAAAGCCCTGCGGCAGCTGCCGCCGTCGGAGTGAGGAAACCGTCCCTTTGGTTGCTGACAAGACGATTTCATTTTGATGCTCTAAAAGCTCTTGTGACATCCGCAATTTTCCAGATGGATAACGAAAACCTGTAAGCAGGGGCGTCCCGGCGGCTTTGGAAGCGCTTGCCTGTGGAGCTGCATCCATTGGTTTCATAGCTGCTGACAGGACTTAATAATCATTACGCTAAGCGGAGCTGGCATGGGGAGAGGCAGGTGAAATTGCTGCTCTCCTCGGGCTTGAGGCATTTGTCGTGGAGCAGATGTGGGTCAGAGGGGAGCCCGAGGACACTGGAGATGTCCTGGGAACCTGTGGGTTCTCGCCCCGCATGGATGGCTGCCGTGCCTCAGACTGCTCTCCATGGAGAGCGGTGACAGCAAGAAGGTTCAGTTGTGGCATTGAGGCCTCCTGCCGTCGAAGATGTGCTGCAGGGTTGGCCTGTCAACCCGTGCTCTTTCCTCTGCGCCTTGGTTTCCCCTCTGTGCTGGTGGGGTGGCTCTTGGGGAAGGCAGAGCAAAGCATCTCTCTAAAGATGGATCTTGGCCCCAGGCAAGCTAAAAACCTCCACGCCGGAGGATTGCAGAGTCCCCTGCTGCTCTTCCCTTCCTCCTGCCACTTCTCCCCATCACAGGGGTGCCTGACCTGGGCGTCCCATGCAGGACMAGGGCTGCTGGATGGGGCTCCTTCCTGTGGAGCCACATGAGGCTCATGTGGGGGACTTGCTTTTTTTTCCATTTCCAAATAGTCAGTAAAGATATTAACTAAAACCAGGCTTATATTAGTTGCCATATTAGTACCCTTTTCTTGCAAAAAACTGCTTTACATTCGTACCCAGCCGCCTCTTTACGGCACAAGTGGTTGTGGAGGTTTTGGTGAACTGCCTCGARTGGTGCTAGCAGATAAGAACTGCATAAATAAAGTTTACTGTTGTGATTAACATTGCTGTGTGACAGTACTCATAGCCAAGCCCATTGGAATTAATTTTTCAAGATTTTTTTTTCGGAGATGCCATCAAATACTTTTTGAGACCAAATATTCTACAACCTTTATTGACTAATTTTGTGATTTGATAAGGAGAAAGTAAAAGGAGAAAGTGTGGTTGGATTTTGTAGCTCAAATGCTTCATGATCTTGTTTCCACTATCCACTTAGGCTCTTGATTTTTTTTTTTCCTTAATATTTCTTTTGTATTTTACTGGATTTAAAGATAGGCTTATGCTGATGTATAGAAGAAATTGAGGAAAATRAAAGTTGTGTGTGTGTATGCATGTGCGTATGAAAAGAAATTTCTTTGAAGATTTACAGTATGTTTCTGAGTTGTTGAGCAGTTTCTCAGAATCTGCTGCAGGTGTGTTCCTTTGGTGTGTAGTACTAAGATAGAAAATATTGCTAAGTTTTCTAGTACAACTTTGTTTAACTGTGCTGACCACTACATCATTTTTTCATTCTCTTTCTTTCTCTAAAGAATATGAATTCTTCTATCTCCTGTTTATTCACAGGCTTCTGTTATGAGAGGGATCATGGCCAAAATTGATTGAAAGCAGATATGGCCTGACTCGACTTCTGAATGTGTGCAGAAATCCCCTTCCTTTGTGCTGCTGCTGGAGAGCTGAGTTTTAGATCTCTCCTCTTCCCTCCCTTTTTTTAATATTATCGTTTAGCTCTTAATGATAAAACAAATGGTCTCAACTTACGGTTCTTTTCTGTCTGCATTTACTATGCTATTGATGTATTTGGGAACATCATTTCTGATTTGGGCTTATTCTGTCCTCTTAAGAGTTCAAGTAATGCTTCTTGGCTGCTACTGCCTATTAACATGGTACTGCAGTTAATGGGCTATCAGCAGGTGCCAGAACCTGTCATCAGCAAAGCAGATATATTCCACCCTGGCATATTAAAGCAGAAGCTGTAAGATAAAAGGAAGGCCTCTTTCAGTATTTTGATACGTGTAGGAAAAGGCACTGGTTTAAGTTCTGCTTAAGTTGCTGTGATCAAGGCACATACCAAGAAAGTCACCTCATCTGAAGTGCATCCTACCAGAGAAGCTAAAATGTGCCTTAAGATTCGGGGATGCTTCAGAAAAATAAGATTCACTTGGGTGCACTCCTGTCCCCAAACCTGCTTTGCACCAGGCTTCGTCAGGGCTTCAGTATGCAGTGTCAGGGCCAGCTGTATGGGCAAGCTTGTGGTTAATCCACTGACATGGAATGAGCCTCTGTGTGTGCTTTTTGTTTGTTTTTAGAGGGGAAAATGTGCTGTTAACTACTGTAGATTAAATCTTTGCCTGATGTGCTGCAGGACATGTAGCATCTTTGGATGCTAGCCAGATGTATTTTTATTTTTTAAAGTTTATTTGGATGAAACCACAGTGGCGTTTGTTTACCCATTACCGTGCAGTTGTGGGAAGTCGTTTCACAAACAGTGTCTGTTTGGATGCACGATYGCTCTGCTGACCTGTGGTGCAGCAAGCCCTCTGACACCAGCCYGGATGAGCAGGGAGGTTTGTGTGCTGCTGAGTCGGTGCCCTGAGGATCAGTCTTCATCACTTGTCAACCAACAGCAAAATTCCTGTTAGGTTTCACTGGCTCAAGCTTTGTCTTTAGATTTATTAATTTCTCTTAGCCATCTGCTTCTTGTGTGAATTCGTAATGATTTCAGATTCTTTAATGTCTTCCATTCTTAATAGGAAACCCTTAAATCTTGAATTCAGCACTCTAGAACTTTACCTAGGATCTGTTTCAGAGAATTTTCTTCTCAGATGTTGGTGCATTGTTGGCTCGTGTACAAAGCTCTGATTGCTTTGGCATCTTGTAGCTCTCCCTTACTGGACGCTTGTTTTTAAACTGTATAGCCTATCATTTATACCATCGCCATCTACAAAATGTTTTAGATAGCATGCTGCTTTACAATGGATAAAGAYGCAAAGCCATTGCCTTGTAAAACTTGCAGCTGAAGATGAGAATGGGTGAAGATGTGGCAGCATGAAGGGAGAGGCGGCAGAGTAACATAAGCACTTGCTTGACAGCCTAAATGTGTGCGTTTTGAGGCTTCATGTCACCTCGAACAAAGCAAGTGGGRGCAGAAGAAACTCTTGGAAAGCTTTGTGCACCCGGAGTGCATGCGTGCAKGTGTGTGCCGGCATCAGAGGGGGATGAAGGTAGGAAAAGGCTTTGTGAGGTTGTCRGTAGCTGGTGATAGATGCTGGTTGAGCTGCACTGAGCTGCAGAGCCTGGAGTGGCTGGAGTGAKATTTTCTGTTGTGCAGGTTCTTTAAGGGTAAACCATCTTGTCTGGAATTTGCACCAGTGATTTCCTAAATGTGCTTGACATGACCTGAGTGATAGCGAGGGAGGGGAGTGAATGAGCAGGAAGAAGGAACAGCAATCACTGCCTGCCTTGGTTAGGGATATAGGAGATAGGAAGTTGGTAGCTGAAGCTTAACTTTTTGTTTACATAGTTTTAAAAACACTTTCCTTTAAGACCAATAGTTGCAGAATCTGTGTGACCCATGGATGTGGTCTCTGCAAAGCTTTGGACTGCCCAGTTGATGCTTTCTATCCAGCCCGTTAAAGATTATTTCCTCTCTCTGACAAATTCCGTAGCCCAGGTTGGAAGGTCTGGATACTTTTTTGAAAAGGATGTTGCCTAAGCCATGAGGTTTGATTGATACAGAGTCCAGCACAGCTCTGTCAGTTTAAATTATTGAGGAGATAGAACTGTCTTGATCTAGTAGCAGCTGCGTCTTGTCCATCTTGCTACAGTCAAAGGTCCTCCTGTGTCCGTGCTGCTGTTAGCTGGAGCAGRTAGAACCAGGCATCAGGCTTCATTACCTTTATATTTGCCTCACGTTCACACTGGGTTCAGCACAGCTCTCTGAGCACTGAAAGGCTACTGCTAGGATATGTCTGAAATGATGCTTTTGGTCAGCCTTTGGGTCTTTTGTCTTCGTGTGCACGTTGATAGGAAATGGTAAAAATTAAATTCTTTATGAATATTATCATTGCAAGCATCTGTGTGAGAAGGCAGATCWCTAAATTGTTTATAAAGCAGAGATGGATTTTCTATATGAAGGTTGTGCTGCTGGGAGGTGTAAAATCTGCCTGTTCTTGTAGATGCTCCGAAGCTCAAATTTCCACACATCAAGGTAAAATGGTTGTTTCACACTGGAAYGCAGCTGCTGTGATTGCAAAGACAAAATGGACTTTGGGTAGTTTGGCCTGTCCTAACAGGGCCTTAAGMCTGAGGACTGGGGCTTTGGATTTTAACTCATCACTTCGGAGCCTGGGGATGCGTGTGCACGATCCCCCTGCACTGCTCGGCCTCTGTTCCGAGGGAGCTGCCTGCAGTGCCAGAGTTTGTCCTGTGTTGAAGCTGTTGAGGTGCGAGGGGTCAAGTGTGTCGCTGCACCAAAGAAAGTCTTCAGGATGTTAAGACATAATCTCCTGCAAGCTGTAGGCTGAGGGAAGTGTTGATAGTAAATATTGGCTCCTCGAGGATAAAGAAATGAGCATTCCTCATCTGTTTGAGGTAGTTTATCTCCGTTTCTGGGGCAATATCACAAATGCACAGATTACGCCTTTGCTGTGGATGTGCCTTTTCTTGTGCTGCAGACACTACAACGTGTGGCTGCATTCCTAGTTGGTGTCCAGGAGCAGCTCTAAGTTGGGCTGTCGCTGTGTGTTGCCTTCTGAAGAACGGGGACCCACGGACGAGCCTCCAGTCTGGTCTGCATCGGTGTGTGAGCCGCTCCAGCCTCATCCTCTTAGCTGTGCTTTGCTGGGGGCTCCTAGCAGATCAGCTGAGCTTTGCTGAATAAGCAGCTGGTGGATAATTTCATTTGTGTTACCTGTTGAGAGGGACGTGTGTGCCAGCCTCTTTTATTTTAAAGCATTGGGAGCCTTAAGAAGTAGCTAAGGGAATTAATAGGCAAATCCTACTGAAATTCTTGTAACATCCTTTGACGATCCTAGTCTTAATATCTAACAAATGCTGAAATACGTGTGATGGGAGAAGCGGAGAGTGCTTAATGGAATATTTTATTAACTAGAGAAAAAGGCCTTGAATCAGTCATGCCGAGTGAGAAACTTGGTGTGGTTTCTAAGAGAAGAGCAGGGCAGGGRCTGTGGACAGAGATGGGCTCCATGACATGAACAGTAACCAAGTGGGCCAGTTACAATGTACAAAGGTTAAGGAGTCATCCCAACAGAAGTGGCACTGTGGAGGCTGTTAAATACCAGGACTGAGTTTTAGTTTATCTTCTACTAATGAGTTGTTTGGACCTAGCGATTTCACGTTGGAGTGGCCTTCATATCGGCCTAACAAGACTAATCACTGCAGACTCCCTCTGTTATTGCCCAAGAGGAGTGGGTTTCTCATTAGGTATATGCAGAAACATTTAAAGTAGCATCTCTCACCACTGACTATAGAGAGAGCCCTAGGGACAGCACTCTTACTTAGCTAMGTTGTGCTTTGTAAGGGTGTTCTTGGAGATTGAGGTGTCTTGAGCCACCTGTGAAAATACATTAAAAACAGAGGCTGAACAGCTATGACCCAGAAGCAGTCCTTGACTTAGTACCCCAGCCGTACAGCTAGAATGATCTGGCTGCTTTCTGCTAAGAAATACTCCATTATCAAGCCAAAATTAAACCCAAAAATGAAAGCTCTTCAAACAGGATGTGGTGCACGTTTGGGGTAAGAGCATCCTTCAAGGCTTTCTGGGGAGTTTTGCTTGAAGAGCTGGCTCGCGTGTTGACCGGTCTCATGGTGCTTGTGCAGTGCGGGTTTGCCGTGAGGTGTCGTGTGTAGGTTTTGAGAGAAGTCTAAGCGCACGCTAAGGATTTTTTGAGATCTGTGTTTTTGGCAGATCTCTCTGGCATCCGATGACGAGAAGTGCTTCCCGCGCTCTTTCACTGTGCTCTTTGTTGGAGATTGTTATTATTAAACTTTTTATTATCATGTCAGCTAGAAAAGAGGTGCGAAGGAGGATACATTATCACAGCCTTCAGCAGGCAGCAAAAGGGAAAAATGAGAGATTAGAGATATTTTCAGAAGGAAAAGAGACAAAGAGCAATGGCCTGAACTGCAGGAAGATTTGAAAAGCTGGTAGGAAAGGCTTGGGATGGCAGGGGAATATAGTATCTAGCTGGGTAGTRATTCAGGGCTTGGCTGGAGAAGCACAAAACCAGATTTCCAAGATGTTTTTCACGTGCCATGCCAGGGGCTCAACTCCCTAAAGAATTCAGTGCCCCAAAGGATAAATTGTCTGCAAAATGTAGCTTGTTAATGCCCTGAGTTTTGCTTTTGTGCTGTGTCTTGGTGTGACATGAGACCCAGCATTGGCATCTCGGTGTGCTGGGCAGTCTGTCCAGCCTCCCTTCCCACGACCCTGCTTTGGGAACCGGTTAATACCTACGACATGAATACCGAATGGCGTCCTCGGCACCAGCGAAGCTTGCAGGGTCTATTGCTCCCATTGCACAGGCTGAGGTGGGCGGCACGTATATATTTTTTGTCCTGACGTGTGCAGTGTGTAAAGATTTTGTGCTTGCTGCCCCGCGTGGTCTGGTTGTTTCCCGAGCCCACGTTAGTTACGGCAGCTTTTGGCGTGCCCTGCGTTGATCATTGCAYGAGCGGGTGCCTGCTTTTCATGCAGGGAAAGCAGTATTTCCTGGAAAATGAAGTGAACTAAGGCATGTGTTTACTGCTACTSGAGCAAAGCGGTCCCAGGCTGGGCTACAAGATACACAGCTAGTGTTTAAAATTAAGAGAGCGAACATCGACATGGAAACGGGGAGAGCAGGAGCCTGGGTAATGRGCTGGCGTTGCTTCCCTGCTAATACGACCTTGGAGATGGTCTGCGGCTCTGCAGGAGTTTGGGGAGTAACGTGTCTGATAGCATCATGTGAGAGGTGTGCGTTTTGTCTGTGCGTATTTATATCTGAGCTCACGTATTTGGGGGTGTGCGGGGTTTATTCTTTCGCTTCATCCYGGTGTTTTTATCACTCCATCTCCAGCTCTGTGCGACCCAAGAATCTATCGCAGCCCAGCAGGCGATGCCGTGAGCTCCTCCTGCAGCAGCCAGGGTTCTCAGGGTTAATGTCTGCTCCTTTGAACTGCCACCTAAAAATCCTCAGTCAAAGCATTGCACCCTAAAAGCTAGAGCACARTGGCCAGCCCCAYGGGGACTAGATCTTCACKCYTTAGCCTYGGTTGGAGCTGGGAGGGGAGCAGCKATCAAAGCAGGGCTTTGCACCTGCTGGTGGTCCCCTCCTTGTGGCATTTAGGGCACCTTTAGAAGAGCAGCAGCGTCTCCTTTGATCTCTGCTCTTGAGGTACCCCACGGAGAGCGGATCGATCGCTGAGGAACCCAAGGCCCTGGCTCTGAAGGGAGAGTTTTTCAGATCAGAGCCAGCGTTTGGGATACCTGTTGGTGSTATGAATGCTGTGATGCTGGGCAGAGTATAAATTATTAAAAACAATTTTATCTAACAGGCAGTCGCAGTGGAACTGTGTTATAATGAATTGGATCCTGCAGATTTCAGTCGAGCAGCATAGGGGAGGTGGGAGAAGAGGTAGTCTCCCCAGTACAAAAGCAGCCATGGGGAGCTCTTTGAGCCTTTTCTCCGGCTCAGGAAATCCAGAAGAATAGCTGAGCCTCATAGATCCCCCTGGACTCCACAGATCTTAACACCATTTTATGCAACCGCAGTAGTTTTAAAGGTCACCGTTCATTCTGGAGGATGYATGGAAATAGCAGCCTTTATGTGTCAAAGGAAAAAGAGGCATGTTCATGGTGTGGGGGAAAGGGAGACCCTTGGGTGGCGTGGGAGCTCTTGTCTGGGGGTGGCATTTACTTGGGAAGAGAAGACAGCCCTTCCCTGGCTTTCCTGGCAATGGAGCTGGGTGAAGGGCAACTGGGATGACACAGAAGGAATAAAATGCCKTGCAGAGCTGGCGAAGCACCGAGGGCAGAGCAGGCTGGTGTGGGGACAGCCTGGTTCCCTTTGAGACTGATGGAGCCAGGGGCCTTTCTGCTCACGGAGAATATGACTTGAATGGCCAGTGAGCGCCTACCTGGCATCCTCATGGTGGTGAGGATGGACTATGGCCATGCTCAGTTTGAAGTGGTTTCTCTTCAATCTTTATTCACCTCTGTGTATCACAACCCACCTTGCAAATTTGCAGCCGTTCCCTTAGCCCCACAGGTGTTTTCTTGTAAAATATGTTTTCTTATTTTTAAAATGTTTGGATGGGCTAAGGATTTGTTTGTTGCTGGTGGGCCACGCGTTACCATTTGCACGCTCCTGTCGTGTCCTGCATCTTTTGGTATTGGGAGCACCTTGGCCAGGAAGGCCAAGGGTAGCTTGGCCTGCCTGGCCTGTGTGGGGGCCCTCCTGAGCTACAGAAGCAGTTTTTACACAGAAGTCCTCCTCCCTGTTAGGTGCAGTGGTAGGTCCTGTTCAGGAGGATGAGCCTTGAGCTGCCTTTTCCATAAGCAATGAAGCATCCACTCGCCCTGCTAATTCTGAGGAGGAAACTGTTGTTTTGCTGGTTATTGCTGCCCAGATGAACCGAGCTGGCTCAGATTTGAGCTATGATATAGCAGGAGGCAACAGCCACGATAAACATCATTAAAAAGGAGCTCAGGGTACCCATGTGCAGAGGTGCTGCTGTCTGAAGAAAGGGGTTTTGAGGAGCAGTTTGGGGGCTGCTGACTAACCCCTTGCAGCCTGGGCTCGTCTCTGAACTAGCTGCATCTCCTTGGAGGCAGATTGTAGGCAGCGCGCAGAAATGAATCTGTACTCGCGGTCTATAAAACACACAATAGGAGCCGCTCTCGACATCCAGGCAATTAAAACGTCTGCTCTGTGAATAAAAAGAGCCTAATAATAATAATAATGGTGAAGTTAATGAGATTTCAAATGTCTTTGCAAACTGGCCTAGGTTTTGTGAGCTCAGAGATGCACTGTGTGAACAAAGTTGCAGCCCCTGTGAATTGCAGACGGTTTTCTTTCCCCGCCAAGTGTTTTAGGCTACAGGAAAATTTGAAAGTCCCAGCTCAAGCAGCCTGTGTGGGGCATGTCTCATCAGGAGGGCAATAGGCATTAGACAAAATGCAGTCCGGAAGGGACAGGAATGATTTTGCAAAACATTCCGCCTGATTCCTTTTGGAAGGAATTCAGAGGAGCAACTAAAATGATTAAGGTTCTGCAGGGAATGTATTGTAAGAAAAGATTAAGAAAAAAACCTAGCTAAATATATAAAAATCCAGCTAGACCAGACTGAAGCAGAATCGATCCCCAGTGGTGAATATTTAGATGAGTCAAACAATGGAGAAGTAAAAAGACTATTTAGGATGTTAGAAGGAGAACCTGGGGTGCAGGAAATCAATTAAGCCGTTGGAAAGTTGGGGCTGCGTAGCCAGAGACCTCTTTGAAAGGAAAGAGGGAAAGAAAGAGTCTGTGAAGGAGCTGCCTTGGCCTCCAGGATCTTTTGAGGTGGATGGGGCAGCTCCAGGCGGGATGGGGTGGCTCCGGGTGGGATGGGGTGCTATGGGAGCAGCCGGGTGCTCCCTCCTGCTGGGATTCTCCTTTCGTGCAGCTGCCGGGTTGGTGCTGGTGTGTGAAATAGCAATCTGGAAGGCGGGATAGGGAGGACTGGCTGCAGTCTCCCTGCCTCGGCTGATTAATTAACTCTTCAGATTAATTTCCTTTCTGATTGCCGCTTGATTAATTCCTCCTAACTGCGAGACCTCCTCACCACTTAATCCTCTTTATAAGCCCTCAGAGTGCGATGCTTGAAGTAAACATCAGGCGAAAGAAAAAGCAAACAGGGCGCAGCACAGACGCAGCACGGCCGCTGCCCCTGCCCTGCTCCGGGGCCACTGTGACCTCCCAGGCGCTCCCCTCTCCTCTGACGTTGCCTTTACCCCCAAACCTGCTTTTCGGGGCGTTTCTCCAGTGCGGTCTGCAGCAAATGGTGCAATTTCACTTGTTGAGCCTGGTAATTAGTGACAATATCCCCGTAATTTGCAGAAGGGCAGGAGGAGGGAGCTGTGTTCAGCTGTGCTCGTTCAGTTAGCGGAGGCTTTGCTCACAGCTCCCTTGCGGGGAGCGCCTGGGTGCGTGGAGCTGCTCTTGACGTGTTGGAGCGTGAGTGCTGCGAGCAGCCCCGCGTGGGCACCACTGCTCTCCCACCAGCCCTCGACCTTGCCTGCCCCATCCTCATGGGCGTCTTCATTCCCATCGCACGGAGCCTCCTGGCGAGGGGGAAGAATCGAAGGTGGTGAAGACGGTGAGGTCAGAGCGAGCAGGATGAGCTGCCGAGCTCTCCGGAGCCCACGCAAGGTCCCCATGTGGACGATCCCAATAGCAGTGAGCACCATGGGCTCCRCTGTGCACTGCTGGGTCCCTGCTGCCTTGTTGGTTCCCCGCGGAGCTCGCAACACTCACTGCTGCTCTGATGGAAAGGAGCCCTGGGGCTTAGTCCAGGTCGCCTCAGATTTGACCTCACACTCCTGCTCTTGTGGGACAGGCTCTCTGCTTTGCAGGCAGCTCATCGTTCCAAGCCATCTGGTTGTTTTGTAGTGCTAATAGCAGCAGAGCTTTTTATTTTTATGCTTTTTCACTTTTATTCCTGGGCATCTATTCCCAAGTGCATTGGGATGCTTTAATAAAAGATAAGCAAGAACCTAAGTTATGATGAGAAAAGGCATGCAGCCAAATGAATCCCCAAATAGGAGCGAAAGCTTTCCCCATTTTTTTTTTTTGCATGCAATAAACCAATGTACCCCTCTGGGAAACTTAGCACTTAAAGAGCAACAGTCCTTTCTTGGTCGTTGTTTCTGAAGAACAGTTTGGGGCTGGAAATGAGGATTGAGAATGCACCAGCTAAGCCTTGTAGCAGATGCCACAAAGCAAATACATTTGCTAGAGGAGTTATATTTTGCATCCAATAGCAAAGCTTTCTTTCTGTACCATGTGGGCCGTCCTTTTAAAACGTGACCTAGACTCATGAATTTAGCGGCGTTTGAACTGCCAAGTGTCATAAGAAAGATGGCATGTGGATAGAGGCAAAGGCAGGGATTGATTTCTGTGTTGACAACAGCACAGGCATCCCTTGGTGCAGCCGCTCTTCCAGGCTCTGCAGTGACACCCTGTGCAGCCCTGCCCTGCGTATGGCTCCGCTCCGCTCGTGTAGTACCGTGGTCGTGTTATTTAAATCGGTCTTTAGATCTGCTGCTGTGCCTTGTCCCTGCTGGAAACAAATTGTTCTGGCTGATAAGGGAGGCTGAGCAACGCGTGGAGAATATGCTGCTCTCGTGTACGTGGCATTAAGCACAGCCCTGAGAGACGGCCGAGGTGCAGGGAACGCAGGCAGCCCGCGCTGCAGCTGGGACCCTCTGCGTTGAAGTCGCTGGGGGCAGAGCTCGCRTCTCCTCTGATGTTGCTGCCTTTAGGAAACGTTTCCTTTCGGGCTGTGGGCTGCGTCGTAGGTGGCGTGTGACAAAGCGGAGCTGTGCTCTGCTGGTTTAACAAAACAGCCTCGTGTTCCCTTCAGTCCAATATCCCAGCCCCCAGGTTGCTGGAACACATCTATTTAAAGCTCCGTTTTGGCTGTTTCTCAAATTGTGTGGTGAGATTCCTGCTTTGTCCCTGTGCCATGATGAAGAGGTGGAGCTGGGCCGGTAGGATGCAGGTCTCAGCTGAGCACATGTGTGGGAGGCAGCAGTGCTGGAGCTGGTTTTGGTTGGGTTTCTAGTAGAGAAGTCCCCTGTCCAGGCAARTACAGCAGGGAGACAGTCGGGAGACATCAGTGTGTCCCCAGCTCTGTGTCCGGCCTTCTCAAGGTGTGAGACCATCATGTCCATCTAGCCCTCCCTCTGCAGAAGAGGCAGTTGCCACGTACAGTCCTTATTGCCTGAGGYAACCGGGTCCTAGCTGACTGGCTCCTAAGAGCTGAAGGTGCCAATGTGACATGAGACATGATTTATTTTATGTTTGAAATCCAGAAGAAACTTCCATTTAAGTGTCAGCAAGGCAAGGTCCTGCATTTGTGGGTCTTTTTGTAGGTTAATCACACTTCATTAGGCAACAGATTCCCTTTATTTGTCTTTTAATCTCTACTATAAATGCTTTTCTACCAAGTGATCTCTAATTCCTACAAGGATGAGGGAAAGTAAATTGGAGTCTTTGATCTCTTTTGCTCAGCCTCCTCTATCTTTGTGATTTCTTTTTTTAGGACTCTTATTTCCTTGACTACATWAAAAAAARAAGAAAAAAAAATATAATTTAGTTGTGAAAGGAATGTGCACATCACCAGCAATAACAGCATTGCATYGGAGCTACACATGACCGCTGGAGAGATAAGGAGTGGTGTATGAGGTCCCCTGTATTCCATTTGCAGGAGCAGCAGYGACTTTTATCCTGATTCCAAGGGTGCAAGCTGGAAAGGGAAATACACATGAGGCAGCCACTCGTATATAGGTCAACATATGATTGCAGGTTGTGCCTTTGGAAATGCCATGTTCCAAAATGTCCTTGGCACTTGGCATCACCCTGACAAAAGCAGTGGGTCACATCCTGAATGAAGAGCAGGTTACTGGGCTCTTTGGGAATGTAGGATAGTCCTGTTTGGCCTGGGCATCCCGGAACAGGGCTCAGTCTCCTGGGACTGTTGAGGAATTGATGCTCCTCGCCATGCCTCATTCCCAGGGGTGACAAAGTAGCTCTGAGGTTGCATCTTTGGACCTTGTCCTGTGAGTTGTCCTAGGCTGGGCACACTCATTCAGGCGTCACTCTGTTGAAGAGCTTASTTGGGTTTCAGGTCACCTTAGGAGGAGACCTTCATAAATCACAGCAAGCTGGAAGCCTGGATGAAGGCACCTTAAGGATGGGAAATTCCCACGCAGTCACTTGGGCTGTAGGTGTCGGTGTGAATCAGAAAAGCAACTTCTGAAAGCGAAGAAGAAGGAAAACTTTGAATATTCTGTCTTTATCTTGAGAAATCCAGGCAGTAGYAGCTGGAATATGGCATGGTGGAACAGAGCTGGTGCTTAAGGGCATCAGATTTCCTGAGCAGCTTGGGAACAAGAGCAAGGGAGCAAGATGAAAGCCAGATCTGCAAGGAAGGTGGTAAGTCTGGGTGAGATGGAGAAATAACAGACAGAAAAGGTTGCATGAATTTCCAGTTCATGCAAAAGATCTGAGTGTGCACATAAATTGGGAAGATGGAATTGTAGTTTTAAAAAGACTTTGCTGGAGAAAAAAAMMAMAAMRWGAAAAAAAAAACAGAAAAGGTGTTTCAGTGCCTGAGAAAAATTCTCATTTTGTAGGGTGACCAGGGGTTAATGTACAATCCTTTCAGGCCTGCATGTATGAGAATCTCACATGCAGACAAATCCTCCCACCATCCATCTCCCTCAAGCAACTTAAGCTCTGTAAAGATGACTTAGCGCACGAAGGATGCGGGAGGAATGGAGCCTAATCAGATCATTACTGCAGCAGGCAAGGAATATAATTTTCAGTCCAGAAGCCATCATCTCTTTCATCATMATTTTTATTTATTTCTAAGTGCATATACATGTATTAACATATGCACGCACATATATATATTTTTGCTGCATGGTGAAAAACCCAACCTTCCTGTAAGACAGGAGTGGCGTGCTGCATTGGGGCAGAGTAAAAAGTACTCTGTTCTTCAGAGCTGAAACCAAGCAAATAGGTCCTAAAAAACTAGGAAAATGAACATTTGGGACCTTGAATTGCAATCCTTGACTCTAGGGAGTTGCATATTTTAAGCTGCATTGCTAGTGACTGATGCTAGCAAGCTGCCTACCACCTTGTGCAACAAGCAGTTTTATCTGAGGAACGTGGCTGCAGCTAGAGARGTTAGAGGAATAAAAGTAAAAGACCTTAATCTACCAAATCCATCCTGTTACGAAGGATATAGCGTCGTTTGTTTTGCTTTCTGCTACCTCCGGTCTTGCAGGTAATCACTGTGTGATTTCATCAGCTACCTTGCTAAGCATTATAGTTATACTAACCCCATAAGTGGAAGCTAAAAACTACATGTGCTGCTGGGTACTACTGTATTATTTGTAGCCTGTGAGAAGCAATTTAAACATACATGTGATCTGGCAGCAGAAAGTGGGGTGCTGCAGTTGCTCATTCTGRGGGAGATGCTATTATTTCCTATATGACTCAGAAAAGGCTTACATATGATGTTGGAGAAACTCGACAGTGGAATCCCCTTTAGGAGCTCATAGAGAGGAAGGAGCTTGGAAGTATCAGCGAGTATGCACCTAAATGTGGAACGGGAGGACCACAGTTTTATGAAYCATTCACAGCAGCAAGGCACTGGAGGAGACTAAATCAGAACACCTGGTTTTAATAGCCTCATTTAGTGGCAATGCAAGTCTTGTGGTGGAAATAGTAGCCTTTTATGCACAGATATGGCAAAGAGGAGCACAAGTCTGGCTGCCAGGTGTGGGTAGCCCTGGGTTGCCATGCCGTAGTCTCCTCTGTGCCCAGACCTCCGTTCATGTTTGTGTGTCTTCAGGTAGCTGAGCTGGAAGGGAACTGCTCCATGACTGGAAATGCAGGTGTTTTAAGGCAGCTGGGAGAAAAGGAAGTTTAGGCTTTGCTTCCATATTCCCAACGGGCAGGAGGAAGAGGCTGCAGTGGGATCCTGCCGGGCAGCTCGGGAGTGGTCTGCCTACGCAGAGCTGTCTCAGCAACATCGCCAGGCCCTGCTTGAAATGCTAAGTTATTCCTCTTCTCCGTCGTGTGATTGTTTTATGTGCTTTTCTCAGCAAAATCAATCAAGAAGAATTGATAATTTATAAGCTCTTGTTTGCCTTTTTCGCTCGTCAAGGGGAATAAAAGAATAGGATAAAGTYGCAGGCAAATGCTATAGGTAAAGGAGCTTGGAGGATGTGGAGCTCAGCACCACCTCCCTTAGCTTTGGAGTCAGGGGTCCAGTCTCTCTGCTCTTGGATCCTTAGGGATGTGTTCTTGCTGTCTGGTCCCTGAACAGGGCATGAGCTGCAAAGCAGCGTTACGTGCAGGAYAAAACAGGGGCGCTCAACCTTGAGCGGTGCCGCGCGCGGTCATCCCCAGCCAAGTCACCTTGGTGTGACTGAGAGGAGAACGTCTGTAGGTCTGCGCCGTCCCGCGTGTGCAGAGAGCCCTAGCGGGAAGGAGATTCGATTAGGCAGGTAGAAAGATGAAGCTGGGTCAGCTGCCATGCCGGGTTACGCTGCAAAGGAGATTCCCTGTGGCAGCATATTCCACACTTCTCCTAAGCTTGAACCTTACCTGCTGTCACGCGCACCCGCATGGAGCGCAGCCCTGCGCCCGGCTGCTCCCGGCAGGCACGTGTCCCGTGTCCACGCCGCCCCCGAGCGCGTGGAGTCCCCCGAGTAACAGCAGGGACGCGGGAGAAAGGGCCCTTCTCTCCTGGGAACTGTCCTACTTTGCAAATTAAGGGGGAAAAAACAGAAGCGCTATTGTTTTCATATAGAGACTGATGCTGCAGTTTTATGGAAAGATAAATGCGTAAGGAGATGCTCTGCGTAGATAAATAAGTGCTGTAGATAAATACTTAGATACTGCGCCGATACTACGTGGATAACCGCGTAGATAAGTGGCTATGCAGACTAGTAATGATATCAAGATGCTTTTGTGGGCCTGGAGAGACGCCTGTTAGTTATATTGCCCTGTTCCTGCTCTGAACTGTTGCCCTCTTCCCTGATGCTCTTGCTAGAGCAGTCATGTACATGACAGGCTGCAGCTGCATTTTCTCAGGAAGGTTTGATCTCCGTACTCCCCCACTGCTTTCCAAGCATTGCATCTGCAGCTTGGAGAGCAGCCTTTGAAGAGATGGTTTAAGCAAGCCATACAAATGCATTTATGAGCTTGGAGGTGACACAAGTTCTGTTCCTATGTGTTTTCAGCCTGACAAGACAGGGAAGCTGAACTGTGAGAGAAACCAGCYTTGGTGATGGTGTGTTACCCCTCCAGTGTTCACGTATTCATCACAAGCCATGGCACCTCTTGCGCTGCCTCTTCTGCCTAGTGGGTGTCAGGCTTTAGATGGTCCAGAAGTGCAACCAAGTCTGAGTATGCTCTTGATGCCCTTCTTTTAGAAGACATTCAGAATTTGTTTGATTCAGATATAGTCTGTGTTTGCCATAGATGTTCCAAGTCACTTTTGGAGAGTTTATTTGGGAAAGATCCTGAGAACTGGCTAGAAATATTCTTGTCTCAGTTTTCAGGTCTTGGGCTTCTACTCACAACATGCAGCAGGAGGACCCTCATTGCATTAATAGAGGAGTGTGAGGTTTGTCTGGATTCCTAGAAAGATTCAGGTTTTCAGCTTCGTTCTAGATAAGACAAAAATTGCTGTGGTTGATGTTTCTTCAGAGCAGTCCTACCTATCCTGGCTATCTGGCTGAAAAGGCATTACTTAAATTGCCTTGACTTTCTCATATAAGCATCACTGGCCTATTCTGCTTTGGAAAAGGGACATTCCTGGGTGGGTGAAGAGCTGATATGGTTCAAAGGATAGCCCGTGGTGGGTTGAATGCTTCTGGAGGCTGTTATTAACAAAAAGGGRTTTATATGCTATTTGTTCTGCTTATAGTTTGGCCAGTGTTGTATCTCAGCAGTGGATTATTATACATCGGTACCTTGTGCAGGAAACTTGCCACTCTCACTCATGTCCACTTAAAAGAACAGAAAGCAAGTTTGTTACCTTTTTGTTGAATAACTGCTTGTTAGCAGAGAAGAGCCAAGACCAGGCTGTAGAAACCACTCTGCTCCTGCATTCAGAGCCGTAGCCACTCGTAAGCAAAGGGGGAAAATTACCCCAGATCCGCCTTTCTAACTCTTACTATAACTGGCTGCTGTCAGACACGCTGTGGTTCGTAGCACTGCTGCAGACTGTACGGAGAGCTTTGGTTAAATATAGTAGTGCCGTGCGACTCCCCCGCCTGCTGGAAGTTCACTCCGTTCCTGGCTGCGTGTGCAACGGGGGGAAAGCCGTAAAACAGTTTGTTCTTGCTGCTGTTAGGCTGCAGATGATAGCTATCCTTCTGCATCGTCCTTGTGAGGAGGGGGTTTGGGCCGGACAACAGCCCCATGTCCTCTGGTGAATGTTCTCCTCGGCCACAGGAGAAAGTACAGGGTGGATTAATGAGCAAATTATTGGAAGATGAGATTTTTCCCTAGAGTGCCCTGTGATTGCCATYGACTAGCACAAACCCTTCTGGATCTGCCTTATCATTTACCGCATTCCTTGGTCATCTTCCTCACAAAAAACTGCTTTTTGAGACGTYGATGCACCAGGGAACGTGGCCTTGGGACCTTGTGCCCTCTGCTTGCAGAGACTTGCCCGTCCCTGCRTCCCCCCTCTCGCTGTGGGTGGAAGGAGCAGCTCCCCGCACCGAGCGGCTAACGGGGCTGCAGATTGATAGCTCCTGGTCGCAAAAAYACTTGTCAGGGGCTTGACAGGCTGCTCAAGGTTGCCTCTGTAGCGGGATGGAGGTGGAGGGAGGGAGCCGAGCTTCGGGCTCATGCTTTATGGCCCTCCTGGTGGGACCGGCAGGCGGCAGGCGTAGCAGCCGCGCAGGGCATTTACTAAGAGATTTATGAGTTGGTAATTTTCAGAGACCCTGGAGCAAAAGTGCCTTTAATTAAATTTTGATTCCCTCTCCCCTTTCTTCCCCCTCCCCGCTCCCCTACCTGCCTGCGGATTGTTTGCGGAGCCCCGGCGCTGCCTCCTGAGCACAGGTAGGAGGCTTTGAACGCAGCCRGGAGGAGCAGAGCGTGGCAAAGCAAACAAACAGATGGCAGCTCTCATGAAGCATCTCCCAGCTGGCGCTGCCGAGCCCGGAGAGGGCCCTGCCACCCGGTTCAGGGGTCCYGCGGCAAGAGCTTCCTGTGCCTCTGTGCTCCCAACGTGGCCTTGGCAAGGTGTCCCGGGGGCTGGCGGCCAAGGCGATCCAGTGCTGTCACCCACCCGGTGCTCGGGTCCTGGTGCTGCTTGCGGCCGCGTGGCCGACGAGGCTGTTGGGGGACGAGACGGCCGTATGTCACCCTGCTGCGGCTGCCACGCGTGTGTAGCCATCTGGCCTGGAGCAGGGGCTGCATCCGGAGGGGAGAGCACAAAACTAACATAAAATGAGGCTGAAGGGGGGGATTATTATTACTTATTATCGCTTATCTTTAGAAGGCAATTCTAGAAGAATAAGGTGGGAAATTGGCCTGAACTTTGGGAATAGGCAGAAGCCCCCAGGGAGATGCTGCCTGGACCATTACGTTGCCTGCAGCTGTTCCCTGCCCCATCGCTGCTCCTGTCTCTGGATCCCTCCAGAGGCAGCGAGTCGGTGCAGAGTGTCCCTGCCCAGGCGGGCTGTGTCAGCCCCGGGAATAGATTTCTACCAGCCCACTCAGCCCTAAAGAGCTGCAGTTAAAGGGCTCTGGAGAYATCATTGTATCTGCGCAGCAGCAGCGATGATTTCCTTGAGAGGTAGGATGAAAAGTGGCTCCGTTCCACCGTGACTTCTGCAGCGACTCGATAGCTGCTTCTGGAAAGCTGCTTGGTCGGGGTCCAGGTTYCTCAGCTCCCGCAGCGCCGCGCTCGCTCTGCCTGAAGCACCCTGTGCTGCCCAGGCACCAGCTCTACCCCGTGCCCTGGTGCTCTGCTGCCGTTGGGTGATGGTGTGGGTGCCCCTAGGAGGGTGTTTATAAGCAGGCTGGTTGCTGCCACTGCTGGGTGCTGCTCCTGGGCAACTTGGCTTTGGGCAAGGGGCATTGACTGGAWGCTCAGCGGACTCGGGCTGCTCCTGGTTGTGATGCTGCTAGCCCGGTAYAAGCTTTCCCTTGTTATCCCTGTCGTCCTTTCTCCTTGCCATGCTGCCCGGGAGGATGCTGTTTGCTCCCTGTGTTCTGCTCCCGCCGCCAGTGCAGATGGAAGAGTCACGTTCGGATCTGGCTTCCTAGCCCGGGTGCTGTGTTGTGTCTCTTGTTGTGAGCTACAATGCCATTGGGTGAGGGCTCCTTTTTGGGGGAGCTCTATGTGGGGCGAGGAAGCAGCACTCAGTGCTTTGCTTGGCCGTGGTAGATGATTAGTCATGAAGGTAACTGCCGAACGCCTCTTCTTTCGGCCCTCCTGGCTCGCAGACTAACAAGAGGCACCTTCCTTCCCACCAGCCTCCAGGATGCTGATGGAAATAGCTTAGGGGCAGGATATGGAATGTGTGAACGGAGACAGAGTTGACTGGAGATTCCTCTTCTCACACAAATGTTGGCAACTGAGGTTGCACAGGTTACCCGTGGGCCACAGATCAGCAAGGAGGCCCTGAAGAGCCTGCCCTAATGCCCTTTGCGATTGGGCCATTGCTGGGGCYGGGTACACATAGGGTGACTTTTGCTTCCTTGCAAAGGTCTTTAGCTGAGTTCCTCTTCTTTTATCTCCTGGTAATTTGCAGATGTTTGGTTTTTTGCTGTGGCCTTTGGCACTGGCATGTTCACGTGTCGTTGGTCTCATGTGGAATTTCATACAACTTCTCCCTGCTGCCCAGTGCAGCTTATCCACTTGATCAACTCCTACCCTGCAGTTGTCTTCCAAAGCAGCTTCATCTGTATGGTTTCTTCACTGGTATCTTCTAGGCAGAGGCYTCCTCTCAGTCTTTTTCTGGCACTMTTGGCACAAGAAGCTGTGTTTGAGGTATTTCAGATCTCTCTTCAAAGCTCCTCCCTTTCTTTGGTAGCTGCCGTTGAGCACATGCAGATCGTCTAACCTGTGTAGCAGCATCTCCTCATGCCAGTGCTGCAGCGAGGCCGTAAAGGATGGAAGTGGCCCTGGGATTATCAGGAACTCCTGTGCAGGAGGCTAGATGAGCTCCTCTCCTTGCCCTACCCTCCATACTTGCTTGGTACCAGCTGCTTTGGGTTCTAGTTTGCATTCAGTGGATGTTGCATTTCTTCAAACCAGCTTTACGGTCTTGCTGCATAAAAAATATCTCTTGAAAGCCCTTCCTGTTGAGAACAGTTTGGTTTCGGGTGCCGGGGGTGACAAGAGGCAGGGTGGTTCTAGCTGGAGAGCAGGAGGGCGCGATACGAACTCACTGCCTGGGTTGTGCTGGAGCTGTCGCGGCGGGACTGCAAACCCAGCAAAGCCGGCGCGAGACGTGTTGGCCGGGCTGTATTTAAATGCAAGGGACGTTCCCGCTGACCTCTGATGGGAGCGGAGCACGTGCCCGCAGCTCAGCGTCGAGGAGAGGAGCGTGCCGCGCTATTTAGAAAGTGAAATTTCCCTGGGCCTTGGAGGAATTAATCATTTTATGTGCTGGACTCTTGCCTTCTGACTGATCTATCTGAATTACAGATTAACTGGCGGCGTGGGGACAGAGGAAGCCATTTCAATGAATAGCTCTCTAATTTATTAAAGGAGCTGTTTAGGCTGGTGCATCAGCACTGCAGCAAGTTCTTGGAGCGGGAAGTTCTCTTCGTTCCCTCCCCATCTCCCAGCCTTTCTTTCCTGCTGTATTTTATCTCCCTATTGATGAGGGGTCCGGCAACCCCCAGGCTGGAGATTCTCTCTGCAAATAAGCTGCCAGCTCCCAGAAACCTGGACTTTGGAAGCCTTTCTCCGGGGGCCTCTTCTGATGTTTTTGAGTAAAGCCATCATCTTTCTGTCCAAGGAGCATAAATTTTGGGGATGAGCTGTGACATCCTGGAGAACACCGGCGTATTGATGCTGTTGTTGTTGATATTAGTCAAGCCAAACAGCATCACTCTCCCATCAATCAATTCAATGTCGGGATTGTCAAGGGCTTTACTGCCCCCCACCCCCTGGGAAACCTTATTTATTTAATGATTATTTTTTTCCTCTGCAAATGCAGAAAATGCAGAGGGATTTGTTTCTTTGTGGGTATTTCTGTTGGCAGAGTTTATATTCCAGAAGAGCCTTGTAAATACAAGGGCAGGTTCAGGATATAAACAGCTACACAACTTGAACRCATTTTGTTTCTGTAAGAAGCGCGCTATTTGTCTTGGGAAGGAATAAATCTGAGTGCGGTATCACTGCCTGAGATCATCTCGAGGAGGTCTTCAGAGGAAGGCAAAAAATGATGGGCTTTCCGAAAGAGGCAGAAGTTTGTCATTGACCTCGCACATGAACAAAACAAACCAAACTGTGGTAGGCAGGGTGGCGTTTTATTATCCTTTATGACCATCTAAGGATTTATTGCCTAATCTGAARGTAAGCATCGTGGATCTGGTGTTTTGAAAAGCTTTTGTCTGCGGCTTTGCACCCCGAGTGCCAGTGGCTTGAGCGCTGGCAGGGGCTACGCGCTCCCGGCGAAGCATCCGCTGCGAGCAGATCCAGGGCGTCGCTGCTCGTGGCCTCGCGGGCTGCTCAACGCTTTCATAACAATTCCATTTAAAACTAAAAAGTCAAATGCTGATCAAAAATAACAATCAGAAACTATTTTTGTTTGAAAAATTATGGGTACTATTAATTACTGCATGAGAACCAGATGGTGGAGCTGACCAGTTTAGGTTCGTGGTCCAAGCAGGTTTTTTTTCTTTAACCAGGAAAAAGAAAACACCAAAAAATTAGAGGAAAAATGTAAAGCCAAGAAAGATAAAGACATGGGGTGTGCCATGGCCTTCTGAGTCTGAATATTGCTTCACTTTGAAGCCTCGCTGTAATGCAGAGCAAGGCATCTAGTTGTTCTAATACGTGATTTTCTTTATCTTGACAGAATGTTAAGCCAAAGTAAGGAGGCCTGAGAATTAATGTCCCGTAACGACAGCAAAACCCCTCAGCATCTCGGGTCTCGTAAAATGACTGCTTTAGTGAAGGGGTACAGAGAGCTCTGGGCTCCAAGGGTCTCCATTTACCACAGGAGCAAGGAAACGTCTCCGGAGGCTCCTCAGGGAGCCCACGCTGGGGTTCGCAGGTAGACTCGATCCTGAGCCCTCGCCTTTCCTGTCAGGGCTGCCTCTCTCCTTACCGCAATCCCTATGGCTCTGATGGCCCATCAGGAATATGRGACTTGGCCCAGTTTTCCATCCATCCAATAACATTATGAAATTGGGAGTGACACTTCCATTGGCACTCGTTTCAGTAAGAGGTGGGAGCCAGAGGACAAGCRCTTTCCTTTCATGGCAGTTAAGCTTTCCAAGCAGATGAAGCGGCCCAAGACTGATCTCAGCGTGGGAAGGGAGATGGCCGGAGGGCGGCTTGTGCATGGGGAGAGATGGGGGCTGCCTGGTGAATGCTGGTGAACGGACCCTAATGAGAAACATGTGCAAAGATTGGGCTCCTTCTCAGCATGCAAGGGCTGGAAACTATCCCCAGAGCTCTAAGCCAAGCACGGGTCATGGTGTTGATGGTGATGCTGCCGCTCAATGAGCTACCTATGAGTATTCTTTGCCCAGCTAAATTGTAGGATGAGACCGAGAGCACGTTTACATTGCTCTCTGTACTGCAGCTTTTCGGGCAAGCTGGGTTTGTTTCCACACCGCGGTGGGGGACAGCATCAGCAGAGCCCCAATCTCAGCCGAGCGGGACCTGAGAGCCCTCGGTGGGCAGCCCTTGCTGCAGCTTCGTGCGCCTGCTCGTGAGTGCAAGGACACGGCTAAAGCGTTTATTGCGTTGTCACAGTCTCGCTCTGCGGTGGCTGGGGGCCAGGAAGGAGGATAAGAGCCTCGGGCTGGTGATAAATCGAAAGCGTGGAGAGGAAATGTGTGTGCTCGATGCTGAGCAGGCAGCCCCCCTCCTGGGCGGGGGCGCCCGCCTGGCCCCGGGGTGCTGTGCTAGTGCCGGGGAGAGCCAGGAAGGGACCTRCCAGCAGCGACGGGGACACGGGGATGTGTTTCCAAGGGAATGGGGAAAAGCACCTGCCAGCTTCATCCTCGTGCGCGTCCTGTGGTGGTGGGAGCGCTCCCGTGATGCAGGTGATCTCACATCTGTGTTAACCATGGCCGGCCACTTAGGAAGGGGTGCACACAGGCGTTTTGGGGTCTTCCTAGGATGTGGTCTCATGCCCCAGGGTACCAAGTGCATGGTAGTACCAGCTCTGACACAGGTGAGGGAGGTCTCTGCCTTTCCCTTATGGAGCAAGGAAAGAGTTGAGTGTTGGAGGTGACTATCTCACTGGCTTGTGATGGAGCTGCTGGGGTGACATGTGTTTGCATGCACGAAGGTCTAGGCATGAGGAGGTGCTGAGACCCTCCTGGAGATGAGCGTGCCGGCTGCAGGAAGCACTGCAGTATATAAAGCGCTTCTTACAAACAGAAGAGATTAGAGAGCTGATATGATGTTATTCCGATTGATTTTGCTGTTGTATTTATACCTGAAGGTAAAGAGCAGACGTAGTGGAAATCAATCGGCCTGCGCGCTCGCCCCGCTCCCTCTGCAGTGCCGTCTCAATGAAATGCTTATATCATTTTTACGGTGTGTCTGTGATAGGGATGAGTGAGCCAGGAGATTAATAGGCGCTGCCGAGGCCTTTGGCCAGCCCCTGGCCGTCTCCGGCGTCGTAAAGCCCGCGCCGTGCCAGAGTTCAAGGTGCCCTCGAGGTGAGAGCTCGGTGACTTTGCTTTAAAAAATACAAGGCAAATTCCCAGTCATGAGGAAGGAAGAGAGGAGATGATGGATGGGCAGTAAGTGGAGGATTTGGGGCAGGCAGGAGCATGCCCAGCTCTGGAGTTAGGGGCTGGAGCTGGTGCAGGGAGGATGCTGGAGARCATCAACTCCAGCTGATGCTGGAGAGCTGGGCGTGGAGGTGTGAAAGGCAATGAGCTTCCAGCTTCAGGGTGAAGCCTGCAGATATTAATTCATATGTATTATTATTCAGGATAAAACAGGGGAAGTGGAGCTGCAGCCTCACGTGGGGTGGCGTGGGGGGTTTTGGCTCATGTGGCACTTGCAGGGACAGAGTGCTCAAGGGAGAGGACAGCACCTATTCTGTGCTGCCGATGGCTTCGCATGTGTAGCTCAGCACAGCCATCTCTTCTGGCACCCTAGGGTGCTTGGCTAGCTCGAGTGGGACTCTGGAGGCCTTGATTTGATGTCATATTGCACAGCTGGTATCAGCTGCACGGTAGCAACCCATCTTCCTTCTGCTCCACCAGCCCCTTTTGAGCCTTGATCTTGGTGTTAGGCTCCACCCCTGAGAAGAATCCAAAGGGGCTTTGGCCATGCACAGATGCCGTGCCTCTTCCCTGCTCTTTGGGACCCTGGGGACAGCAGGTTGGCTCCTACAGCCTCCCAAGTATCTGCTGCACGCCTGCGGACTGAGCCCAAAGGGCAGAAATCACAGCTGCTGGCTGTAAAATGGACCTCCTCTTGTGTCTTTAATGCAGGTCAGCCTCTTGCTGCCGAAAGTGTTTTTGTCTTCCTGTTTACTGCTCAAGAAGCTGCTCACTATTGCTGGCTTGCGTTCTGTCCTGCCAAGATGCKGTCTCAAGAGGTTTCCTTCTAGTGACTGGCACACGAGGCAGGAGGATGCAACTGGCTCATCCCAGCCTGCAGGGAGCAGGCCGGCCTGGCAGCCCCCGGAATCAGCCGTGACCTGTGACCAGAGCAAGCAGGACACGATGGCAGGTGGCTGGGGACGACAGCAGAGAGCTGCTGTGCTTGCTGGCATGGGCAGCAGCAGGGCAATGCTGTCCTGCTCCTCACACCGCAATCAAGCTGATACCCTTGGCTACCTCTGCTGCTGCCAGGGCTGCCAGTGAGCTGTGTCCCTTAATGCCGGGGTGAAAGCACCTTGGCATCAGCAAGAGAAGCCACTTCCAGGTACCTTTATCCTATTTAGAAGAGGGAGGTTGGAGCTTGGTCAGCGTCTGAAGTGCTGGGAGATACTTGGGGTAAAGAATCCAAACTATTCTTGGGGTTTCCCTGGCGTGTGCTCGCTGTTCCTTTCCTCGTTACACTAGGAAAGGTTTTGGAGATCCATGCTGTGGCTGGGCTGGGAGCCTTGAGCAAGGACATAATTCCTGCCCTTCCTCCTTCCCAGGGGTRGCTGGAGTTGCTGTCGCACATGGCTCTGGCTTGTCACCTCCCTCCCTTTTTAATTCTCAGATTGTCTCGTCACTTTTACTGTAAGCATTTTTTCGTGCTTGTTCTCCTGGATTTATGCGTTTGTGCCATCATATGCATTGACTTTATGTTTTATATGATTTGATCTTAATGTTTCCATTCCCGAGTGTGAGTGCTTATAGGATTCATGTCTAAGATCCATAAATAAACCTGAGAGAGGGAAAAGAAAGGACAAGGGTGAAAAGGGAGAGTTTTGGGCATCYTCCACCTCCTGATGGGGCTGGAGCTGTTTGGACTAGAATGTTTTCTGCAGGCACAGCTGGGTTTTCTGCTCAGAAGTGCCTGAAAACATCAGAGGGAAGAAAATGTCAATATGTAAGAGGGAAATGGGCATTAGTAAAGAATTTGCACCTTTGTGAGCTCTGCAGTGAGCTGAAATGTGCCCGCGGTGGGGCTGGAGCAGCAGCAGGGCCGTGTGGAGCAGTCTGTGCAAAGATGCTCGTCTGCTTTCTGTYGGTATTTCATGTGGTCTCTGCAGCTCTGTAAGGCTTGTGAAGGAAAATTGGGGTGAAATTTGGGAAGGGGCAGAGGGTGTTTGGCTGCAATCCCTAGGGAGCTGCTGAGGCAGATGTCCGCTTGTTGAGGAGCGGGGCGGGAGCCGCTGGGACGTGAACTTGGTGGATGTGAGAGGGGCCGTTTGGGCTGGGCCGAGGCGATGGGCACAAGCCACGAGTGGCCCCTTCCCTCTGCAGGGGACGTGCTGGAGCCCTCGGCAGTCTGGCTCCACACAGGTCCCTCGCAGGCACCAAGCGCTCGCTTGGCCCCGTGCCCACAGCTGCCAATAAAAATTAAGAAATTGATTTCCTTTTTTTTTTTTTCTCTCTTTTGCCTGACAGGACAAGACTCTTTTTATGAGACAGTAAATGCAATCTCGCTCTGAGCATGGCTAGATTTTTAATTGTATTTGTTGTGCTTTCACTTATTCTGTTTTATGAGTTTCAGTTCCTTTCCTTGCTGGTGCAGAGATCAGCCCTGGGGGATTGTTTGATTTTGGTTCCAGCGAAAGGTTGGATTATTTTTTTAATGCTTCTTTTTTGTTTGTTTTGTTTCACTGATAAGCTGAGGGTTGGGACTGGTTTTCAGTCTGTGGTTATAAATAAAAAAGTATGTGCATACCAATAGCTCTGAATTGCAAAGTGAGGCTGAGAGATTCCATTTTGGAATCATCCACTTGCCAGCCAGTGATAGGACATTTTAAAAACAGCATTTAAGAGTAGGACTGGAGAAATATGGAAGTGCCAACAGAGGTTTGAAGTCAGATGAGGAGGGGGGTCTATATTATATTGGAGCTTAATGAGGTCTGCTTCAGTACTTGCTGTACAATGTGTGGTGACCCAGTTTACTGAGAGAGCTTTTTTTCCCTAGTTATGGGTCATAAGCACTTCCTAATTAAGTAGGTTAATTATATGGTTCCTTCATATTTCACAGACAAATGTGGATGGCGAAATTATCTCTTGCAATGATCGTTTTTGATCAAAAAGGGTGTCCAGGACAGCAGCGTCTGTGGGCACAGGTGGAGCGGGGATGGCCCTGCAGCCCGAGCACTCGCTCTGCTTCAGCACTTGGGTTTTTACTGCACGAGTGACTTGGTGCAGGGGTGCAGCTCTCCCAGCAGACAGGGTGCAAGGAGATGCTGGCCTCGCCCTGGGTATCGCGTTGTCCTGTTCACATGGGCTGCCCCGAGGCAGAGCCGAGCGCCTGCCCTCCCGCCCGGGAAAGCCAAAGCTGACAATGCACCTTGACATCCAAATCCTGTGGAAAACCAGGCATCCTGGTGACGCCGTGATGACCTATCCAAGGTCTGTCTGCAGAGCTGACTGTTTCTGCATTGCCTGGGCAGGCTGGGAGTGGAAGGCAGGTGCTTGGAATATCTTCAGAARCATCAAAAAGGGGAAAACTACTCCTTGCTGAGGGTTATGTGTGTGCAGGYGGTAAGTGCTGCTGCTTGGGGGCTCTTATAACCAAAATGTCCTTGAAAGGAGTTTCTTTAACCTCTCCCTGTCCTACTCGAGCGGCACTGGGGCYTCTGGAGCATCCCTAGGTTATCTGTTCCAGTGCTTAACCATCCGTGCTGCTAGGCATTAGGGAGAACATTTGAACCTTAATCTCCCTCAGTGCAATTTAAACCTATTATTTCTTGTTTTATCCCCGGTGGACATGGTGCACGGCTATTATATTTCTCTTCACAGTAACCTTTTACATAGCTGAAGACTGCTATCATGTGTCCCTTCAGCCTTTTCTTCAAYACAAAGCACAATTTATACATCTTTTCTACACCTTTTTCTCTGCACCTTATGTTGTTTTTGCTGTTTTGGCAAGGTTGCYGTCAGATGGAAAGCTGGAGTTTTTGTTGTTCTTCACCCATGTGCCTTGAAGCATTTATTAGGTTATRGACGTGTATGAAGTGACCATTATCTTATCTTCCCAAATCTATAGTTATTTATACAGTACCCTAGTATTCCTGAGCCTGTGTTTTACCAGAAAGTATAGCTCTTAGCCTTGGTAAATATTTTACCACTATGATATGATCATGCAAACAGGGACCCCCCAAGCTATTTATTACTGTTTGCTTTATTTTTCTTTTGTAACAAATGCCCATATAACACTGTGGATGCAGCAGCACTTCACGGGGGAAAAAAAATGCATCAAGCCAAACTCGAGCTTAGCCGCAGGGAAGAGTGATGAATAGGGAAGGGTAGGAGAGTTTCTAAAAAGCAGAGCGTTCAGGGCGCTCTGGAAGAGCACTTGCTCACAGCTGTACAGCAAAAGTGACAACATCTGTGGAGAGGCTGAGCAGGAAGGAGAAGGACCAGAGCATTGCTTGGATACACATGGGAGGAGAATAGCCTGGACGGGAGGCTGGAGGAGRTGCAAGGGAAGAGGTGAGGCTGGGAACAGTGGATGTAGGTGGGAGGTGTGGAAGAGATGATCTGAGTTGTTCTTTGTAATGTTTCTCCAAAAGCAGCGTTTTCGAGCTGCCTCGCTGCTCTTTGGGTGACGGTGGATTCATTCAGTTGCTGCTGTGGTYGCTGCATTGACCCTCCTGCCGGGCCCACCTGTGGACATGTAGCTGCAGTCCCTGCTGCACAGAACCAGGGTGCAGGGAGGGCCTCCTAGGACACCTGATTGGAGCCATGGGACAGCTCTGGTGGCTCTGTTGTGATGTGACCCCATCCCAGCCCTGAGGCTGTCCAGCACCTGGCTCTTCCTCAACCCAGGCTCCTTCCTCCTCTGCTCCGGCTCCTGCCCTGTCCATGAGCTGTGGCAGAGCCCAGGCAACTGATTCTCAGAGCAGACACAGACTCCCTGAAGTACTGACATACGAACTCTCTTTCTAGTTGATGCTCACGGTGTATTTGTCCGTAGTGTGGGTTGATTTATCCTCAGAAACATCTGCTGCATCACTGTGGAACAAAATGAGAATCATCCCTATGTCCCTCTGCCCATGCATTTGTCAAGAAGAAGATAAACCTAAATCGTAAAATCTGCACTCTTCGATTTTTTATTTTTTAAATTCATTTGTTTAACCTTACCTGGAAAACCTCCTGCTGAAGCCAGCTAGAATTCTTCCAAATAAAGCCATTCATTAGCATTAGACGTCATAAAGTCAACCTCTTTACCTACTTAGCAGCAAAAAATATATGATATTGCCAGGAGAGATTAAAAGGGTTGAAGTGTGGGTTGCTGCTTTATTTCCAGGAGCTGCTGCTGACAGTACCTATTTTGAGAGTTGAAGCAATAGCCGAACCTATAAAAGTGATCGGTGACTGCTTGATATCAAAGGTGTTTTTCGAGTTTGTCTCTCAGGATTGTGCAGCCAGTCCAACGGTAGCCTCGGTCTCAGGTGCAGCAGGGTGGCTGTAGCCTCCAACAGGGCTGGATCTCACTTGTGACCACTCCGAAGAGCTAATGGAGGTGTTTGGTTTACKTTGTGCAAGGCACTGAAATGTGCTSGAAGGCAGGAAATTCTCCCCAGGTTATTGCAATGACATAATCTGCTGGTTTATTACGGTRTCCTGACAGTCTTGGCAGCTTTTGGATTTTCCCATTTTTTTAMAGAAACAGGAGGAGGTTGAGACAGTCATGGAGCATCCAGTTTGGTTCTGGGACTCTTGAGGGATGGTAGTTTTTCTAAATGTCCAGGCTTAGCAGCCTGGCGTGCTTCCCGTGGCCATGCACAAAAGCAGCCCTCTCCCCCGGTCCTGCCATTGCAGATGATGTCCTGTGCTCCTCACCCGACGAATAATCCCTGCCCTCGGAGCAGGGCACAGCGCTGATGACCTCGCTCCCTGGTGAGGCCTTTCCCATCCCGCTGCCCGTGGACACCCCTGCTCCTCCTTTGAGGCGAGATCTTGCTGTGTAGGAAAGGCAATAAGATCTCACCAGCCTCTCCCACGGCTCCCGAGCAGGGGAGAGCCTTAGGGTCTCTCCTCGTGTGAATTGCACATGTCTCGATGAGCGGATATTTTTATGACCTGCTTTGYGACCTGCACCTCGGAAGGGAGAGGTCCCCCCTTCCCATGCAGCCAGGATGTCCATCAGTGCAGGGTAGGACAGGGCAGAGGTGCAGGCTCTGTGTGATACCCAGGCTGTCTGTTTTACATGCAGAGAGTTGACAAGGAAGGACAAAAGTCATTCACACCAGAATTGCCTCTTTGCTTTTTGTGTTTGGAGAAATGCAGTATAGGTAGTCCCAGCAGAGGCATCTTGAGACAAGAGCTGAATTTTGCCTTTGCATCTCAAAGGCTGGAASTCATGTGGGCCCTAGGAGTAACTTTAAAAAAGAAGCCAGAACCTGCCAGAAGGAATTCATAATAAAGGCAGAAACTTTTTTTTTTTAATTCCTGTGACTAAAACACCTGCCATGGCTGCCAGGACACTGCTAATTACACAATAACTTTATTATATCCCACTTGGAAGAACAAGCAATACTTAAAGTCTCAAAAATGAATAGCCTTTAGACAAGATTAATGCAGGCAGAATGACTACATGGAGCCCGTATTCTCCATGGCCTCTCGGAGGCTCTGGACAATGAAATGACTTGAAGACTCCCCTCTTTGTTGCTAGTGCTACATAATAAAGTAATTGTGCAATTAGAAAGAGATTACTGATGGGAGAGAGATTTTTTTGTGCAGCCCAGGTAAAGAACAGATCTCTCTGAATAAGCTTGAATCTCAGTGCACGTCTCTGCTCATCTTTGCTTGGGTCTCCTGGTAGCTCCAGGCAGCTTCCAGAAGGGAGAAAGGGAAGAGCTCTAACTTCTTCCCACCTGAACTCACTGTGTTTGATTTGGAGGTTCTCCTGGAAGTTACAGTGTGATCCCCTTGTTCCCTGGCTCCTCAGGCCCTGTGTGTGTGGCTTAAAAKGTTTCACCTGGTGATGGAGGTGTTGGTATAGACCTGCTGGGACCTCTGGGATATGTGAGAATAGATGGAAATGGGGAACTGCCTTCATCTCTGATGTCCCCTGAGGTTTTCWGCCTTGGCAGCTGGTAGCAAAGTCTTAAGTTAGAAGTTCTAAAAATAAAGCAAAGCATAATGCTAAAATAGGGATATAGCTGAATATTGTAAAATATCTCTGTTAATTGGGAGGCAAAGCTTTCTTCTCAGGTGCTGTTGCTCTTTTCTTCACAGCTTTATTTTGCATACCGAGCAAGCTTGCTCGTGTCCAGGGAGGCTTAGAGTGTCACTGTTCTTAGTATGGTCACTTGACYGTGAGGAGCGGGTTCTGTTGTGGGGCCCTGCTCCGCAGAAGGAGGCTGTGTATGTGGTCCCAGGGGGGCAGCGCTTGGCTGGGCTGGTGGGAATGCAGCTGATGCTCTTGGTGGGAACAGGATGCTCTTTTTGGGGAGGTATCGGTGGACACTCCGTTTCAGAGCAGCAGTTGTTGGTTCCTCCTGCAGGAGGGTGATGTGGAAGGAGATCTGCAGCCTCTCCAGCACTGCGGAGGGGTGGGAGATCCCACTTACGTCCATCTCAGGGGCTCACAAGWTTGTCTCGAGGCTTCCTTGCCTGCCTGTTGGTGCTCTGAGCTTTCTGGGGCAGTGGGGAGAGGATGAAGATGCTGCTGTTCTCAGTGGTGGGAGGCAGCGTGAGTTGACTGGGATCAGTTCTAGTATTTCTCGTCTCTTTCAGGGAATGGTAATAATCTGGTTGGTTATTACAGCAGTCAGTGCCACCCGGGCAGCAGGGCCCATGGGCCTCCTCTTCCCCTGGCCGTGTGTGACAGATGTGCATGTGATGCTTTCAGGTCCTGTGGCAGTGATCAGCGGCGAGGAGGATTCCGCCAGTCCCCTGCACCATATCAACCACGGCATCACGACGCCCTCATCGCTGGACGCTGGCCCGGACACGGTGGTGATCGGCATGACCCGCATTCCTGTCATCGAGAACCCCCAGTACTTCCGACAAGGTCACAACTGCCACAAGCCAGACACGTGTAAGTGCCCGGTCCAGCCGGACGCCCCTGTGAGGGCCAGGAGGAGGGTTGTGGATGTGGGGTAGAGGGGCAGGAAGATAAGGTTGAGCAGAATGGGTCTTGGTATGGTCCAGAAACCAAAGTGAATCTCAGGTTTCAGAAATCACGACATACATACAGGTGCTTCTGACGGAGCCTTTCCACCCTCATGTTCACCTCCTTTCACCCTCCCTGTACCACCCACCAGTCACCTCCCCACCTTGCCTGAAAATGCCATTCAAAACAGGGCTCTGCTTTGAGCACGCGGCAGAGGCTCGAGCAGGAGCCTGTGTTGGAAGCATGGGGTGTTCGAGCGACTTGCTGCCTGTGGGGGGAAAGGACATGCCTCCCCTTCCTCCTCCAGCAGTTTCCCAGCCGTGTAGCAGCAGGACTTTGTACTTGGTTTCCCCGTGGTGCAAAGACAAGCTCAGGACATGTGTTCGTGGATGGAGCGGGTGCATGGAGATAAAGAACAGYAGGTTTAGTTGCTGGATGTCTCATATTCATGGGCCACTGTAAAGCTTGTGGTTTCCCTGCATAAATCTAGGTTGTGGAGTCAGGCATTAGAATAGCAGGCAATGATAACCCAGCCCTCTGCCTTTAGCTCTCCTAAATTCTGAGCATAAAGGAAAACCTCKGGGTGAAAGGATGCTTTTTTACAAGTCCCTCAGTGCTTTCCATGACTGCTCTGGGGCCTGACCCTCCCCAGGGTGGGCTCCCACAGCCGGTAGCTGATTCTCTGTCGCCTTTTACCGGGTCTCAGGAGCGAGCAGAGCAATRCAGAAGGATCAGATGATGTTCCTCCTGTTATTGTTCATCGCTCTGGAATTGCTTGGTCCTAGGCAGAGCCGGATCCAATAGGAAGGCTGGGAAGCAARCAGGGATGCTGTCTCTGTGGGGCAGGCAGACGCGGGGGGTTGCACACGGGGGGCTCTTCAGCTCTGCACCGCACTCGTGCTGACTCATGAGGCAAAGGAAATGTAACTGGGTGTCTGGAACACAGYGCTGGTAGGAGGCCAATCTCCATCCTGCAGAAATCCGTTCAGCGCTACGCGTTAGGCGGCAAGTYGCTTCTCCCTGGCTGCAGCTCTCCCAGCAGAGCAAGGGGAGCCGCAGCCACCRGCGCTGCGGGTGCAGCCAGGGGCCCAGCGCCGTGTCCCGGGGCGCTTCCGTCAGCCCCAGCAAGTTAATGCGCTTGGCATTCCCATGGATTTTTATTTTAATATMGTTATTTTAGTCTGTTTGTTGAGAGGGGGAGGAGGGGGTGGATTAGGCAGGAGCTGATGAAGCTGAAAGTAGCGTGGGCTTGGGTTTTGCTGTTATTTATATTYTGCATTTCTTATAGCACCTCATCTCAAAGTGATTTACAAACTCCGATGACTTGCTTTTTTTTTTCTCCTTTTTTTCCCCCACCTTCCAAACGCTTTCAAATCTCCTTAATCTTTGCGCCGACCGTCCTGATACGKTAGTGCTATTGCACTTACGTTGTGGTAGTGGTTCACACTCGGAGAATTACGTTTTACTCTGAGCTTTTGCCCTGCGAGGCTTGTCGGATTTAGTGGGGTCGCAGGGAAAGTAACTCACAGCAGGATTTGGCCTCAAAGTTTCAGGGGGTTATTTGATTAGGATTTGAAAAGTTCAGTGCACAGCAGAAGCACTTGGCAGTGGCATCTGGAGCCRTTTCTCCTGTAGAACATTCCACAGGGGGGAAATATAACACTGCCAGTAAGTGTAGACCCTTTGAAAGGCATGGAAAACTGCCTGCTTCTGCGCTAAGCTTCCCAGGCCCTATCTTGGAGCTCCAGGTTTCCCAGGGCTGCAAGGCAGGTTTGCTGAAACAAAATCCGGTGCTATAGATGCTACAGTTGGGTGCTAAAAAGTGGAAAAATCCAGCTGGGGGTTGTCAAGTCAAAAACTTTCTTGATTTTTGGAATTATTTACCATTCACATGGCACGAARTAGACCTTGGGCAGGATTGGATTTGGTACATTTATGTATTCTAGTCCCAAGCCTTGTACGACTTGATTTGGATGCAACTTCTTTGACTTAACTGCTGGCTTTGCTTAAGGCTGGAAAGTTTCATAATTCACCTTTTAAAATAGCCGTGCTTTGGGAGCCTTCCCCATTAAAGGCTTTGTTTGATCTGACGTGCTGTGCTCGGCTTGACCTTGGCCTGGGAATCGCAGCGTGCGAGTACGTGCTGCCGCCGTGTGCATTGCCCCTGGAGGGGCTGCACTCCCTTGCGCTGAGCTGCAGCCCAAACTTCTCCGTTTGTGCCACGCAGAGAGAGGGAGTTGCACCTACTAGCACCGTAGGTCGAGCACCTTGAATCCCGACCGAGTCYGTGCCGTTGTGAGCGGTCACGTCGCTTCCAGCAGCCATCGTGCATCTCAGCCCCCACSCGAGTAAGGTACTCAGCAGCACCCAGCCTTGCTATTTGGCCTTGGTGTTGCCACAACATCTTCCACAGGCAGTTTCCCTCCTTCCAGCTCAAGGCTCTCTTCCTTCCTTGCTTCCTTCCACCTACTTCACCCTACTCGTGGATGTTGCCTGGGCAGAGGACGTGCCGATACCCATTACCGAGCTGCAATGAGGAGAGCGAACTCTATATGCTTAATGCAGTATTAATAGTACATTGATGCGATATAGATTTCTGTCACTCTCTATACTAGCAAACATCGCTTATCACGCAGGGATGACGGATGCTCATTCCCAGCCACTTAGCTCTGCATAATGGAATTGCAGCTGAACTATGGAGGACGCTCCCTGCCCGTCGAGCTGCCGCCCCGCACTGTGCTGTGGGYTCCCTCCGGGCTGGCCCGGGAGTTGACGTGTCTGCAAGGAGGCAGAGATGTATTTCACATGGGGGATGCACTTTCCTCCCGTCGACAGGATGAAGGATGCAGGAGCCTGCTCACACCTCCAGCTTTCCGGGCTCTGTGTGGTTCAGGTTTGTTTCCTACCCATGCTCTGCAACAGACAGAGTTGGAGGAGCAGGAGAAACTTGGAGACCACCTTCCATTCCTGGCTGAGGGCTTCCTGAAGAGGCATGGAGTACAGCACACCACCCTGTTTTCTCTCAACCCTTTGGGGAGATGCTCCCTGCATCCTCAGGCAACACCTCCAGGACGTTCTGGGCAGCTATAGAGTTGGCAACGGATCTTTGTTTTAGGCACCCTCGGTTCCACCTGAAAGCTCAGGCAAAGAGCTGAGCTGACAACGGCACCGTCTAAAGGCTCAATTTCAGAAGAACAAACTGAAATACACTTATTTTTCTCCCCTGCTTCCTGATGTGCATAAGAGCACCATGTGGCATATCTTCCTGGCAGATGTCAACAGGCAAAATAACAAGTTGTGGTGAGTTTGCACCTCTCTGTTTGTGGAAATAGAGTCAAGAGGAGACCAAGAGGACTACCTGGGTCTGGAGTCAGCRCAGTGGACAAAATATCTGATGAGGAGGGTGAGGGGACCAAATGGCTCTGTCCTGTGGCCAAGGTGGACCTAATGCAGAACCTGAGCCATTCCAACCTCAGGTATGTCCATGACCACTTGCAGGCCGGAGATGGCAGCTTGTTAAGAAAAAATGCAAACAAAAAGTTGGTAAAAAATTAGGGAGCATCATCCTGAAATAATTTCATGAGGTGACTTTTAAGCTGTTGGTTCAACAAAGAAAGTTATAAAAGACAAAAAATCCAAAACTCAATGGCCAAAAAGGAGGCTGGTGTGCAGAGCAGCCCTCTGTAGATCCGTGTCTGYCTCCTGAGAGTGGGTGCCCATTAAAACTGTTCAACGAGACTTTCTGGGCAAGTGGTTTCGTTTTGGCGGAGCTTTTTGCTGGCTGCTGTGAGGACCCAAGCGGTGCTGGCTTTGTTTTCTTGCAGGGCTGGTGCAGTCTCGGGACTAGGATGCATTCTCCACGCGGGTGGAGCAGCCGTCCTTCCGTGGAGTCCTAATGAGGGTTGTTTTCAACCTCATTTATTACAGGCTGCCCTGACATAATTACATATTCGAAGTTAGTAATTACACGTATTCATGCTAATTAAGTAATTAGATATAATTACACTAACTGTAAATACGTGGTAATCGGCTAAAAAGAAGTACTTCAGGAAAAAAAACAAGGCAAATCACACAATAAAAGCGCCATCAGCGCTCTTTCACTCAGTGGTCTGTCTTTATGTTGTGTTTTCAATGCAGTTTAACAGGAACATTGTGGTCATTTCAAAAATCATATTTTTTAAGCAGATGGATTTCCTTACCTCTGCCTGGTAGGACCTGAAAACAAAATGAGTAAGATGTTTTATAACCCCAGTTTGTCTTGCCACCATTAATTCTTTCTGTTCATCTAATGTGTCTTATTCATCCTGGATATGGGAAGCTAAAAAGTCTGTATCATTTCTCCTTTTGGCCAGTTCATGTCCTCATTTTCACTGAAACATCAAATTTGAGCCTTAAATATTTGTAATTTCGTTTGGTTAAAAAACAAAACCCAAACTGCTGATATTAAGGAAAAGGGGACCCTTTACTTATTTATTATTATTCCCAGAGATGGGAGGATTTATCAAATTTTATCTTCATGGAAGGCAAGGGTTGAAGTAAGTTTGAACTGGCAGCAGGTCTCAGTCCCTCCCACAGGTCCCTCCTAGTTCTCCAGCTTCTCCAAACTTATKTTTTTCTCCTCTCTCTAACATAAAAGCTTCTTCAGTAGGACCTAAGTCCCATGGGCCCTCCTGGGCCACTGCTCCCCTGCACTGGGGCTCCTCACTATCCTATGGTCTCATCCTTCGAAGTCAAGCTGTATGTGTTAGTTATGGGGGACTCGATGGGCACCTCTGGGTAACCATATAACTTTTCAATATGTTTTGCTATCTGGTTCTGCATCTCATTTGCCCTTGCAATGCCTGGGTTTCTGGCCTGGGTCTTGGGCAGACTCGGACCTCAGTGTTCAGCAGGTGGAAGGCAGTGGTGGTCGCTGCTGCAGTGGTCTTGCCTCCATAATTCTATTCCCTCTGGTTTGAGGTACAKTCTAATAGAAACGGCCTCAAGTGTTGACACAAGCTTCCTGCAAATGGATTTGGATGTCGAAGAAACCCTGCAGGCAATGGCTGTCTATTCCCAGAGCTGATATTGCAGGTATCTGAAGAAAAGTGCAAGCAACAACAAGCTAATACTTTATCACCATCCRAAGCAGAACTGAACTTCCCCTGACCCCCGCATCTCCTCCTCATCCTGCTTCCCCAGGCTGTAATATCTGACCAGCAGGAAAGATTGCTTCACCAATAGGACTTGATCCAGCTTGTTTGACCCTTATCGGCTCTCTCCTGGTTTTCCTTTTGCTGTGGTACCATTTACCTGTTTTATGTTCTACATGCTACATCCAGCTCAGAAAGAGCAAATGGAAGAAATATCTACCAGAATATTTTGCYAGACTGCAGAAGTCAAGTCTATATTTGCAGAAACAGAGTGCCCATCCCATCAACGGCACGTGCGGTTGTAACTTCATGCTCCGTRAGTCAGTCTTCAGACCTTCCTGCCATGAGTTTGCTGCAGAAACCGGAGTGTTTCAGGTCATCCTGGAATAGCTGACAAAWTCTGCTGCATCTTGCCCTCCAGCAAGCCTCGCAGGTACTTTCTGTGTGATTGTGTCCAGGCTAAGCCAAGCAGCTGGGAGGGTGACAACTGCCACTCTGATTGCCCTGCTTGGTCTCTGCTCAGCTGGGAAGGAGCCGCTGTAGCCAACAGCGYGGTGCCTGGTGGGACAATCTCATCTCGCTCCGAATGTGACGTACGCGCTGGCTTTATTTGCATACAAGCCAATTACCTCCTGCAGCTGTTTGGGTTTTAGATCCTGTCTCTGTTACGTTAATGTGTGTTTACTGAAGATGTTTGTAGCAGCAATTGAGATCAAAGGCAGTTTAAGCAGAATACAGCCCCAGCGTGAGGAACTGAAGCTGACAGYGTAGCTGCAGTTGGGTGATGGCACTTCGGAGAGAGATGTTCCTGATGACGGGAATCTATTAGATGAAGAAACCCTTAAAGGAAGCAGAATGCTGCTCTGTGCTGCTGACGTTGACCTGCTGCTGGAGAGACTGCACTGGTGGAGGAAACGCTCTTGTATACAGACATCAAACAGGGGGCCAGGAAGTGTTTTTCCCCTGAACATCTGTCTGCTTGTCCCTATGCCTGAGAGCGTCTCCTCAGGACCCCGTAATCCTGCTGTCTGTGGGGGTGACAACTAGGGTTAASTTGCCTGGGGTGGTTTCAGCAAAAGGAGCCAGGGATGTGTCAACTGTCGAGTGGTTAACAAGGCAATTGAGGAGATGCCCTGAGCTCGTTTCCTACTGGATTTGGAGTGGCTCTAACCCAGCAGGCTGCTCTCGCTGCCTAGCAGCCTTGTCCCTGCATCAAGTGGATGGATTACTCCCATGCGGCTCAGGCAAGAGGCCTCCTCCCCCTCAGACTGGGATGCAACGTGCACCGTGTTGGTGAGGATGCTTCTGCTGCTCCATGTGACACTCGGCTCCTTGTCCGAGCACTCCCTTCACCCTCACCTGATGCAGGTGCTCCCAATGTGCAGCTCTTCCAGCATCCATCCATCCCCGTGCCCACCTCATCATCCCTGTGTGCACAGACACACGTGTCCCCTGCTGTGCTCTACCAGGGTCGTTGCTGGATTATCTCGGAGCTCCTCTTCGTTTCCACAGAGGTATTTGCCATGTAGGTACCGCTGCACTGAGTCATGAAGGATGCTCCTCCCCTTGTGAGTGCTGTCTTCTGCTCTGTTGCTCCCTGGCAAGCCAGGGACACCGTGGTGGTTTTGTTCAGGCAATTCTCTTACCGCGAATTGCCCAAAGCTGCTGAAAATGGTTGTATCTCTGTTTCTCTAGCAGGTTTTACAGCCTTTTGATACAGACTTTTTTCTCACCAGTAGCCTGGCCTGAATCAAGATGCATTTTAGCAGAGGGAGAGGAAAGGAGTAGGGCAAATGAGGGCTAAGGGAGGTGCTAGTCGTCTAAATTAGTGCCTATATCCCYAGGTATATGTGTTTCTATCTACCCAGTCACATTTGTAGTGCTCTTGACCCCGCGTTGATATTAAATCCATGCCAGGGAAAACAGGCTCTGTTCTGCAGCTGCTGCTCCTCGTGCCTGGAGCTTCCTCGCGGCAAGGAGAGGAKCGGTGACATGGTGTGTGACCTGAGGATGCTGCTAACTCAGGCAGCCCTGGTGCCAGTGATAATGAAGGTTCCAGGATAATCTCCTGATGGCTCATTGATTGCATGAATTAGACTGTGGATTGCTTTAAAAATAGCTTGTGTGTGTGTACGTGCGTGTGGCTAGAGTTGCAGTGCTGATTTATTTTATCCATCAGTTAAATATTTATCTTGTTTTTAACAAGTTTACTGCAGCTTTCAGTGGTTAGGTGCTGGGAAAGTAGCTTGAGGCTGGTACATTTTAATATTCCTGTGCCAACAGGGATATGCCCATRGTTTGCTGTGGTACCCAGCCCCAGGGTGCCTCTGCAAGGCAGTGGGCACCTTGCAGAATGTGCTAGGACATGGTGCTGTGACTTTAATCAAACCAGGCCGGTTTTCAGTCTTAAAATCTTCACTCTCAGCTGCATACGAGGGTTACATTGTGAGCAGATAAGAACGGGGTAGAAGAACACTTGCTTTGGTAGTTGTCCAGTTAAATTGTAATTCCTAATTAAAAATAGATGCTATTGCTTAGGAGTCAGGAGTGGGTTTGCATGGTAGCACTGCTCTCTGGAAATATGGTGTAGAATCTGAAAGTGATGATACATGTATAAACAGATGTTAAAAACCAAAGACTTTTCAGTGCTGCTTCTCGGCTAGAGAATCCCAAATATCTTATTCAGTCCTGAAAGCTGAGCGAACACCCAAGGAAAAAGATTTTCTGYCGAAAGAGGTTCTTGCATCAAAGGAGTCTCTTGTTTCCAGCCTAGCCCGGTGGCCGGCTCTGGGGAGAAGCCACGTGAAGGCAGCACGACTGCTCCTGCCTCTGGCTGTGCAGGGGCAGGCAGGGCAAYGCCACTCTCCAAAGTGCAGCGCTCTTGTCCCTCATGAGCAATATATAGTAAAACCRCAGAAATTGTCATTTTTAGTTGCAGGATATTTCCAGCCCGCCTTGCCATCCTTGTGGCYTTGTCGCTGCTGTCGGTCCCGGCTGTGGACAGGGAGCGGATTGGCTGCGGCGGGGCCGGCGCGACGGAGGGAGTCGATGCCGCTGATTGAGGCAGGTGCGGTGCGAGTGGGTGCTCTTGCAGCTCGTGCACGAGTGTTTTGCTGCTGCACTCCTGAACTGCTGACCCAAAACAGCTGTCTTGCACCGTCGTTAAGTGTAAAGCACCTGCCTTGTTGAACTGAAGGTGATTTACTGAGGTGAACAGGCTGGGCTGAGAACTCTGTAAAGCCATTTTCRTGTGTAACCGATGAAGATTTGTATGCAAGTGCCCCAAGGTGAAAAGTACATCGAAGTCACGGCATGTAAGGGTTGCTCTGGACGGCCAGGCTTGTCTCCTGCTAAAGCAGGGTTATTGCATAATCCATTTTCAGACTCTTTCTTGCTTGTTTCTAAACAGACCGTGTAACTTACYTGATGCTGAACCCCATTTGAGTCTACTTTTGGGGCCTTCTCCTCCTGAATGCATCTGTTTTTGAGACAGGAGTAAATGGAGACTCAGTAAAAGCACAAGAATTTCTTTATGCGCCACATCAGCAGTCAGCCCTGCCTCCTTTGTAGATGCTTATGTCGTTACAGGATGCCCTATTCCAACTAGCCATAGCTTCAGCCTCATGCAGGCTGAGCTTGTCTTAGTCTTTCTTAATCCCAGGTTCTTATTTATTGCTGGTCTTGTGGCAGGACTTAGGGTTCTCTGAAATGGTCACGGGTCTGCAGTAATATCATACCTTTCAACTTATGTTTGGACTACTAACTTGAATTAGAGCAACATGTTCTAAAGGTTAATATGGCTATGTATTTGTATGTATATGCATTTGATCTATTTCAAAAGTACTGTTTTTCTCATGTTTTGAGTACCTTCTCCTGTCCTAGAAGTAYTAACAAGTTCTACATTATCCTTTGCTGTTCCCATGTACCTCACTGCCTTTTTCCTCACTTTTGCCAGGGTAAAGGAATTGATTTATTCATTTTCCCTAAAAGCATCTCTTAAATTCAAGATGAACATTCTCTCTGGCTCCCATAAGTGTGACTAAGAGAAAAGGCAGCTAAGTCTCCTAAGTATATATGGCAAATTTGCAATTAGAAGAAAACACTGGAACAAAATGACTTCAGCTCTTGTCTCCCTTCCCCTAGCCCTTCTCAACCCCCCACCTCCCTCTTGCAGGATTAAGCTAATCCTCAAATGAGCAAGATATTTGGGAATGCAAAGAAACAAAGTAAAACCAAGGRAGGGGAAAGAAAAATCCTTCACACTCAACACTAATAACGAAATTACTGGCGTCCTACATTATGAATTGGATGAATTTTTAATGGTTAGAAATGCAGTTGATTTATAATGCATCCATCCTGGACTGCAGGGCCTGTCGCCAGCTAATAAATAAATGACAGGCCCCTTGTATTAAAAGTATCAGTCGTTTTACATCTCTGCACTGTAATTGGTGTGGAGCATTGAGCAAGGGGGTTCAATGGCCACTAGGTGTGTACCTGGGCCTCACGTTACACCTGAGATCTTGATCATCAGAAGGTGCCTCAAACCCATTCCTYGAGGCTTATCTTGACCAGGCAGTTGCTTCTGCCCCTATCCCATTGCTCACATATAGAAAGCCAAGAATATAAAGAGCTTGGCAGAGGGTTCATGCCTTCAAAAAGGTAATTCTAAGCACACTATTTGATGTGCTTTATGCACTAGAATGGGTTAGTTATCCCTTGAAAGCATTAGGAGCTTACAGCGAGGTGTCTCCATCCAAGCTGGTTGCCCAAGGCTCCCTACCTGCACAGTAGAAGGGAATAGGGTGCTTTGGGTCTCATCTGGCCTAGAGATCTTGTCCAGGATGAGGGAGGCTGCACCATCTGTCCTCTTGATGCTGCCGGCTACTGATGTGGCCAGGGAGAGACTAGCTCAGATTCAGAGATGAGCAGAAAGTCACAGGAATCCCACTAAAAGTGTTCACAGTGAGGGATGTGTTAAATACTGGGCRAATTCTGGACATGGGCTGGATTGGGGCTACCCTGTTCTTGTAGCCAGATCCCAGCAGCACACGGAAGCCAGGGGGGTCTTACTGCAAGCTCAGGAGGCAGCAGAGTCTTTGAGGGATGAGCTGCAATGTTWCCCTCTCCTTAACAGAGAGCATGGCCAGTGTTTCTGGAAAGAGGAATTTCCCCTTGGAGCCTAGCGAGGATCTGCCAAGCATCTTCATCTCCATTTTACGGATGAGGAGAGGCAGCCGGAAAGGCATCGATTTGTTCAAGGTCACAACAGGTTGCTGCCAGCTGGCAGTCTGGCCCACGTTCAGCTGCTGGACCCTGCTGCCTGTTTGCAAGTTGCCTCCTGAAGTCCTTTTGCAGCCAGTCCTTTGCCAAGTGGAGTCAGGAGTTTAGATGGAGAAAGAGGTTCTTGGGGCTATCGGCTATATATTGTGATCTTGCTGTAGGCAAAACAGCTATTCTGAGGTTTTTCTCTCTCCTTTCCAGATATGTTAGATGAAATTCTGCCTCCTGTTTCAGATACATGGGTTGTGGTGGTCCATGCTACAGTTGAATGTATTTCTTTTTTACTCTGACATCTAGTTCCAAAGAAACCTTTCCTGCAAACYTTCTAAGAGTTCTGCGACCTCATTCCACCTAGGCCTTGACTTGGTAGGAGTTAGGWTGGGCTTGAAGGAAGTACAGTTGCTTTTTATCTTGGCTTTAGCTCCTCGTTGAAGAAATTGAATGGGAAGCCTTGATATAAGCCTTGCTGCCTTMGGAAACCACTGCTTTCCCAGACACAGGCTTTCCTCTTGACCTGCAGGAAGGGAGCGCTTCCTGCCTTATTGTATTTCCCCATAGAGTATAAATACTGTGTCCATAGCGGATATGGATCTTATGAATAATAATGAGATTTGAACTAAGTAATTGCAGTGCTTTTTAATACAAAAGATCTTCAGCATCAAGTGGTATTAATGATCTGTCTTGATAGGYGCTCTACTGAGGGCAATTGCAAACCCCGGTTCCGTGAGAATCTGAGAAATTGGGGTGGATGCCCTGATGTGCTCTTCACCCACTGCTTCCCTTTGGGACCTGACAAGAAAAGTATGCTACATACCATTTTTTTTGTCTTTTCCTAGACCCTCCAAAGATGGGAAGACTGAGCAAGTTGAGGGAAAACAAATACCTTTTGTAGGCAGGCTGGGCTGGGCTGTCAGAGAAGACAACTTCTGGGGGAAATGTAAAACAAAGATCCTAGCAGTTTTCTGTGGTCCCTAACTGTTCTCTGAATATTCTTTAGAAGAGCAAAATGATTAGYTACATTGATATGGCTAAATCTCAGGTAACGAGATGCTATGTCTCTGCTGATACGAGTTTCTTCTCTTCAAAGYAGTTTTAATTTGAAACTCTCCTTTGCACTTATTCTCCAAACCCCTTATGCCCCTTGCTGCTCTGTGCTGTTAAACAGGTGCTGCATTATTAGAGAAATTCTCTCAACTCCAAGCAGTCATTAGTGGCTTAAGATCTTTTGGGGTGAATGCRAGATATCATTAATAAGTATTAAGATTTAACACTTAATGCTTCTCGCGGTGGCATCGTGGTGGCGGCRGGGGTGAGAAGGCTGATGTGTCAGTAACTGCAGGATCTGCTCTGCGGTCTTTGGAAGCTACCTCACCATTTTCTCAAAGCAGCCACTTGTCTCCTCGCTCAGCTGGCCAGTAGTTAGTGCTCCTGAGCTGGCTTTCCTTGTCAGCCTGCTGGGTACTGTGTGTTACAGCTGCAAAGCTGGAAGGGCTTTTTAAATTAATGGAGCTGACTTAGGAGGTTATGAATGTTGTTTTGATTTTCCTCCCTCCAAACATATCATCTCGAGCTCTGAATCAGGCTGTCAACCTCTTGCATTCCTCTCTTTCTAGCCTTGTTCCTCTTTAAAGTTGTTCCTTTTTGTTCGCCCACCACCTCCACTTTGATAAGCAGGAGGGCAGTGAAGAGCTGTGGACTTTCTGTCCAGTCTGTGCCCTGTGTCCCGGGATAATCAGTGCTGGGAGAGGAGASGAAGGGCTGGCTTGCTGACCCCTCTAAGCTGTGTCGAGCAGGGAGCGTGGGCTCAGGTGCTTCTTTGCTGAAAGAATGCTAGCTCATTAACACTCCGTGCCCTGCAGGTAACTTGTATTGATCATCGGCTGCTTAATCAAAAACTCTTATCGCACCGTACTTTGATTATTCTTTTCCATTTTGTCATCTCTGGAGGATAAGTTAAGCTGAAGTTAATGCACTTATTGTGTACTTGGGAAACCACTGCCACAGACTGAYCTGTAAATCTCAGGTTTTAGGAAGGTTTGTATCTTCTGTCCTGCATGTAGCAGGATTAACATATTGAGTGCATATTCRTCCACTTCATGGGGTGAAACAGGCTCGAGAGCCTTCTGCCCTAGTGCGTTTTGATCTGCCCCTGGCTGGCAGTGCTGTCTGTCCAGCTCACCTGGGAGCCCAAGCGTCAGRCGTGAGTCCTGGCAGACCCAGTGTAGCAATGAACGGTGTTATTGCACTGTACAGGTATCCCCCTGTACATGATGGTGTGTGGAGGTGTGTGGTGGCCCCAATATCACTGTCAGAACCTCTCCACATGTGTGTCTGGGCTCCTGGAGACCTCCCTGATGCCAGAAATAGTGACTTAAAGCCAATATAGGAGGCTGAGWCTCCCCAGCATTTTCATTAGTCTCTGTGGCTATCCAAGGAGACCTTGTCATTTCTGAAACCAGCACCTCCTGTTTGTTGTTGTTGAATATTTTTTGGTTGCAGTCAAGGGACACATCTGGAAAGCTGCTCTGTGAACAGTGGGTTTGCTCTTATGGAAGCAATCAAAGTAAAGCTCTGGAGAGAAGGAAGTAAGGAGTCTTTGCAGGAAGTGGCAAAGATTTCTCAGCACTTGCCATGTCTTTAAAAAACAGCTATGAGAAGCAGCAGGCCAGTTTGAATGGGATGCACAAGCAAGATATCGGGAGGAAAACCTTGAAATAGGAAGTGTGTGCTGTTTGTCTGCTGCCACTCTAGTAAAGGTGGTTATCTCAGGTTCTGATTTTGTTTGATCCTCTGCTATGATTCATTTTCCCTTGTCTTTTAGTATTTGCTGTATAAAACCCTTCTTGATCCTTTTGTGCTATCAGGGCTAAATATTCCATGCTGGTTACGGCGTTGCAGTGACCTAATTTGATTGTGGAGGGTCGTGTCCTGTATAATGTTGTCTCATTTGTTCAGCAGTCGATACAAACTCAATTTTATTTTCTTTAAAAAGAAAGGAAATAGGGGCAGGAACCCAGCATCCATGGCCAAACTTGTACCTGCAGCTCTTACCTTGTTGCCTGGCTGTGCCACTGCGCTCACCCATGTAGTTCAGCCTGGATGGGACCTCCAGGCTCTTTTTATTGTTTCCTGCCAGTACTGAAGGGGAGAAAGGATGGAATCTACAGCAGAGAAAGGCCCTCATTTGTAGCCACTGGCAGCTCTGATTTCCCTTGAGGAGTCCTTATTCCAACAGGCTGGATGYCCTCTTGTTGGAGCTTATCCCTGGAGGGGAGGTTTAGCTGTGTCTCCCTGTGGGACCCTGGGTGAGTGTTTAGTTTTCTCATTTTGTCTCTGATTAGACCTTTGTACCTCTGTGTTTCACCCACACGTGCTGTGCTTTACTCCAAGATCCATCACTAGCCTTACTTATGACTAGCTCAGAGGGGAACGGGAGGGTCTGGTCTCAGCTGGTGTGACTCATTTGCRTGTGGAATAAGCAGGTCTCTTCTGAAGCTGCATCCTGGGCAGCATCCTGGACCTGCTGACTGTGCTCATCTCATTCAGGAAGGCTTTGGAAGCACCTTCAAGGCTCTGCCTTTGTGAGCAGTGGTGGAGTGGCACGGCTTGGTCATCGGCTGGAAGTGCCAGTGTTTCTGCAGAGATCTTTCAGGAGATGATGACATGTTTTCACAGCTTGTAAAGGAAGTGCCAGCCCAGTGTTTGGTCTATAGAGAGAAAGAGTCTGCTTTTCCAAACTAGAAATGGAATCAAGCGCTTAGCTCTGGGTCTGTGGGTTGTCTCTGCCAGCTGGGTGTGCTGATTTGGCAAGTTATTCAGCTGATTTCACCGGTATTTTTCTCATTCAGGTTTTTTCCTTAGTTCTCAGGATATTCTTCATTCACCTCCCTGTTTCCTTCTCTCCAGTTGGGCGTTCACTGGATTTTTTTTCAAAACTGGATTCGTCGTGGTGACAGAGCAGGAGTCAAGCAGATCTTGTCAGGGGAAAAAGGACCGTGATTTTTGCAGCTTTAGCAGTGAATAAGTGAGTGAAATGATGAGCGTGGCTGRTGCACCAGCAAGCAGACTTCCTTGGATTGGTCCAGGGATTGGACTGGACAAAGGCAGGAACAGAGTGGTTGAAGAGCCAGGGTGACCTGTGTGRTAGAGAAAGGATTGCCCCAAAATARAGAGCAGTAAYGTGAGCCTTGAGGGCAGGAAAAGTGGGAGCAGGTTGGGCATTGGCCAGTCATGTCATCCTTGTTGGCAGGATACCARACCTTTATGGATTGGGGATCTGATACAGTCAAGTCAATGTTCCAGTTTTGAAATATGTAATCAAAATCAGATGCGAAGCCTCCTTAAGAAGAGACTGCCACATAGCAGCTRGTTAAATGTAACAGTCAATGTATCTGCTGTGGAATGTTTCCTGCAGAAATATTACATCCTCTCTCATTTACTTGATGCTCTTCAGGGTGAATCAATCAAAAGATATTGCATACAAATGGTTCAGCCTATGATCCTGTGGGTGTCCATTAGAGAGGCATTTGCTCGGTGTTAATGGACCTGTTGATTAACAAACAAACCATTGCTTTTTAAGTAGAAGCTGTTACTTGATGGCAATTGTTGGTATTTGATATGCCGGGGCCCCACCTCCCCTATGCACAGTTTGCACCCTGTGCCAAGGCAGGCAACTGCTGCAGCAGCACCCAGGTCTGCACTGCTTGAGAGAGAAAAATCCATTTGTGTGTGTCTCAAACAGTGATCAGGGCAGCTTCTGGGGGTGGAAAAGAGAGACCCGTTGCACTTTCATTATAGTGTGTTCTAATAATCTCATTTTCTGCACGCATCTGTCTAGGCAAACATTGCCTCGTTTGACTCCAGCAATGTCCAAGAACGATTGCCTGCTGAAATACTCAGGGAGTCAAGGCCCAGCAACTCCTTAAGGGCTCAATCAGGGGGATTTTTTTAACCCAGGCTGAAGGCAGGGGAGTYTGTAAAGCCTATAGTCTGTTCAATCAAGAACGCATTCATCTTTATTCCAAACTGCACAAATGTATTCCCAATCTCCATTTTTTTTTCCCCTATGGGCAAAATTGCCCACATTTTGTAGCTTTAGTTCTGTGTTTTTTGGTGTTAGAATGGCACGAACCCCAGCACAGGGGAYGGACAGGGCTTTAAGGTGCTAGAAAGATCAAGATGATATTATGTGAGCAAGAAGATATTCTTACCTGTTGTGCATTGTTGGGTTGAAAGGACCAGGACTGCAGGTTCATGCTGAATTTAGCCACTGTATTGGTAGTTGYGACCAGCTCTTCTGCTTCTAGGAAGTGAGTTTGAAACCTCTTTGCATGGTTGGAGGGAGCAGGGGCATTTGGCATCATTGGGSTACCAGTGAAAGAAGCTGCTTTGGGGCCTGGCAGACCAAGAAATGTTCCTGCCCACAGCCAAGGGGACCCMGTGTCGCTTAGCTCTGTCTCTTTAGTGCTACGATCTGACTCCACCACGCACCTCCTTCCCACGGCTGGTGGGAGTCAAAGCGAGGAGGCAGCTAGTGGATTAGGGCAGCAGAGTGAAAACCATTTGGCATTTCTATCCTGATTCTTCTGGGTGCCTTTAATTAGCATGATTGCTCCGCAAGCAATTTTGCAGTATTCTCTAGCTCCCCCCGTTAGAATAATTATTCCCCCAGCTCCTTTTGTTCCAATTCCTGATTGCTTTCAAAGTCTCCTGTTAAAAGCCATTAAATCCGTAATGTAAAGTGAGAGTAAATGTTGAGCAGCATTATGCTCTCAGCCCCCACCTAGTTCTTACCGTTTGCCCCTCAGGTGCTGTGCTGATGCCCCTGGCCCTGCTTTCCACCCCTGGGCTTCCCCACCTGCCAGCCCACGTGTCCCACATGTGCTGGGCTCTGCACACCCTCTCGCCACTCTGCACTGACACCCTTGCTCTTACTCACATCTCCACATGGATGTTTCAGCCCTTGAGTTGTTCTCTCTGGGCAACTTTTCTTTGGAGAAGCATGATATGTAGGCGAGGACACTGTCTTGGCTGGAACGGCTCTCTGCTGCATGGTAGATTAGAGAGAGAAGAAAAATATATGTTTTTRTGTAAAGCACTTTCATGTCTTAGGTGTGACATTCTGTGGTGGAAGGAAGCTGACTTTAGACATTTGTTTTTCTGGCGGTTCTTATGTTGCAGTGTCTCCTTGTCTAGTGGTCGGGGAGCTTGGCTTCTCTGTTGCTCTCTGTCCATGATCTGTGCTGATACTTGATCAGCACATGCTGATGACACAAGTGGGACAGACAGGCACAGAGGCTCATGAAGAATTTAGATGATGTGAAATAAGGATGGGACCAAGTGAGTGCCTTGTGCATTTTTGTGACTTGATGAGAGAAAGATGGACAGAGTTTCAGACCTGAAATGAAGCTGCATCAGGGACAGGTCTGGCAGTCATGTAGTTCATTAAACTTGGAGCTAGTTTCCAGAGGGGAAAATAAAATAAATAAACAAACTGAATATAAAGCTGTTGATAATAAATAAGCTGTTGATGGCAAAACAGAAGTCTGCAGAAGGGAAACCCTAGTCCTCTTCCCTCTTTCTAAAGAGAATGCCCCAGAGCTGTGCAGTTTTGGCTTTCAGCTTCCCCTGTACTCTGTGTGATGTGTAGCACTTCTGCGACATTCCAGTGTGGAGCAAAGCTGCTCCCAGACACCAGGCTCCATCCCTCCTACACGGTCCAGAGTGGCCAGCTTGGGGATTTCCTTCTCATCTCATCTTTGCTTTGCTGGCTGCGAGGGGAAAGGGCCTTTCTTTGCATTTCRTACTTTTCTCAGCCACTGAAACAGGCAGCATTTAATGTGGGTTCTGTRGGAGTGATGCCTCTTCTCCCCTCCTTATTTAGTTGGCGCTCTTTGCTGGAGGACAGCAGGGTCTCCTCTTCATGTGAGGAAAGCACAGCCTTCCCTGTGCCCGAGATGGTGTGTTTTGAGCTTGTCACCCCCCGCAGGTGCCAACGCAGAGGCTTCAAACAAAAACTGGGGTTGGGAGTCCTCCCCCAGAAAGTTTAACAGCATTAATATATTTTGTTGCAGATGGAGACATCTTTTGAGAAACCAGCTAGTGGGGCAATTACCTAGGGAGGAATAAGCATGATATTAGCCTTCATTTCCAGAACAGCTGGCAGTGTGGGAGCACTGGAGAAACACAGATGAAGGGCAATAGCGCTGGACCATGCAGCATCCAAACAAGCAGCCTAAAAACCAACACCTCATTCTTCAAAGTGTCCTGCTTTTTTACTCTCTGCTCTTCCTCCTTTATAACTCCTCTGTGGTGCTGTGCATCCCCTGGCCTGCTGCGATCTCTGGGACCCCCACTTCTAAAGGCCTGGTTTCCATCCTCAGTKTGTAAACTCCATTAAATTGCATTTCCCCCATAGGAATCTCCTTYTGACACTTCAGGCTCTCTGGCTCATGTCGCTCCTGGGCTTCCTGGAGGGCAGCTCTGTTCTTTCTAGACAACACAAGGCATTGCTGGAGCAGATGGCAGAGKGAAGAGACTTGAGCAAACCAGGATCTGCCCTGGGCCTCGATTAGCTCTTTGTGAAGCTCCTCCTGTCCTCTGAGGAACTGCTATCAAGCTCTCCTCTTGGACCCTGTCTCAGCAGAGATGGTCCCAACTGTAGCCTGCAGCAGTTGAGGGCTTCCCTGTCCACCGAACACATCSCATTTGGTGTCTGTTCCTTCTCTCCAGCCATGTGGCTCTCCCAAACACAACTGTCCCAGTTCCAGGGTGCTGGGACTCCTGGTGAGAGYTGGTGCCAGGAGTTGGGGCTTCTCCCTCTTCAGTGCTTCCACCCAGCATTAATTGCCCCRGGAACCTTGGACAAATCATATTCCTGTTCTGTGTTTTGATATCTGCATGATGAGTATAACAGCTCCTGCCTCCCAAGGGAATAAGAAAAGCGTAACAAATTAGTGTTTATGAAGTGCTCACTGCCTCAGAAGAAGTTTTAAGAGGGCTGTTGCTCTTCTAACTCAGGGGCTTCCCTTGCTGGTTAGTTCTTTGATGTGGCAGTCCATGGTATAGGTGGATCCAACTGTACCATAATTGGAATTAATCAGCAGTTAAGGAACACAAGCCAGCCAGATTCTTTCCCAGTAGATATTAATTTCTGGGCAAATTAGTTAGTGGTTCCAGTAACTTTGTGAAAATGCTTAGGATAGCTGTTTCTGTCTAAAGTGGCTGGGAACAGAGGCAATATCAGAAGAACACTGATACCTGTCAGGCAAAGTGGAAATGAGAAGCTCTTGTAAAACCGTGCACAGTTCCTCAATTGGCAGCACTCTGAGGGCTGACTTAGAAAAGAAAAAAAAAAGACAAAAGAATTTATTTGAAAAGCAAAGTGATGAAAATGATGTTTTGCTTTTTGGAATGGGGTCTTTCACGCAGGGTCCCACGGGCTTTGTGGAGAGCAGAGGCAGAGGGAATGCACCGCCGTGAGAAACGGGGACCCGCAGAGGTAGGGAGAACTGCTGTTCCCCCAGGCAATGAGAACTGCAAAGCACAAGATTCTTGGACACCCTGCTGCAAGCACACAGAGGAGCAGAGGCAGATCCTGGGCTTTATTGATAGCTTGATAAAGCCCAAGATAGCAGCTACTATCGAGCTCTCATTTGAAAATRGTTTCCTGCAGCTTGTTTTTGCAGTCAGCCTCAAGGCTTTGCTAGGCGCCTTTGCATTGTTGTGGGTCTCATGAGGGACAGGACAAAACCATCCTCTTTACCTTTTCCTTTTCTCTGACCCCTGCAAATGAAGTGAGGCAGAGGCTGAGCTCTGTATACTGTCCGTGAATTTGTTGGTGCCCATTCCTTTCCCCTTCTCTGGTCCTCTTGCAAATAATTCCACATACTCTGGCTTCAATCTAATGAAAACAAAATCAAGAAGGCCCAACTGATCTGGCTGCTTTCCATCACACAGTGGGCCTCTCACTGACTTCAAATAGTTGCACCTCTGTGCAGCCTCTAGAAAAAAAGCATTTGCCTCTAGACAGGGAAAATATCATCAGCTCGAATCACAGGGCATTTCAGATGCTGCAGTGTAGCATACTTGGAAACAGCCTCTCGGTCAAATTACTCAGKTTTTTTGTTTATATGTGTGTGTATGTATATATATATATATGCACATATATATGTATATAATGTTCTTTCTCCTAATACCCTGGTAAATGCTTTCCCACTTTTAGACTTTTCCTAAGGGGGAATGGTGGGGAATCTTGGAGCCCTGCCTTCTGAGCTATCAGGCTACAACATTTAGTACCTTGGAACTACTCCATCCATGAAGGAGTTCCAGAGAAAACAAACTTATGATCCTGATTAATATGGAAGTGGCTCATATTAACGGAGGCAACAGCAGAAATATTATGGATGCTGGAATTCCTCCGACCGAAGGTTTAATGAATTTGACATAGCCTTAGGAGTTCATTTCATGAAAAGCCATGAATGTTACTCTTTCTTTGAGGAACACTATTCAGTTGTTGAGTTTCTGCAGTATTCTTCATTCCTTTTCTGTGCTCTAGTTAACCATGAGAGAAATTTGTGCAGAAATGGATTTGTGCTGAAAAGGGATCTTTTGAATCCATTTGATCCCCATGTTTCTCTTGCTTTCAGCCCATCTCTTCCCTTTCTTGACCACAGACACGTGCAGTGCTGTGAATCCTCTACTTGTGATTTTGCAGTCGTGGAGAAGATGAAGATGCCACAAATGGTGGCTAGAGCTCCATCTAGCACATTCCCTGGAGGTTTCCAATGACTTCGTGTCTCATAGGCCAAAGTGGGAGACTTATGTATGAGGTTAGTCRTGGAAAAAGAACAACAAGACAAGGTGAGCTTCCATGAACTGGGGTAATGACCCTGATTCCATGAAAATTGAGGGCTGTAGCACTCRCAATCATTTTGTGACTCTTTCTTTGGGGCAGTTGTGCATTCTTGGTCAATAGCTGGTAGAAATAAGAGGAGGCCAGGCCAGGTCCTTTGACTTTACCTTGTGCATCAGAGGAGGTTGTTAACATCACCAGGGAGGACCTCTTGGTGTGACTGTGGTGACCTTCTRTGACCTTCCCTTCTTTGGCAAGTCAAAGCCTTTCAGGCCCAGTTGCATGTAGTTCTGTCAGGTTAATGTGGTATCTGGTACATGCAAGAGGAAAAAGCAAGGAGAAAGGATTTTGGATGTGTTAATCTACATGTGACGGGAGACTTGGAGCACTGTATTACTTTCCACTTAACTATAGATGTATTACTCTTTACTTTGACTAAGTGGGTTGCACTTCTTTTGCCCTGGATGAAGGTCATTGYTGAGGCTTTCCATGCCTTCGTCAATGCTGTTCATATTTGATATCTGTGTGTAGGGAAAGATAAAATGTGCACTGGTTTTGGGTTCTCCTGTTGCTTTCCTTTATGTTACAAGTTCTTCTGTAACATAGGAGTCTGTCACTCAGTATAAGCCTTGTGGATAGCAGAGACATCTGGCCAGCTTGTTGCCTTTAATTTGCTATTATTTAACTCTTTCTTTTGTCAGACATGACATGGCAATCATTTGTTTTTCTGATCTCTTTCCATAGTAATTATTGCTGCTGTTATGAAGGCAGCTTCCATCCATCTCTAATSAAGGGGTTTCATAAAAGGGCTGCGCCGCTGCTGTTGCCATGCTGGACAGGGCTGCCATGGGGAATTGTGCATTGCTTTCTGCGTCCTTTTGTGAAGTCCTTGCTATCATGTTCCCATTCTGCTCTTCTCATGTGACTTTGAGCGCTCAGAGATTTCAAAAGCCCTGGAAGCAGCATGGTGTATTTAAACAACTGCAGTTTTATCAGTAGGCAAAGAGGGAAGAGGAGATGAAGTCTTGTCAGTCAGTGGGGGCAGGTGTGTCCAAGCCTCACAAGACACCATTGACAGGCTTGGTGGCACATTTGCATGGGGTAGAGTGGCTTCAACTCATGAGCCAGGGAGYGGGAACTAAAGACAACTCTGGAGGACTAAGTGGATGGCTGAGATTGAAGGCAAAAACTGCCCTTTTGATTCAGTTACCTTCAATTTTCTTGTCCTTTCATTGTCACATCCTTCCAGCCTGCTTAGGGAAAAGCCCCATCTGCTCCGCCCATCTCCAACTGTTAGACTTGCACACCAGGTCTGAGCTCATATCTCCTTCCTTGTTCTCTGACACTTCCCATACATTTCTTCCACTMTCATACCATGGCTGTTAGAAAAGACAGTGTCATATTTTGATTTTAGAAGTAATCTCACTAGACAAGGGAAAAGTGCAAAGTTTAACCYTTCCTAATTTTGTAAATCTTCAGAGATACTTTCTCCTTGGATCTAGATATATTTTTTTTTTACATCTCTACTATTTTCAGGATTATACATTGGAGTTTCCCTCCAAATCTATAACCAATATCAAAGATAATACTTCTTGTCCATCTTGTATTGACAGATGTGAAAGACTACAGAAAGGTTTATTTGTTTAAAATTTCACTGACACTTTTAAAGAACGCAAACCCTCTTTTTCTTTTTTTTTTCTTTTCTAATCTATTTTTAGGTGCTAGTAGTTTTGATGGTAGGAAGATGGTGCTTTTCCTGGTAGCATCCAAACTCTGAACCTTTTGAGATTCACTCATTCTATCCCTGGACATCATAGTGAACATCGTTCATCTCATATCTGACAGGGAAAAAGTAAACTTAGCAAGCGTGKTGTTGGTTTCTGCTCCATACAAACCAGAATGGGGTTAAAGTTTTTGATACAGTATGGGAGATAGTAGGGAAGAAAGAGAAAAAAATCAGTTAAGAGCCATATTTTTTTGAGATTCTTTGGGGACTTTAGGAATTCAGTAGGAGAGAATGACAAAATGACCTATGAGGGAATGCTGGGCCCTGTTCCCAAGTTCACAATGTGTGGGTTCAGCCCCTAAACTTCAGAAACGTAGGCTGCTCTCCTGACACGTTCCTTGTTGTCTTTGGAATAATCTCTGCAATCTAGACCCACCCTACAAAGATTCTGCTATGAAAGAGCAAAGCCCTTGGTGTTCCCAGCCACCAGACTTGCTCATCTTTCACGTGTCCCTTTGCCAAGGCTCTTTGTCCCCAGTGAGTTTTTAAGTATCTCGCCTGGTGTCCAGCAGAAGTGGAATTGCCTTAAATTAGCAGAGCTGGGATGTACAAAGAAAATAAAGCAGGAACATAAGGCAGGAGTGCTGCGTTGAGATGCTTGATATTTTTGACTGTAGACTTGATACGGTTGAGCATAGAATTCCCCTGTCCTTCAGTGACCATAAAGTATATTTATATTATAAAAAACAAAGCAGGATAAATAGTGACATTCAGGGATGCCACGTTTATTTGTCTTTCAGTGACTGATAAGAAGTAGACTTAGTTTACATGCTCTTCTCCAAGCGTCAGGACTTTAAACTCTGCTTTGGCTCTAAGAGTTAAGCTAGGCTCTTTCTCCCTACTAATGACATTTCAGCACTTGGAATTAGCTGACAAATTTTGTTGATGATATATGAACCGAAACTAAGTCTAGCTCACTTTCCCATGTGGATCAGCTCTCTGGGACCTCTGAGAGTAATAGATAGTCTCCCTGAAACAAGTTTAAACAGTTCCAAAGCAAACAAAAAGCTTTCTGCAGTCTCAGGTTTGTCAGAAGAGGCATGCATTGAGAGGCAGATGGARTAAGATAGAACAGGAAAGAAATGGTATTTAGAAATAGAAAAAAAAATAGAAWGAAGAAATAGGAAAAAAAAAAAGTCCTGTGATGGGCATAGATACAGTGTATAAAACTTGCTGTTCCTAATCTAGTGGAAGGTACCTTCCTATTGAGGCTGGCAATTCCCAAAGGCATCTGCACTATGCTGCTGTAGTGATGCCAGACTTGGACAAGCCTACTCATTTTGTTGAAGATCCCCAGGTCACAGGAGGAGCAAGAGCATTTTCCAGACCTTAGAGCTATGATGTAGTCAAGACRTCCCAGTAATTTTCAGTTGCTGGAAACGGCATTTTTGCCATAAGAAGTTGACTCGGAGCAACCCCAAGGCTACTGCCCTGTTTGTCTTGGCGACTCCATGATTCTGAATCAGGAATTTTGAAAAAGTGGCATAAAAGTTTCTTTTATGTTCCAAGTATCTGATCTGAACTAGCAGCAACCTCGCTGTAGCTTTATCGCTACCTTCAAAGACRTATCCCTATTCTTGCTGTGTCTCATTTCTGTCCCTTGGGATGACCTCAATCATAGAAATAGTATTATAAATAGGTTTCCGAGAAAGTAGTGTTAAAAGTGATGAGCTGATTCGGGAAGTGACRTATAAGAGCCTTTTCTGTGAAAGCCCTCAGGACTTGCCACAAAAGATGATAGCAAACAACACTAGCTTCAAGTTAGGAAGAAGGCTGAACATCAGGTTATGTCCTAAGACCAAATAGCCTGACCCTCAGGCCTAGGCCAGTCCTACAGGACTAGGCATCTTGGCAGGAGGATTCCCTCCTGGAGCTCCCATCCCTTTACTCCAGAAGAAGTTTACTACCTCCTGCCCTATGGACTGTTCTCTTAGAAGTCTTGAAAATTTGCATTTAGTTAATTTCAGAAAATAATATTCAAGGATTGTGTCTCTATTTGAAACACAATAGGTTTCCCTGGCTGTGGCACTCCAAGGGCATTCTGAAGAGATAATTAAAACAATCCTGAAAATATTGCATTTGCCCTGAAAGGCCTAGGGACTGAAAAAAAATTATGGCAGGGAAACCTTGAACAGAGTGGAGGTTGTGCAAGGAGATGCCTCCAATCTGCAGGTCTTGGGGTAGAAAGGACAGGGGACCTAGGGAAGTCTATGGGGTTTTGAGAGCCAGGGCACCCCAGCCTCTCAATGTACTCTTCTGCTTCAGATATATCCAGCCCAGAATGAAGGAATTATCAGAGAAGGACAGATGCGGGTGAGAGCCTCCACTTTCCTCACTCCTTGGCTATGGGAAAGATGGTCTAAATAAAACTTGCCCCCACTCCCATCCTGCTTAGTGGGAAGCTCAGGAAAAAAGCTGTTGCCGGGTCTCCATCCAGACTTCTTGCATGTCCCTGGGAGCACTTGTGCCTGCACACACCACTTGGAATGACTGTCTCTTCTTGATGGAAAAAACACAGGATAGCTGCCACAGAGAGGGCATTTTGGCTTTAATTTAACTGCAGCCGTTTGCTGGTTATTCATTTGGTTATTTTTTAATAATTATATGTGTGTCAATATCTCTCTCTTTTTTTCTAGTTTTGCTCTTTTTAGTTTTTTCGTTTACTTTATTTTTCTTTTTTCTTTTTTCTGTTTTTTTTCCCCCTTTAGGTTTCAGAGAAATTATGTTGAATCCAATAAGCCTCCCGGGACATTCCAAACCTCTTAACCAAGGCATTTATGTTGAGGATGTCAGTGTTTATTTCAGCAAAGGACGTCATGGCTTTTAAAAACTCCTTAAAAGTCCCTGTTCTGATGTCAAGTTTATAGGCTGTGCCCTCACAATGGTGGGAAGCAGTAAGCGTGGTCTGTATGGATTGAGGTCTCCTCCTAATAGGACTCTACAGCCCTGCCTGTACACACCTTAAAGCCAACCGAAACTGTGGTTTTCTGTCACCAGATAACAGGGYTGTTCTTTTCCCTCCAATGGTCGCTGTGTTCGTTAAATATCTCTGCAAGGCACGACAGCAGCAMTGAGAGCAAATAAAGAAAATTAAAACCCAGTTTAAAGGAGTCATCCTAATAACACAGTAAATAATTGTACTTTTTGCTTTAAAATAAACCACAAAACMAAGCCAACCAAGCCAACCAAACTGACATCTTTAGTCATGTCCTCCCTGCTTGGAGTTTTCCTTGTTAAGCTTGTGTCTTCGCAACACCCAGTGAATGCCGCCAGCACCTCTTACAGTGGCAGCGCGATGGGAAGAAACTAAAGCAGAACGAAGACTTTTGGTAAGAACAAAAGCAGCCCCGCTCCCAGGGTTTTTTTTTTTTTTTGCACAGAAAATGATGTTGGAAGGCATAATAACGAAGAGAAAATGGCACTTCTCTAACAGGAAGCGAATGTGGTTTTCCTTGAAGTGCACGTGTTCTAGGAGGCTTTTTTTTTTTTGTTTGTCTGTTTGTGTGTGTTAAGAGCGGCTCGTTGGATCTGACTATATCGTTGTCGTACTTTGGTCTCTCCCTGCTGCTTGAATGATGAGCTTTATCTGAGGAGTTTCCTGGACTTCCCACATGGCTGGAAAAATCCGTAGTGCAGGAGGGTCAGTGGCCCTGCCAGGACTAGGGGCAAGGTGGAAAAGCATATCAGACGCACGCAGATCCCAGTGGCTGGGCCTTTTCCAGCCCCGCTTAGCCCTCCCCTGTGTCCTCACCAGASTAGAGATTGGTTGCACGGAGCAATCGGCTCAAGGAGGAGTGATTGAAGGGGAAGAAAAATGAGTATTCTGTTGCTGCTTCTGTGGCATAAGCAGGAGTATTGATCATGGTCTCTGGTCAATATTTGTATTCCCTCCCCCTCTCCCTTCCCACTTTTGTCTTACTTCATCCAAAGCCTCTTAGATGGAAAAAGAAAACCCTTGATCCTGTCCTCCAGAGTTGCCAGTTGCCGTGAGGGCCTCCCTTGGACTCTCCGGACRTCACGTCCCTGGGGAGTAAAGATCTGCTCATGCGTACTAGTAAGAACCTATAAGCAAGGCAGATCTCTGTAGGGAAGAAAAAAAAATGAGAAAACTCCAGAATATTTCAGGTGTGGCCAGAACCTTTTCTGAACTAGGACCTTGCTCACCAGCCACTCAGCTTTGTTTGCCTTCTTGGTGGCCTGAGATGTTCTTATCACGCCAGGGATGACTCTCCATCACCAGCCCTGATGSGTCACTGCCACTGGAAAGAGTAATGGTCCCCCTTTGTCAGAATTGGGCAGAAGCCTCAGAATGGGATGTTCTGTTTCATCCTGCCTTTATGAGTGACCTGCATGAACCGTCCTGGAATTTGCCAGGGAGGTTGTGTTATCCCCTTTCACGTAGGGATGTCCCTGTGAATATTCCGTTCTCTTGCTTCTTTTACTGGTTCACTCACGTAAAAAGGTAACGTGCAATAGAAGAGTGAGGGAGAAATGATAGCAGATTGCTTTAAGTTCACGGACATGCCTTAGGTGGGGCATCTGCATTAGGATGAAGAGGCCTGGTTCAGGTTGGATCACTTCAGAAACCACGACCAAATTTCCAACGATGTTTCCTGCCCAAGTCAGAGCTGGAAATAAGAGGTGCACCAAGAGAGAGGACCTGCGGCCATGTGTGATTTACACCTCAATTCTGCAGACTCACAGACTGAAGAGGAGCTTCACAAAGCATGTGAATTACTGGGTGCTTGTCTGAACTGAACTACCCATCTCCTGGAAGCCACCCATGTGATCTGGGGATGTCTTGTCCGTCCAAACTGTCTCCTCTCCCTTGCACTGTTCAGGGGACTCTGCTCTCAACTGTGTGTATCAGTCGTAGAGATACATCTGTGGGCCTGAACCAGAAGCCTATACCCAAACACCCTAGCAGAGGAAGGGTTGAATTTTGCAGCTCAGGTCCATCTCTGTCTAGAAGAAATCCTCCGGACCGTACAGCATAATTTAARGCAGTTCTCCCCACTGTGATCAATGTCTCAATTTGTTTAACACCAATTAAAGTCTCTGGTTCCTCACTGCTGAAAATGAAAGCCAATTATGGCTGTTTGCGATTGGTGGCTTTAAGTAGCAAGCCTAAGGATTTTATTTTATTTTATTTTGGTTTTAATTATTGTAAATCATTACCTCATTTTCTGTCAATGAAACTCCTCCATCTTTGAGCATTCTTATCTTGCCATAACTATCATCCTGTGCTAATGGGAAATGGGACGGTCCCTTTTCACAGAGACTATAGGGGTGTTCAATGTCTAGTTTCTTAATAAACACTTTATTTTCTAACGAAACAGCTGCATCAGGTCTCTTCTTTGAAGACAAAATAAACAAACACTCAGAACGACGTGTCTTGTACCTGCATCTTCATGAGATGTTCCATGTGTGGGGAGTTTTGATCCTTTGCTCCTTCAGGGTAGTATGGAGCGTGGATTTGGCACTTGTGAATGTTGCTCAGGTGTGGCTCTTGCTTCTGTTGGGATGCTGTTTTCTTGTTGTAGATAGAGCTCAGGTGCCGCTATCTCAATTGTCAAACTGTTGGATTTTGTAGCTAAAGGCAGTCATATTCTCAGGAACAAGGCAATACTGCTGGGAGATGGTGTCAGGGCTTGCCGAGACAAGTTCTTACCCTAATGGAGGGAGTTTTGTTTGGAGTTTGATCTCGGGGAGTTTGATGCTAAAGGGATGCTCTGGCTGCACTGCTCTTCCTTTAGGACATGCTGTTGCTGCTCAACTACGCTCTCCTTGTGTGTTGAACAGCAGTCTCTGTCAGGGACAATTAGCTTCCTATGCAGCTAACAAGGCTGCGTGTGATGTGGAGGTGGCGGAGTGAACGTGGCCGCTGTGCTCAGGTGCTTCCTTGGGAGTTTGTGTCAGGACGGTTGATCTCTCTGGGAGCTGCCCAGTGGGGCCTGGCCTGGGGATGATTGTCCCTGTCATAGTATTACTAACAAGAAATGCTGTTTGTTTAACTCAGTGTTGTTCTGTTGACTTATAGGTACCTGTGGGCATGAGTCTTTGAGCTCATTTTACTGGACACTGCTAGAATCCTTGTGGAAAAGCTGGGGAGTTTTTGATGAGTGAAATAAAAACTTGTGCTCTAGCATCTTTCTGTTTCTATGCTGTCCTAATAATGCCTAAATTCAAGCAAATGCCTCACAAAGATGATGTGAGTTCCTCTTTGTTKTTCACTGCTAAATGAGAATATCTCTAGAAGCGCGTGGGTGCTTTGGTTCATGAGAYTGGGCGCTAGCTGAGATCTCTGCCTTCCCAGGGAGGTCCAAGATGCCTCGGAAGAATGGTTGTTTCCTGACATACAAACTTATGCCCAGGCTGGCCACCTAAGCTGCTCTGGATTTCATTCCTATTTCCTCTCTTTCCTGGGGTATTGGAAGGAGATACAACCATTGGAAGCTTTGCCTTGTTCTCCCTAGTAGTCCAGGGTCTATTATTGGGTCTCACAGCTCTGTAGTATTTTCCGACAATTCCTGAGGCTGCTGGTTCGGTCAACCTTAGTCCACCCTGCCTTGCCTTTCAGGGCAACCCCTTCCTTACCTATGAATTGCCGTGATGGTTTCAATGTTGTGAGTTCCCGGTGCGCTAGCGTGACTGCGCCGCAGGGCTCTGCCCCGTGACACAGAGCGGTCGGGCACCTGCCTCCCCCTGTGCTCGCTGCCCTGCCTCCGTCACCAGACGTACCTGCGTGAAGGCCCCGTTCTCTGGGAGAGCAGAGTGTTCCCCAGGAGACTGGAACCTCTCTCAAAGGTAGTCGTGTTCACCACCAACTAGGTCTTGGGCTCTCCCAGCACATGTTGGTGCCTTATTCACAGGCTGCAGTAGTAAAGCTTAAAAACGCAGGCTTGGAAGAGCAGCGGGAAGAGATCACACAAGAAATTAATGGTGGTGACTTTATTTTTGCTCAACGTTTTGAACTACTTCTGTTGCAGTTCATGCAATGAAACGGAATCCTTATTAACTCTGTATTTACCAGTGTTTTCTGGCCCTGATAAATTAGTAGAAAAGTTTAACAAGCCACAAGAAAGTGCATGCACTTGCGTTGAAGGGAAAAGAAGGCTCGTGATTGGAGACCAGCATGAAATAGCTGGGGAAGGTATTTTGGCTTGCCAAGTAATGCATCTTCGTCTGCTGTTACGGTGACTTCTGTCTCTCTTTGTTTTTGTGGTCATCCTGCGCTTTCTCCTGGGCTCCCGCACTCGTTCCTTGCCAGGACGGTCTCCTTGGGGTCCCAGCACGTGGCCCAGCRTGGGCTTCACCACAGAGCGAGCCCCAGGGGCCATGGCCTGTGCGGCCGGTGGCAGGAGCTGCGTCTGCCTCCGGAGTACACTGCGGGCTCTGGGAAATCTGCCCCCACATCCGCCCCGGGGGGGTTCAGGCATGTTCACAGCCACTGATGAGCATTGCCATGACAAAAAAAAAAATGACATAGGAAGCCCTGTAATGAAAATAAGTTTAAAAATAATAAGTTAAAAAATAAGTTAATGATGTGCCCAGTGCTGCTTCCTTTGTGTTATTAATAGTATGATTTTTGCAAAGCGATGCAGAGAGCAACCATGGAAAGACGACCTCAGGAATGTGTGTTACCATCCTTAGTGCTCTCTCACACCAGAACCCTTGTAAGGTGAAAAGCAGAGAGATTCAGACTTCTAGTTGTTCACTTATGAGGCCTCTCTGCTTCTGCTGAGAACTCAGCCCGGTCACTTCAGATCCTGATGTCGCTCTTCAGCTCTGAATTTCACYTCCTTGGATGTGCTGCAGGTGTTTGATGGAGGTTTGTCCTTCTTCTCTATTGGAATTTGGTAATTTCTCTCCAGACAATTGGTAAGTGTCTGCTCCTCTTGAAGCTGGTACATAATTTTAAATGCTGTTAAATTCTCTTTTTTCCAAGACGGAACTTTGACATGGAATTCAGTATTTGAGCTTTGTCAAATTAAGAATTACTATAAATCTTAACTCATGCCCCCAACTGTGGTAAATAAATGGTAGATGATTTCTTAGCTAAGTAAAAGATGATGATCTTTCCAGCAGGAAAGCAAAGTGCAAGTACAAGACAATTATATTTGAACTTTGATATTAATTTTGAACTTGTGAGTGTAACTGTTGGCTAATCAGCAGGAATAAATCCTGGTTGTTCACTACAAAGCGGAAGGATTTGTTCCAAGTGCCGGTTAAACGATTCGCTCTGCTGTTGGTGAGTCATTTGTGACCTGTGCCCAATTCCTGCAGATGAGTTGACTTTTTGTAAGGATTTGCCTATGATTTCAGACTACTCGGCCTTTTTCCTCCAGGGCGTTGCTTCAAATATTCATGTTGTGTGRCTGGCAGAGTGGTGCTGCTTTTGTTCTCCAGTTGGGTGAGTGAATGTTTTAGACAGGTAAAACTGCAGTATTCAGAGATGTTCTTCAGCAGTGCAATATTTGGAGCCGTCCTTGGCCTCGTGTTGTGCATCAGGCGTCGGGACTGGTACTCCAACCAAACAGGTCAGCGTGCTGGTGAGACACAGCGCTGTTCCCCAGCCTCTTTGGGATGRTTAAGAGCTGGTTTTGGCAGGAGTAGCCTTCAAGGCTGCAGCTTGWTTTTTGGGAGCAGCCTGTTTCTGATGTGCAAATGGGTCTCCACGCACTGGTTGTTGTGCAGCCAGTGCTGGATTTCAGCCTCTTTCTTGAGAAGTCAGGAAGAGCCAGACTGGAGTCGCATTAGGCTCAGTAAAACGCCAGGATGTCTGAATAAGCTAATCAGGGCCAGGTCGTCATTATCTGAAATGAGTCAGAGATGTGTCCAGGCTCTTTATTAAGATAATTGGGCTAGGGAGGGAGAAAGTGAGGTGGGGGGGTTGTTCATAGTCTGTGGGTTGGACTGGTGAGGAAGTTAAGTGTATTGCAACATCTGCTATGAGACAGAATGAGCTCATGGGCTGSTGACACGAAGTTTTGGGTGCCTGGCCAACAAGGGACCAAGCCCTGGTCCTCATAGCAAGAATCCGAAGTGACTCTGATAATGCAGCATGCACGCTCCAGTCAAAAGTCTTCCCAGGCCAAAAAGTCCTCTGTARAAATATCTCTGCTTAGATTTCTTCATGAGGCATTGGTGTCTGGTAACGAACATGATTTTAGAGCGATTTTGGACCAACATAGCATTTTGGTTTTGCTGTGTTAGTTCCCTGCACTACTTGCAGACCTGAGGAACAGCTCTGCTTTGACGTGCAGTTGCTGCTTGCTTGGTAGTGCCTGGTGCAATCTCTCACAGACTGCTGAAAGTGACTGCAAATTTGCTTTGCAGCGCCTGAGACATTCATTCATTGACTGGGGCCAGAGGGGGCTGCAAGTTTAGAAATATTTATGCACCAGTTATCTGCTCATCACTGCTGGAACAACTCCAGAGCTCCCTGTCCCCCAAAGCCATCACATCTGACAGTGCGCAGATGTTGCAGGCGATCGAGAAAGGACTCTTAAAGACATGGGTAAGTGTCAGATTTCCTCCTTCCAGGGAGCTATTGAATGTACTGCTCTCTGTTCACACCTCTATCAGGAATGGTTTTGATGGATCTGGTCGTATTGTGTGAAGGATATCTGTCTGTRTTAGACTGTTTCAGTGAGAAGCTGTCAGTCCCGGCTCAGGAACGAGCTGGGGATGGAAATGCTGCARATTTGGTGCTGTGTCAAAGCCTTGAACCAGAAGAACAAAGTGTTCCCGAAGCCTGAGATTATTCCCTGCCAACCCTGCTGTTTGGCTGCCCAGGTTGAGGTGGTGGGGGAGATGCAACCTCAAGCTGGTAGGGCAGAGCTGTGGTAGGAGTTTGCCGTGGTAGTTTGTGCCTTTACAAAGCCAGGAAGCACGRCGGTACTTTGATGGTAATTTGATGATAGTGCCAGTTCATCATTTTCATCAGCAGTAAGTAGAAAAGTGCTGCTGTGCCTTAACCCTTCTGTCTGGTTCCAGCAGAGCATGCATTACAAAATGATTGCCTCTTTTGCAGCTGCATGAAACACTTGTCACTCAATCTTAGCAGAAGATCTGTAGTCATGGCTTCAGAAGAMGACAGCAAAGTCCCTGGCACTGTATTTTGGCTGAAAATATTGTCCTGTGGCTAGACTGAAAGTTCAGCTTAATCCTTTTAGCCTCAGAGAGGACTCCTGGGAGCTGGATTCTTTTCTGCGTAGGGTTTTAAGCTCCYCTGCATGCCTATAATGCATCTAATCTTGTGCCAAACCTCCTCTTCTGGATTCAGCAGAGTTAGCCTGAGCCTCAGAGAGAATGGGCAGATTGACACTGATAACAGACTTACAAGAGAAGGAGAAGATCTCCTGCCAACAAACCAGGCAGGTGTCTTTAGGAAGTAAAGGCAACTCCTGAGTATAAAAGATGTTACAATGGAGTCCCAGATGAATAAGGACTGACAGCATCCCTTCTTAGGAAGAAATCTTCTAAGACTCCCAAGGATCAGGAAATGTAGTTTTTGGTGAGCAGGAACTATAGCATAGAATGAAATCTAGAACCATAGGGTAGAATGGATGCCTGAAAACTAGATGGCCACAAGAAAATTTACTTGGATGATCGCTTTCAGGGATAGTTCACCTTTTTGGAGCACCATTAGCTTACAGCACCATCTGGGTGAGATTTGGCTGCTGTCTATACTGTCAGGCTGCTGGCAAGGGGGATGGCTGTTTGGGTGGTGTGAGATCAGTGTGGGCAGAAGCAACACCCTTCAAGTCACAATGGATGAGGAAGGTGTTCTATCTAGGGGGCTCAAAGACTCTTCCCTTTGAAGATGCCCCATGATATAAATGAGAGAGAACTTAATTACCCATCTCCCTTTGTCTGAGGCCCCTCTTAGATGGACAGTCACAAATGGCAACTCCTGCCCTTCAGTTTTTCCTGACCTCCATTCTGAGTGAAGGGCAGATCCTCCTGGTCTAGGAGCTTTCAGCAGATCTAGCCCTGTACCGTGACCAGCTTTCTTAGCAGACTCAGTGAATGGCCATCTCTGCGGTTAGAAAGGAGGGACTTTGGCATAACATTCTTAGCAATGCCTGAGGTCATATTCTTGTCTGGAGAAGTAAGCAGATGTTCATGATGTGGAGATGTGTGTGTTTATATGCGCAGTAGGAATTAAATAKGGCTGGATGAAAGGTGTTGGATTTCCAAGGGAAGAGACACCATCAGTAATGTGAGAAGTGGAAATCAGGATGGTAGAGGCCTCGGTGGAATACTCTCTATGCTAGAGGTAAGTTTTTGCTGTAGTTCCCTCATTCATAATCTCACATATCATTTAACTTCCTCCACATGCTGAGGTGGTAGAACTTGTGTGCTCTGACTGCCTGGGGAGGGATGAGGAGAGTTTCTGATGTCTGGCTCTGAACTGGTCCTGGGAATGATTCAAGAAGAGAAATTCTCAGGAATGTCAGCAGCTAGTGCATTTCTTTGTTGTAGAGAGGCAGGGCTGGAGCCTCCAGGCAAAGCTCATCTTTGAGCTCCGAGCGGCATCTGGGTCTGGAAAAGATGAGGGAGCTGCAAGGGTCGTTTCCCAAGACACATTTCCCAGCCCTTGTTCAGAAGGAAGGAGCAGAAGTTGTGCACGCWGCTCCCCACTCCCTCACAAACCTCTGAATAGAGAGTCTTTGTTCTATGAGATATGGATTATATATATTTTAAGGCTTCATGAATCATTCATAGTCTGAAGATGAAACCAAGCATCAGAGCTAAGGAGAACGCTGAGAGTATGAGGCAAGGAACGTTCCATTATTTATTGTACTAAAATTGGCCTGGTAACACCTCTCTTCCCATTCCTGCCTTTACTTTAGGAAGCTCTGTCTCCTCCTGAAAATGATGTGTGTTGAGGTACTCTGTTATTTTCGGTAGATAATTGTTTGCTTCCCTTGTTCTACAGCTTGACTGTGAGCCTTTAAAGATGGAAATGACATGTTCTTGTGGTTGTGTGAGATATGGTCACGATTGCCAGGAGCAGCATGGGTGCAATGGCTTGGGTGGAGGATGAGAGGAGACTGAAGAGTCCCATGTATGCTCTGGGGTCAAGCAGAGCAGAAGAGTTAACACTGGAGCTGGCAAAGGCGGCAGTTAGGGTACCTGAGTGGTCTGGAAAGGGAGGTTGACTTGCTGACACTTAGCTGTGCAGGCTCCCAAGTTTCCATATGGCACAAATCAGCTGTGAATAAGGGCTCCTGCTAGCGTGTGACCTCTTGGTAGCCAACATGAGTTTGTAGATGTCAGTGTAGTTCCCTGCAGTCAAATGTCCTTAGCRCAAGAAAGGTCTATGTGTTTTTGGATTAAGACTGGTGCCAGTGACTAAATCCAGAGCTGAGCTGCTTGGCAGTGCTTTGAGATGTCCTGTCCTCTTGGCAAAAACAGATGTTCAAAATAACCAGTTAGTGTCAGAAGACATAGTCAAGCAAGCAAGAATTACAGTGGGAGAGAGAGTGTGTTGTCTTTTTGTTTATTTGTTTAATTCTCTTAAGAGGAGGCCTGGACTATGAGCTTTTGTTTTATAAAATCTTTCTTCTCCTCTTTATCTGAGTTCTATTACTGTAAAAAATCAGGTCCTCTGTCCTGAACAGATGGCAAAATGTTGTACTACAACAGCAGAAAACTCTTCTATTGCTTTTATATTGGCTATTTAATTACTGTGGCCAATTCAGAGGAAGAGCAATGTTGTTATTACTAAGGGCTGGACTMCCCTTTCTCTTGCTATACGGCCACAGGACTAGTAAGAGGTTGGCTTGGGCAGGGAGGTGAGAGAAAAAGAACTTCATTTTTTACTGTCTGGTCATTTGGACCAGCACAAGAGTTTGTCACAGTTTAACCTAGGTCTGTAGTATGACCCCAATTAAAAATAACTCCACATATACCCAGCTCTACAAAGACTAATTTTTTACATGGAACGTTTCAGGGCACAGCTTTGCGAACCAGCACATAACGTGGAGGATGGGAAGCCCCCAAGCTGGATTCCCTGTAAGAGCTGGTAGCTGATAAGCTTGCAGCAAGCTGGGTGACCCCCCAAGGAGGCTAATACAAAAGTTGGGAGAAAAATGACTTGGAAACTTGTGATCTTTCTAAAGTTAAAAGCAAATTTTATTTTTTAATAGAGAAACCTTTCAGGCCCTTTTCAATTCAAAATAAAGACCAATTTAAAAAGAGAAGAGGGAAAAAAAAGAAAAAAGAAAAAAAAAGACTACTGTAAGGCTTACTAACTTCCTTTAAAGTTGGAAGGTCACCTTTAAAAATGGATGAAGGAAGTGTTTGGAGGAAGCTCCAAGGCAGCAGGCCTGGGGTTCAGCACTAGAATAGGAGACAGGACAAAGATGAAATGAAGAATCCAGCTGAGATCTAGGAACAGTTGCAGACCTGCAAGTGCCCTTGATGGACTTGTATGGATGCAGAATTTAATGGAACTTCTCTGCCCTTTCTCTGAAAACTGCTGTTGTGCTTGACAATGTGCTGGTGGAAAGCAAAGTTGGGGCAGATGGATAACCTGGTGGGCTGGGAAGCAGGAGGGCATGGGCTGGTGGTGTCAGGGCATCATTCGTGCTGAGGTTTCCTCTTGCTTGCTACACTTGCGACCACTCAAGAAGTAAGAGAAGGTGCTGTAAGTGTGAGCCATAATAAACAGTCAGCTCCTGGACAGAAAACTATGTTGGTGTAATTTGGATGGTTTTCTGACCCTCACTGCTTTGCGTGACGTTGTGAGCAGGTGAGAGTTGACATAACATCACTGTCTCTGGAGCTACCTGAGCATTTCTATGCTCAGCCTATATAACCCATACAAATGAAGATATTAGAGGCTAAGGTGCCACCAGTGTTTTACTCTCCTGTTCTCTACACACTGCTAAAGAATTTTAGAGCATTTTTTTTCTGTGAACCAGCAGTGATATTTGCTATAGCCAAGGGTCGGGTTTGGAGGCCATTTCTGGRGAGGGAAGCAGAGGCACAGCGTGCAAAGAGAAGCCTGTGGCCCAGGTGCTGGSCTCTCCTGTGTCCACGCTGAGCAGAAGTTCCCTAGGGCAGTGAATGGAGTGGTATTTTTGGGGGACTCACCTAAGAACTTAACACATGACATATTTAAGCATTTCTTGCCTATGTTTCCTACCTTGCTAAGGCATCAGACACATCCTATCTAATGCTTATTAAGTGGTTTAACAAACTCAGCTAATTACAAGGTGCTCAAGGATTTTTCTGGCTTATGAAAACAGTCCCTGGTTGTATCGGTGCTTTAATACATTAATACAGCAGTTAAATCTCTGTGTATAAGCTCACRCAGCTTAACATAGAGGAAGGCGTGTGGGTGTCTTTCCTGTTGACTGGGGCTTTCATATCTGGCTGTTTCGGCTCCAGSTCTACAGGGACGCGTGTGATTTTAAACTGTGTTGTCTAAGGGACATGCATCACCCCAATAAAAATGCAGTATMAGCCTCCCAGGAGTCCATTTTTCACAAGTACATGGACACTCCTCTCTGTTATTAATGTTTCTGCCTCGTAGATAGGTCTGGGAGAACTTCTCAAWCTTTATTTTCACCTTGGTGCTAATGATACAAGCAATTTGGACGTCAGAGCGTTGTCTTCTCCTTCGAGTTGTTCCAAGAGGTGGCCCACCGGAGAGCTCCGCAGCTCCCTGGTGCACGCTGAGAAGGTTCGTACCTTTTTGCAAGTGCCTGGCACTTTTGCTGAGCCACGTAAGTAAGGAGCACGAAGCATTTCACAAGCCAGCGATGGTGATGTTGGTGCAGGACTTGAGCTGGTGTGGGCAGCAAGGGTCAAAGGCTGATGCTTCCTTTGGTGCACTTATATCCCASTGAAAGAATGCCAGAGGGAGGAGGAGAAAAGCAGATTAAAGGAAACTGAGCAGCCATAACAAATACACTTGAAACTGAAGAGCGTCTAGGATACAGTGATGATATTCCCTGCAGAGCTCAAGTGCTGAGGAGGGCCTGTAGAAAGGGCAGCTCTACAAAACTGCTGGCCTTTTGGTGGGCAGACTGTAGGGGAACATGCAAAATGAGCTGAAGAAGGCTGGCTGGGGCTTAATGCTTCCTGGGGAATCAGCAGCAGGGAGAGGGAAGCAGGTCTTYAACATACACTTGGAAAGACTGCCCTAAACATTCAGAAAAGTGAAAAAAAATACGGRGTGAAAGGACCAGCATAACCCAGGTCAGGTAAGCAAGAGATAAAAAGACCATGACATGGTACTGATGAAATACCAGTGAAAGCGAAGGGGAGGATGAAGAAAAAGGAGAGAACAAAGGGATGGGAAACAGCAGCCATGCATGAYGCTTGGGAGGTACTTAAGGAAGCAAAATCCGTTTGCATGTAAGTATCCGTGAACACCAATGAGACTGGCCTCCTAGCAGGRAAGGGTGTGCAGTGACAAGGAGAACAGCAAACTGGTGCAGAGGAGAAAGTGTTCATCTCAAGAGTAATGTATGGAGAAATTAGACTGGCCACAGAGAATATGTCAGCTTGTATCAGCGATAAGAGAAGTATGAAATATATTTCATCTGCCAAAACTGCATCCAACTTTACAGAAGATGATCTGCCCAATGGTCAGCTACCTCAGGACACTGGACAAGGTGAACATCCTCTATGGACATCCTCTAGAGAGCACATCCAGTAATGTACACACCTGTGAGTGCACACAACTGGCCTGTTTAAGTGCCTGTCTAATATGGGCCAGATTGATGAGGGTTGGAAGGTGGTGGACACAACAGAGCAAGAGACAGCCCAGTAAATTTAATATCTGCTCTGGGAAATTCTTGGAAATCATCTTCAACATTAAGGGGTGTTGTGGGAGAACACCTGCTAAAGTGAAGTTCTASGAAGGCCAAACTTACGCGACTTGAGCTATTGAGAGGTCATACTTGACTAATTTGATGAGGTTCCCTCAGGATGTAACTGCCACAATCCATAAGGGGAATTTAGTGGATATAGCACACTGCTGATTTTCAGTAAGTATTTGACAGGGATTGCCATCAGAGATTTATGATTGAGAGTAAGAGCTTTGGTRTAGGATTTAAATAAGGGAGTGTGTAGAAATCTGGCAAAGGAGCRTAAGACAAAACAGAGCTATTCCTAGAAGTGGTTCCAATTGGAAAGAGGTTGAATGTTGTGCATCTTGGAGGTCAGTCTTAATCATGTGTTTTTTGTAATGTCTACTGAAAAGTTGTATGGACAATAGTGAARGCAGGAATCAGAATCACCCCCATTCTTATACCATGAACCTCAGCTGTTTTCAGAACATTGTGGCCCAAGGTCTCAAGTGTCCCTGCTGTGAGCCACCTGATTTGGGGATTTGTTTGAGAGAGGTGAAAGAAGAGAAGCAGAGCATGAGAGAGAGAGAAACAAAGATACATAGGACATCTTAAACCCTCCTTGCAATACTATAAGCAGCACTGGGAATATTTCAATGCATGAAGAATTCGTGATCTGGGAAAACTGCAATTTAGACAACAGAGAGAGTACTATCAGCAAAGAAAGGGCAAACTGGACAGCACAGGAATCTTTTATCAAACTCCTTCAAGAAATCAAGATATGTTTTGGAACATTTGGTATTTTTTCCTTTGTTATTTTTTTYCCTCTGCTATCTCTACTTTTCCAACTTCCAGCCTGAAGATATCAGTTCACTTGGCATCAGCTTTATATGCCAAAGAATTGCAGCTTGGCTTCGTAAACGCGAAAAGTTTTAGTTTTGAATTTTGGCTTCTCATTTGTGCTCAGAATTGATTTGGGTAGGTTTGGCCATTACCRGTTCAAAAAATCCCTGCCTGGGGAAAAGATTAAGGAACTTAATTGAAACTCTGATGAAGAAAAGACATCAAGGTGACCTTGATAATACAAGCTATCAAGCTAATTTGAGGTCTCTATCCAAGCTCAGATTTCAGTAATGAAACGGACTTGCAGGCAACCTGGTAGATCAGATTAGTGGAAACTGGCCTCCGATTTTTGCATGTTACTATCCCAAGATCTGATGCTGTCCGTCCGATTCTGACATTTCAGGAAACCTACATGTCCACTATRCAATTGTATATGGAAAACTCAAGCCATTTTCCGAGCAAATGACATCTGTCCTAAACTAGTGAGGAGAAGCAGCTAATGATGTTGCATTGCTCTTCCCACCATTATGCCCCACACCTTGCTCTGTAGTGTTACCCTCCTGTATTCATCTACAGGTTGGTATTGCCAGCTTTGGGGAGGTGGAGATCGTTTTTATGCCTCTACTTCATCAGCTAACTGCAAAGCATTTTTTCCCTTTTCCTTCCTTCTCAGCAATCTTTTTCATTGTACTGCTTTCCATTAGCAGCATATTCTTTAGTAAACCTTTAGTGCAAGTCAAACTATACACAAAAGGTTTTATATATATATATTTATAATTTTGCTTTCCTAACTGAAAGCCCTAGCAGGTTACCTTTCCAATTGGGTCTGGAGTACCAACATAGCAATCATCCAATCTTCACACATAGTTCATTTAAAGCTGAGCATACACCTTCCCAGCACCTGCCATTAATCATGTTTTCTGAGGTCCCCGGCACTGCACAATTTCTTSTTATACTCACCAGGACCCCTAAGAAGAATGAACTGGATGTTGTTCCACTGGGGCAAACAGTGTTGCTTTGCCACAAGAGACTGCCATAGGATTCCTTTTTCCCCTTTTACATGTGGTGAAGTTTGTGGTGTTTTGTGGGGTGGAAATTCACCCCATACACCTGACTTAAAATGGCACAAGGCCTCACTAAGGACAGCAGAGACACGGACGGGTGTATGCTGCTTTTTTACAGTGTGTTCTCCCCATACTGGGAGTGCCAGAAACAAAAAGCTGAAATGGATTCTCATTTTTTGTTGTAATGAAGTCAGGATATGGGTGGATACAACAAAGAGATAGCATAAAGGAGAAAAAGGCAGTGTCCTAATAATAGTATGTGGTTCCTTAAAGAGTCCTGAATTGCTGGTGACAGAGAGGTTTCCAAGGCCTTTTCCAAAGAGGAGTTTTTGTGGTTCACCTGTCACTAATCAAAAAGTTCTATCTCTGCCAAGAGAAGGAAGGTGAGGTTGGCAAGACAGGACCTTCATGCAGCCAGTATCTGTGGAATAAGTCAAATTCCTGCTTGGAGCAGCTGCGGAGTCCACTCGCAGGAGAACCACAGCCATTCAGATGTTCTCACCTGCCAAACCAATGAGGACCACTGGGCATCTCCTTTTGCTTGCCTGGACTGCTCTGCTGTTACCCTGCTCGTTTGTCTCAGCTGAGGAGAAAGGCCAACTTAGCTCTGAGTATGAAGCCTCACCAAAGCCAGCGTTCACTGCGTCCTCAGCCCATGCATGACCTGAGCATAGGTGAACGGGGTGCAGGAAGCCTCAAACTGCTCTCGGAGCTGGGCAGCTAAACGAAGACCAGCTGCTAGTTCCATCAGATTAGCTAATTTCTTTGTCCAGACCTGCCCTGTCTGTGTTCGTCTCTGTGTAATTTGCAGCCTAATAGCAATTAYCAAAATAGCCAAAACCACAGTAACTTTAGAGCCCAGCAGGCAGAGATCTCTCGTGTTACTCCTCCTTCAGGGGTTCGCCTTAGCAGGGGAAGTTGGCAAGATGAAAAAGGGATGGGGTTGTGCGGACGGCAGAAGTAAGGAGAAAGCCAAGGAAACCTCAAGCAGAAACAAAGACGGAGTAAGGTCCATTTAGGGTGTTAGGAAAACATGAGTCAAGGAGAACACTTCATCAAGCCATAGATGTGAGCGCCCCTCCTGTGTCGGTCCTACGAGAAGGGGAATTGGAGGAGGAAGAGAAAGGAAGGGGAGAGATGGAAATTGCACAGATTGGAGAGAAACTTTCTAATGAAATCATAACATGAGCCTGAGATCTGTCTTTCAGCACCTCATGTTTTCACTCCATATGGCTTCACTTCTGGAAATTTCTTGTTCCATGAATTTAGCTGGGTTGGCTACTCATTTATAGACCACCAAAGGAAGTCACTGGTGAGAGAACAACTGAACATGGAGCAAGAAGAGGASCCAGAAGTTTCCAGGAGTGAGAAGAGAAAAGGAGCAGAAGATGCTACATTCTATTCAAATTTGTCCTTTTTCTCTTGTTATTATGGTGAGCCTGGCAACAACCAGAAACACTTCCAAACTGCTTGGAACTCCAACTGGAAAACTCAAAAGATCAAACCTCTTCACCAAATTTCCTGTTTTTGAATTGGTCCAGAAATTCTGTGACAACAGATKTTTCTTAAAATATCCTGGCATTTCCACATCTGGAAGGAATTGTGCTTCTTCTATTAATATTTCTCTTTCTGTTTGTTTTTCAGTTTACACCCAATTTTGAGACTAGTTAAGAGTGGACTCTGCATCCTGGACTATGGCTATGAATCTACCCTTGAGTCCAAGCTGTACCTCTTTCTTTAAGGTCATTCTTCTTCTAAAGCCCGTGTGGTCCCCAGAATATGTTCAGAATATGAGACTCTTACATGGGGGACCTTTTAGCATTGATGGTGATGGCCTATTAAGATCAGGAGTCATTAGAAAGGTAACGACAGCCCAGTTAGACTGGGTGGAAGCAGTTGGAGTGGCTAGAACCATGTCTCAAGGCAGAAGGAGGTGCCTTGATGCCGAGACTCACTTTGGGTATTGGGGTGGTGCTGTCAGTACTCTGCCCACAGAAACCATGTTCTGCGACTGAGGAAGGCAGCAGACACACTGTGGGACATGCAGGACTCAGAGGGCCRTAGCCCACTGCTGGGTAAGTACCAACGTGGCAGCAGCCATCCTGTTGCCTCTTGGTGGCACATGGAGGGCTAGTGGTGATGGAGCTCCCAGGATGGAGGGTCTCCCTGTCTCTCTCACTCTGCTTCGTGGGGATTACAGTCTAAGCGAGGTTATTATGGAGATGAGGGAGCTTTTTGGTGCTGCTCCCTAGTTAAGGAGTGGGAGGGAAGAGCATGTGCAGGGGTGAGGGGTGGGAGAAAGGCTCTCGCTGAGGTRTGACTGTAGCCTTGCAGGGAGTTAACCTAGCCCTGAGCCACGTCTTCCTGCTGGGGCTTTTCAGGGGCAGCAAAACACAGTTCACAGCAAAAGGGAAGTCTCAGGCTGAGGGCAAAGTCCTCTCTGCAGAGGACCAAGCAGCTCTCCTCCGGCCCTGCAGCAGGTCAGCATGATTCATTTGCAGCTGAGGAGGGTGAACCTGTGCCAGCAGCTGGAGTCCGCTCCTGCTTTTCTGCAGGTGAAGGGGCTGGTCTCCTCAGTGGGGTTTGCATGGGGAATTGTGCATCTCGATGCAGCTTCAGTTTAGGTGCTGCCAGGCTGCTTGCCCCAGCCAGTGCAGCCAGCCCGGGAGGCCCAGGGACAGCCCTGGTGATGAACCTGCAGCTCGGGGAGCAAGCGAGCAAAGGGCCTCCGAAACCTCGGGGCAGAAGGTAAGGCCCCGTGTTCCTCATGGGGGACTGTCCTAAGCCTGTGTGGCTGCCACCAAGGCCTGGTGGCCTCGGCTTAGCTGTTGTTAGCCATCTCAGCAATAGGATGCCATTAGGAGTCTGATTACTCTCCTGTTAAAGCCCTGAGCCTGAAATCTGACTACAGGGTGGTCTCCTGAGGGGCAGCAAGTCCTTCTCCATTCCTCTGCTAGTAATTCCTCCCTTTCCTCAGAAAAATAGAATAATAAATTAYAGAGAAAAGACAAGTGATATCTCTCTGCAGCAGCACTTTCCAATCAAGTGAAAACTGGCTGGAAAATCAAATCACACAGTAAGTTCCTGCAAAACACCACCGTATCTCTTTAAAATCTCCCCTTTAGAAGGGCTGAGCTGAGCAGCAATAGCTGCTGATGTAAAACAAGCCGTTATTCCTCCTCCCTCCTCCCTGAGCCCCCTCCCAGCAGATGCATGAGTCTGAGGGAGGCAGATGCTCTCTGAAGACTATTTTCCTCCGTTAAATAAATTCACTTTCAAATAATGTGTAATTAAATGTGTGGTATTGAATTAATGTTTTATTCTGAGTGCTTTGGCAGCAGGGGACCTAGGGGCCTGGCTGGTGGAAAGAAAACACGTTCACCAGAAAGACTCCCTTCYCCTCTCCTATTCCCTTTTCCTCCCACCCTGCCAAGAATCCCAATCCCTATTTCCAAGAGCTGCTGGAGAGTAACGGTGAGTCTGGCAGGGTGGTGTTTTTATGGTGGTGGTGGTGGTGGTGCTCTTGGGCATGCACCCAACGCAAAGCCCTCTGCAGCCCACTCTGCTTCCTTCTCTGCATGTCTCCTGCTGGCCCTCTTTGTACTGAGGGGAGTCCCAGGGGTGCAGATAATCCTGCACACTGAAGGCAGAGTCCAAGGGTCCCTTTGGGATGCAGAGTTGATGCTGGATGTCGAGGAAATAGACTGCTGAAGCTAGAGAGGCAGATTAGGCTCTGCAGCCCTGGGGCAGCCAGAAAGTTTATTTGAGTGGATGCAAAAGATGATGGGAATCTTTTGGGCTTGTTCTTCTGGAATGGTAATAAGGTTGCAGTCCCACCATGAGTGTTTCCCTGTSCCCTGGGCAGCCAGCCTGGGTTTGGTGGCTGTGGAGGAGCAGGGTCTTGCTGGAGCGGCAGTGGCTGTGACTTGGCACAGGTGAAGTGCATCACATCACTGTGGGATCAGATAGATTTACCTTCCAGGACAAGGGAATAGCCCCATGAATGCTGAGAGCTCCTGCTGGGATAATTTCAGAAAGACACAAGCTGACTGGAGAAGGAGGTGGCTGCTGCCTTGAAGGGAAGAGCCTGCTGCTGTGTGAGACCCCGGCATACAGGAAGGCGGGAGGCTTCATTTCTTTGTCACTACAGTCACTAGCAACAATTTGCTGGGCATGACCCTSAGGGGCCTCCCTCCTGCTGCAGCTCCTTTGCTTCCTGGGCTTGGGGATCTCCCCAGAGCAGCCGTGCTCCAGCGGCGCTCTGCACGTGGTCGTGCTGCATCTGCCTCGGAGTCTGCCCAGCACCCAGCGAACCTGCGACAGCTTGTATTTCTCTCTTTATAAAATAATTACTAGCCATTTTGTGCTCAGATTTATGGTACTGGAATGGATGGGAAGATTTTCAAGTCATAATTTGTTTTTATAGGAGTGTCAGGTAATTTAAGCTGTGACAGTAGCTTTTATGCAAGCAGAGGGAGGGGGGGTGCCAAGCATACTCTAACATTATCATTATTTTTCAGACTTTAAATGAAGGAAATGAAAGGTTGCTTTGGTTTGGGTTTAAACTTTTCAGGGCTATCACTAGCTTGTATCACCAGCTTGCGAACCCAGCTTTTCAGCAGGACCTTGTGGATAATATGGCAACCTCTGGGCTTGCATTAGCTGATCTGTGCGACTCGATGGTGACTTCTGCTTCACCTTCCTCTCGGCTCCTCTGTGCATACGCACATACACAYGTACCTGCCCCTTTTATGTTCACGGTTAGCTCAGAGTGTGCTCTATGAGAAGACCGTCCTTGCGGGTTGTCATGGGGCCCTCCTGGCGCAGCGTGGCTGCTATTGGAGCTGGCACTGCAGCGGGGCTGCAGCAGCTCCAGTTACTGCGACTCAGCAGGTGCTAATCCAGGCTCTCTGTGCTGCCGATCACATCACTCCGCGGAGCTGGGGGGCCGCTGTGCAGAATAGCTGCTCTCCTTCACGTCGAGGCTCGCTGGAGATGGCTGATTAGTGACAGGCAGCCCCTCGGGTCACTGCTTTCTTTCCATGCGCTGTTGCAGCAGCAGAGGCCAGAGGGCTTGGTGATCACCTAATTGCCACCGGCGTTCTTGGAAGTGGTGCACATGAGGTACATTCAAAGGATCAGGATGCTGGATTGTGGAAGCCTTTCTTTTTTCATTTCCATGACCCTGATGACACTGAATATCAGCTCCTAGCGTGGCTCAAGGTTCTTGGACTTAAAATATATTTATTTATTTATTTATTTAATCAGAGATATCTAGCTAAATTCACCAAGGTCAGCTACTTTTTCCAAGATCCTTTCAGCAGGGTGTAGTGCTTTAGCCTGAGGTCTGTTGGGTCAGCTGGGCAATGATGTGACCTTCCCATTTGGGCACTGTGCTGGTATCCCGCAGCTGCTTCCAGGAAATGAAGGGAGTGGTAAGAAGGTGCAAAGACCTGTATAAATGAAATGAAGAGGTTTTTATGTCTTAATGTCTCTATGTAGGAATTGTCACAGATGATTATGATTGCTTCATAATATAATATATAGTGAGGTACCAGAGGATCCCTGGGAGCAAGCTGMCAGCTTCTTGGTCAGGTACAGGATGTGAAAATGATCTGGAAAGAGGCTGTGAAGCYGCATGCCTTGCATTGTCTTGTTGGAGGATGAGAAAGGATGCAAAGAGTTGCAAGGGGTAACACAGGAAAAGGGATAGCATCATTTGTATTTCATGTTTTATCCATCAAGGCCAAAGGAGAGGATGCTGACACAATGAAAATGTGAGCTGGAAAGCTTAGATCTATATTTTTGCTGTGTGGACACTCAGGAATGGCTATTAGACCTGTCATGCAGAATTAGCAAGATTTCGATGCAGCCTGAAAAGTGCAGAGAGAGGCCTAATTTCGGTGGTCTTGTCCACAGGACCTGGAAAGGAGAGCGTTGAGAAGGACCTTGTGCATCCAGGGGTTGGAACTCAGATGGTTCACCTGAAGGATTGGTCCCTGAAGCTCTCGAAGATTCAGATTGGCTTAAACTAATATATATCTATATATCTATATATATCTCAAACCTCATTTGGAGAGTGCTTTTGGAAGGGTTCTCAGATCTGCTTGATGGTTATAATKATGATTATTTTGAGTTTGAGTCCTTGAAGGGTGCCTTGATAGAGGGRTTTGACAAAGAAGCAGAGTATGGGCATAGAGCCAAGTTGCCGAATTGTAGAYAGAGGGTCTTTTCCCAAAGGTTGCTCATGTCAGAACATGAGGGAAGCCACCAGAAGCAGAGGACTATCTACTCGGAGTACATATGGAGATAAGAAACAGCCTGTTTACTTCTCCATTTTTAAATAATGTGGGGCAGATTCTCTCTTTGTTTACATCTACTTCGCAGCAGTCTGCAGTTGAAATCAATATCGTCCACTGACTGATGGATTTGCACCAAGTGAGGAAGAAGACTCAGGCTCCGTGCACCTAGCCACTGCATTAGCTTTTTGGAAAAGACCAGTCTCTGAGAGAGAGACTTGTCAGACCTCCAGCTGCAGGGTTGTTGATCTCATCCTACCTGATGGGCACAGTTTGCTCTAATCTGGTGCATTGGTACCTCACCAACACATTTGGTTGACATCTAAATTGCAGTCAACTGCCTGACAGGCAAGGCACTCTTTGGTAGTTGCACGTCTTCACGACACACATTCCAGCGTAAATTGTTAGCTTCGTTTGTTTGATTTTAATTGTCATGGAATAAGCAAGCCATACAGGGAATATTCTCAAGAATTATTTTAGCAGTGAGTCAGGAAAGAAGTGACAGAATCATGTTGACTAACTGAGAACTTTGTTACCTTTTTGTGGACAACTTCTGTATGAAGAACAGAGAGACGATTTTTTTGACATAAATTAGTTGTTACAGCAAATGACTCAGCTGCTACTGAAAAATGTCATTGTTGTTATTATTTATGCAGTGTTGTTGATGCAAATGAGGCTCTGTAAACTTGTGAAAATCAAGACCATTACTACAAAGAGCTCCATTTAGAATGCCCTAGAAAAACACCTGAAAGAAGTAAGTTTCAAAACAGGGATTGAAGAGCAAAAGGGACAGAAGTAGAAAGCAAGATCGCATGAGAAGAAATGGTAAAAAGGGACAAAGCAAGAGAAGGGTAGGAAGAAACAGACATGAGAAAAAATGTTATGATTGTTGGTACCAGCAGTACAGATCAGGGCCTGAAATGTGAGGGAGAGGAGGCCTGCAGGAAGAGAAAGGAGTTTGGAGGAGGAAAGGAAGGAGAAGAGGAGGAGGAGGAGATGCAGAGGAAAAGGAAAGGGATGTTTAGAGGAAGAGAAGAAACTAATGGAAAATTGTCTTGAGTCTTTTCTATGCCAGAAGAGAAAGTTGCTAATCAATAGGATGGCAAAAGTGAGAGGAAAGATAATAAAAAAAAACCCCAAAGACAGGAAATCCACTAGAAACACAGCCACCAAATAGACTATTTGCTATTCAGGGGTCAAGCAGAAGTGTGAGGAATCAACTTCAGATCTAGTTCTAGCTCGTAAAAATGACCTAGCTTTAAAAAGAGGTTCTGCATGTTACTGTAGCTAAAATAATAGCACTACTTAGGGTTTGGTTTGTTCATCTGCATCCCAGCGTAGCTGTCTGTGTCACCTTAGTGTCTGGGTACTTCATCAGCTGCATCCATATTTCCAGACTATGGGCAAACTTGTTTTCTAAGGATCCTGGCTGTGATGGGAATCTCAAATGCAGAATTTGTGGGATCGTTGACAACTTCCTTTCCTCTTACAGCTTTTAAGACTGGTTTAGAAATGAGACACTAACTGGAAAATTAGACACAAGAAATGTGTCCCATACAAATTCCCAATTTGTATTCATGTGATTGAAATATTATTATTAGGGGAAGGGTGGGAAAAGGTGCCTCATACCCCACAGTGTGTCATATATCAGCCGTATATATTCCAGCTTGGATTTGGAAGTTGAGTTGGAGTCTTGTGCCTTGGCCTTTTCACCTGTAAGCGCAATTCTACCATAGGAGTGTCAAAGAATTGTGAAGAACATTGAATCTGTTGCTGACATTCAAATGAAAACTTTTCCAGGCTCTGTCACAGGAACCAGTGCAAAGTGACCCATCAGGACATGGTAGATTGATATATGAGAAAAACAGCATAAATTTCATTGCCTTTCCCTCTCCTCTGTATCCTGGTATTTGTGCTGGGTCTGCAAGGTTAGCAAACTAACTGTGTTTGAGTCAGAAGAGCAGCAGATGTGACTAAGAGACTCGTGGGAATAGGAACATAGAAAGAGAGGTTGCTGTTTTTAGACAGCCACTTTTCTGACTGCGTGCACGTTAAGCACAGATCAAGTCAGCCATCCTCCCAAAGGTTCAGAGGAGGTTAGGTAAGATCCCATCACAGATCTGGAGTCCCAACCCTTCTGCCTCGAGTCTCCCAGGGTACAGCAAAGCTCTCTGCTCTGGAGGTGGTTTGTAAAGGTAAGTGCGTGGTCTGAAACTTGCCCTCTTTCTAAYGCTCTTTACTTCATTGAACTGAAACCATAAGGCATTTCCAGCCAGCATTAGGTCTGGTGTTTTATCATGTGGTTCGTGTGTTATTCAGAACACGAATGGAGCAAAGGTTTCAAATGTGATCTCTGTACATKAGCTCTTCATGGAGAAGAAACAAAGGGGGAGAGTCTAGTTAACTTTCCTTCACCTGTATCGCTTAGCATCGCAGTGAGTCTGAAACAGGGRTCATGAGATATTTAATTTAAATCGGCAATTATTTCAGTGTTCTGCATTCGTGTCCTTTCTGTAGATACAGCGTGGCCCTGAATGAATTTCTATCATGCTGTCAAGTCTGGTTGCTTTCCTGTCAGGTCTTGCTGTGTTTYCTGCCTATAAACTTCTTCTGAGTTGTCTTGTTGGCTTTCTCCTGTAAGATAATGGTAGGAGGAAGAGGAGGAGGGGAACAAAAAAAAAGAAAATAGGAGACAGTGGTACTTGGGAAGACAGTCTGCATAAACCTTGTCAGCAGGGCTGACCGCAACACTGCCGGGRGAGATTAGCATGCCTAAAACAAATAAACACCAGCTGTTTATCAGGCAGGGCTCAGCTTTCTATAGGAGGAGGTAAACAAATTTATGCAGATGAACCACCCAGGTGCCCTTGCAGTCCAGCATCTTTCAGCTACTCGGCCTTCCATGTGAGTTATGGTCAGGACAGATGAGCAAAGAATAGATGCAAGGTTAGCACAATAACACAGCCGTTCGCACAGTGCCAGGGTGGTTTGTCATTGCTTCATGGGTAAGGCCCATATTTAATAGTGATACAGAATCAATCATAGTGCTGATTCCAATGTGACTGGAAGAATTTGATGTAAACATCAGTATTTTAAGCCTATAGCATGTGAGGAAGCAATTTGTTATAACTCGCTTATTATTCCATTTGTGTCTAAAATACTACGAAGCAAAATTTATGGCTCTTCTAGCTTGGGAGAATTTGTGATCAGCAGAAATGCTTTCCTGACTCTCCATTAAAGTTATCCAGTTGCTGTCAAACTGCTTAACTTCATGAACTTTTTTAAAACTATCCAAGTTTGCTTTAAATGCTATGATACTACTTGAGTCCACTACCTCAAAAAGATGGCTTCTCCTTCTATTCAACTCCCACTACTACAATATGTCCTTAAATTATTCATATACATTTTCCCTGAAGCTTACCAGCTGACCCTAAAAACTTGCTGCAAAATCTGGGTCTCGGAGGCAGATGGTATATTTATTTATTTTTTAAATAGTGGAGACATAATATTAGGACCTCCTGAACCTGAAGGTGAACAGTCTGGACCTCAGCTTTCAGAAGTGTCTGATCATTTATTAGGATGCTGTTGAGTAAGGGAAGGAGCTGGAAATCACAGCAAGACCGCAGGCAGTTCAGGAAAAAAAAAATTGTTTGCTTCATTTCTAATGATGTTATGACTTACTCATTTGAAGTGTAAATAATCTCAAGCACTAGCATTGGTTGTTTTGAGACAGTTTCCTTTTTAACTTTAACTGAAATTAGATGGGGCATAGGATCTGAGTGCTACATTTCTGTTGGGATTCTGTATTTATTTATTTATTTTAATATCCTTGGGCTGCTTGTAATACGAGATCGTTCCTAGCAACTTTCTTGACTGTTGCTAATCAGTAGACCAAGAATTCAAATAGTTTGTTAATACAGCAGATCCTAGATACTATACTGATGAGTGCTATAGAAATGCTTGCCAAGAGAGAGAGGAAAGCCCCTTTTCCTCTACTATTAAGTAAATTGGTGCCATTTGAGCTTTTCTTAGATTAGGGCTTTCCTCACCCAAGTGCATCACTTAACATTTCAACACATGATATTTCAGATTTCTCAAGATACTCCTTAAGCACTCAACTAAGCCAGGTGTGGAAAGCAAAGTCCACAGGTGATTTGTTCTCCCTGACTATCACTGTAGATTTAAAAACAAAGTCATTTTGGAGGTGCCCACCACCATGTGCCKTAATGTTACCAATATTATTAATATTGGTAAGTAACAATTTTCAGCTAATTGAACAATTAATGAAAAGGTCAATGGGAATCCTCTATAGAGRCATCGTTCATTACAAGGCCCATTGCTTATGCAGTTTTGCAGCATCCATCTTCCCAAACAAGCGAAAGGGCTAGAGATAGCAGCTTCCAACCTGCCTGTGAGCTTGTAATTAGAAAGCCTAATTGTACGAAAGCCATTAGAATGTTACTCTTCCAATCCATTGGCATTTTAATGAGTTGAGCGGTACGTACATTGTGGTAAAGCATTTGCTCTCTTGGGCTGATGTGGATGCCACTTGAATCAAATCTGGGCGRTAGGGGCTGGTTGCACATTTTAATCACCGTTAGTGGTGCTCTGCTGCCAGTCTGAAGCCCTGGGTCAGTCAGTCCCTACCTGCAGCATTCACAGCACCCCGAGAGTGCTAGGGTGGCTATATACCTTTATATATATATACCTTTACCTGCCTCTAGCTGCTTCCAGGCATGAAGAAATGCCTGTCTGTGGTGCTAAAGGAGCTGTGTGTTTGGCTGTGGTTTTGGAAAGGTGCTTAGAGCTTTGGCAAGAAGGAGCTGTGCCCTAGTATTGTCCCCAAGAGGTCTGAGACCTTCCGATCTCTCCCTGTGGTCAGTGGCCTATTCAATCCTTGCCTATGCATTTGTGGAAATCCTGGTAGCCACTTACTTACCCTTGCAGCTGCCTAATGCTTGGGTAGATCTAGCCATAATGAATGACACCATTAGCTGATACACAAACATCAGGAGCAGACCAGTCTTCATAGATCTCTATCTTTGTTAAATTAATAACTGTTGCTCTTTTCATTCTTCTTGAAACCTTAGCTACTGTTCTCTATCAGTCCTTGCCATCCTAAATGTCAGTGGAAAGGATCATTGAGACTAATGGCATGAGTTTGTCTATTATGCCAGTGACTGTCCTGGGATGATGTTTGCCTTTTCTGAGGGTACATTAACACAAGAGATGTCTGCAGGGCCAAGGTCTTGTTGCATGGTTGTACTCTTCCAGCCAGCTTCTGCTGTTGCCCTGAGATGCAGTTAGGTCAGTAGTTCTCCTGGGGCAGCCCTCCTGGTTCTGACTTGCCAAGGCTCAGCCTCAGAAATCTACCTGAAAWTGGGTTTAAACTGATCCCAACCAAAATGCAAAGATCAACAGGACTTTCTAGTGTGACCTGGCCTGGCGCTAAAAATATGTAACCTTTGCAGTGACCCTTAGGACATGAATTATTTCCAGAATTATTCCAAGGAGATTCAGGTCTCCAGGGCAGATTTTTCCCCAAATGTTCTACCCCCTGAAGACGAGCTTGCTCTGAGTTTATAGTAAAACTTGATAAATCTCAAGTACTTTCCTCACAGCTGTTTTACATAAGACTAGTTCCATTGCAGAGATGGCAACGCTCTGTGGGTGGGTAAAAAGATCCCTGTAGATATTTTTGCAAGGCAATTTCAGATCCTTTGCAGCTTGCTAGAAAATTGAATTAGTTATTTTTGCCTTCCCTGAATTAACCGTAATTCATTCTTCCCTCAACCCTCTCCTTCTTCCTCCCCTCCCACCAACAGATGTCCAGCATATTAAGAGGAGAGACATCGTTTTGAAGAGGGAGCTGGGAGAAGGTGCCTTTGGGAAGGTGTTCTTGGCCGAGTGTTACAACCTCAGCCCCACCAATGACAAAATGCTGGTGGCAGTGAAGGTAAATGTCAAGGGCAAATGGAAGAGCAGCAGGGGCTGGACTGCAAAGAAAGGCTGCCCAAACCTGTGTGGGAAAGGGAGCCAGGGGAGGGCTGGGGGCTGGGGTTGAGATTTATCTGATGCTGGAGGTTGTGATAAATCCACTTAGTCACACAGACTTTCAGTATTTCGCTTCAAGGTCGTCTGTTCTCACCAATGCCAAAGCCTTTCTTCCTGTCAACAAAGCCAGGAGACAGGGAGGAGAAGCTGGTCTGACCATTTTAAGCTCTGGTGCAGCTGTAGAAGTGAAGCACGGAATTCACCTCCCTCTGCAAGCACCTCTCTCTTTAGGATTTTTATCTCTTTGTGGAATACGCGGAAGTTGAAACAAAAAGGCCTCTGCAAAAAGAAGTGCTTAAAGGCTATATATCACAAACCAGTTTCCTGGGATCAATTTGCTGGTATAGCTCTGCTGCAAGATGAGTAAAGTAACCCCTTCCAGCTTGGCTCAGCTCAGTTCCTGCTGGCATGGCCACAGATCACTCCCATCTTGGTGATTTGGAGCCAACACAGGTTCAACTTGGAGTGTGCTGTGCTCCTTGCAAGGGGCCTTRTGTGAGCTGTGATACATCAGCGTGGCTCTGGGTGGAAGGTCCCATTAGTGCACTGGTGGGATCTGCTGCCAAGTGGCATCAGTTGGTGGACCCTCATCATCTAATCATCTGTGGTTAATTGCTGCCTCCTAAGTTTTTGTGAGATCTTCATTTGAAGCAATTTCTCTGCCAAAGAAAGGTTCCAGTGCTCTCCCCAGAATACTGCAGGCATCCAGTTACTTCAGAGTTGTTTCAGTCATCAGCAATTCAAACCTTTTTCTAAGCTCATTTGTCCCCTTATGCTCTGACCATGAACTGCAAGACGGTACCTTTCGCCTTTGAGACTGGCTCAAGACGAGGTAACACAGCTATACATAGGATTAATTGCCTGATTTTATGGCTGCTGCCTGCCTATCACTGTCAGCTATCCCTGGTGCTATCTTATCTCAGAGGTTTCTCCTGAGCTTCATTTGCATGGAGGCAGAAACAGCWTCCGAACTTGTTTCTGTTAATTGCTACTATGAGCTTACATCTCCAGAGTGCCTTTCATCCTGCAAGATCATACAGATCCCACTTTGGAACAGGGCCTTGCAATCTGGCCTTCTTCCAGCTCCAGAGGAAAAAATAAATAAATAAATAAAGTCCTTCTAATCCTTCTAATTTGGGCAATGTTATAAGTCTTAGGAAAAAAAAAGAAAAAAAAAAGAGGCTTTACATATTAAATTGAGATTTGGCTGCATTTCCTGAAGATCTCCTGTTTCTGACTGAGGCTGAGAACTACTTCCCTGGTTGTTACAAATCTGGACTGCAGTAGGTTTTGCTGGCTACAGGCAACGGAGTCTGGAGCAGAGAATTTGTCCCTCCTGCACTCTCAAGGACTTTCTTTCAGGGCCAGGATCAGAACAAAGCAAATGTCTATGTTACTTATTCAGCTAAACAGAAAAAGATTTGCAGCGGCTCTAAAGACTGCAGCCCTACAGATGAGCTGAGTCCTGATGTGATGGCATGGACAAGCTTCCTGTTTTATTCAACATGCTTCTAAAAACATCCTAGGAAATAACACGAGAACCGTATTCATCAAAGAGTGCTGAGGTCACAGAGTCAAGTATGTGAGTGCTTGGAGAGGTTGGCATTCAGGATATGTTCTCTGAAATATGTATTTTTGATTGTTTTATGGGCTGCTCCATCAGTCCAAACCTTCCTAGAGATGACATTTCAGTGATTTCAATAGGATATCCCTTCTGGTCCTCTGCCTGTTTTTTGTTCTCTACTCCACCACTTCCAATTCTTGTATTTCCTTTCATTCTAGAGGCTTGGCTGCAGCCTTAGTAATATTTTTAATGTCCATTTTTACATGGTACTTAMAAAGTTATAGTGTTGACACCTTGTAGGAAAGAGTGTATGAAGGAAGTCTAAGCTCACTGCAACTTGAAATATTACATACAACTATAGGAAAAGGAGGAAAAAGAGTGATGAGGGAAACTTTTCCTGAAGGAGAAGAAAGGGCTATCATCAACATTATGAAGATATTACATGAGTAAAAGTATTTGGTTGCCTGARATAAGGGTGGATCCTTTGCCATATGTACAACGTAACTATCATCTATCTAAATATCTCTAATCAAGCCATCCCAGAGGACATACAGTGGAATAAAATTGTGCCATGTGTCTCATAGGTTGGAGGTAGAAGAAGATGGAATGTCSTGTGGCTCAGGTAAAAGCCTCTCAGGAGATGTGCTCTTAGAGTGTGTGGAGTGCTGGCTGCTTCACTCTGTCCAACCTCGAATGTAGTAGAACCTTAGACCAYGCAGGACCACCTTAGCTGTGTGCTTGAGCTCTTTCCCCCCCATGCAGCTTTCTGATGCTTAATATCTCTTTTTGTACATAAATTAGAGGCAGCTCCTGCTGACACTACCTCTTCCATCACCACCAGGAGTTTCGAGACTTGAGGAGAAGGTGAATTTGTGAATAAATGATGAGAGCTGCACAGCATCCCCTCATGCCGAGGGATAATCAGAGGTGCACAAAGCAAAGAGCTGGACTGAAYGTGGAGGTAGATGGAATGAAGTTGCCTTGACTGCTTTCTGTTCATCACTGATGCACATTTGAAGCCAACACTGGGACAGAGCAGTCCAAATCACARCACCTACCAAGAACAGTGGAGTATGGAGGGAATACAATGGAAACCAGATGACTCCAAAACAGGATAACCTCTTCTTTTCCTTAAGCATTTGCGAAGACCATGCTGATTCGCATGTCCGTTCTACCTTGTCAAATGTTTTGGACTTCAACTTTTTTTATTAAGTGCCCACAGGAGAGCCCTCCCTTGGTAACCTGTGATAATGACACCGTTTTGAAACTTGCCTGTGCAACCATACAATAATGCATAAAGAATCCAGCATCTCCTGCCAGATAGCTCTGACCACTTGCCAGGGGCACCCAGAGCAGTGTATTCTAGGCTACCTGCAATCCCTGGCCTGTGCGCCCAGCTCAGAGTCTGCAAGCTACCCTGCAATGGCAAACTGGTGTGCTCGAATGTGGAAGATGAGATATTCTCAATAAGGATACTGATTTCAGCATCAATCTGTCAGGGAAGCTGTTATAAACAGCAGGGAATAAAAACATGATTTTAAAAATTATGAGAAAAGACTTGACAGTGTCCTTCTTCAGAAGCAGTTTGAAAAATCCTCACAATAACTGCACAGCCAGGCAAATCCATCTTCTGAATAAAGGCAGTATAGTCAGCTATTTCAAAATGAAAGACAGATAGCAAGGACTGASTGGCTCAGGAATTTAATAATAATAAGATATGAAGCCATTCACCCCTAGGTCACCAGTACAAATCCTACCCAAGCTGGGAATAATTGGAAGCTATTACCCTCAGAGAAATGTTTGCTGTTGACGGGGAAATGAGTTGGGGAACCTGCTGTGCCTGCTGGGCTGGTAACTGTGTGTAGGAGACGCCGAGGTGCTACCGTCACTGCTTGCTGCCAGCTCTCCCGGGGACAGTGGGCTGGCAGCAGCGGTTCATCTTCTTCCCCATCACCGCCTCTGCAACGTCCTGAGGCTCGCAGCAAAAACCTTGATGAGCCTCTTGGTGGCCACCTCTTGATCACCTCTTGGTGGAGTGTCTCCGTAGTGTTTGGCAGGGTCACGTGAGGGAGGACTCYAGAGCCAGCTGAAAGCACTCAGCCAAGCTACCATGGTGCAGAGCTGGTTAATGCCCATGGTTATCTTGGTTCTTTGAGTCTGCTTGTAGCAGAACATGTCAGGGTTTGGGAGATGGAGCAATCTAGCCTTATGCATTCTGGCTTTGCCCCCATCTGAGCCACCCTCTATGTGTCTGTGTCTCTTCTTTCAGGCGCTGAAAGACCCCACCTTGGCAGCCCGTAAGGACTTCCAGAGAGAGGCAGAGCTGCTCACCAACCTGCAGCATGAGCACATTGTCAAGTTTTATGGCGTCTGTGGTGATGGTGACCCACTCATCATGGTCTTTGAATACATGAAGCACGGGGACCTGAATAAGTTCCTAAGGTAAGTGTAAGAGAGAATGCAGGGTATGTGATAGAGCTATTTCTGCAACCCTGAGGTGGTTTGTTGTGGATGTTTTATGTTCCTGAGACACTGCTAGATGCTGGTGGACTGGGCAATAACAGATGGCTGTCCCAAAGGCAGCATGGAGATGATGCTGGTCCTCACCACCAAGTCTTTTAGAGACTTGGACAGAGACCATTGCCAGCCAGCCGAGGGAGGTGATCTTTGCCCTCTGYACAGCCCTCGTTGGGCTATGTCTGAACTACTTTGTGTAGTTCTAGGCTCATGCTAGTGAGTTATGAGAGACCGGCATGTGTTTTCCCATCCCAGCAAGTTTGAAGCAACGGGAAGTATGGCTGCTGCCTGTTCCACATCTGCTGGAGCAGAAAGGCAGTAAACCCATGGCCTATCTACTTCTGAAGAAAGAAAGTGGCTAGCTGTCCATCCTCATCTCACTCAGCTCCGGGTTCAGTAGCACCAGACACAAGCTTTTCTCCCTAGAGAAAATTTCTGTCCTCCTTGATCTGACTGAGAATCTGGGTGTTTGACAATGTCTAGTTCTCATATTCAGAAAAGAGTTGAGAAATTTTGGAGGATCCCCCTGGGTCCATCACTGGTCCTTTGTTCCCTGAGGCTTTTTTTGGCAGAGATTCTGATTGAAGTACAAAATATTCCCCTCCACAGGACCAAGCTACTCAGGAAGTTAGGCCTACCAAAGTGCTGTAATTGCCTTTCCTGCCTTTAGAGAGCTGCAAATTGCCAATTCCCTCCATCATCTTGAAAACGTTTTGGTAAACATAAAGCCAATCATTTGTGCCCCTTGAATCTGCCAGCGGAGAGGGGCAGGGAGCAACTGTGGGAGGGAGGATGTTTGTTCTCTGGAGGATGTTTTGTTCTCCCCTGATACAGAAATTATGCTTTGAGACCTGCATGCAAGTGGAGTTGTACTTACTCCTTGAAATAATTAGTAGTTTTATTTCCCAGTATTTAGAAAATTGGGCCCTTGATATTTTCCTGTTTTGACTGCTAAGTATGAATGTGATTGCGTTCGGTCTTGCTCTGGGGCTGAGATAGACGCTCTGATTATTATTCCACCATCACAGTCAATTTCTGACYGAACACAAACACATTTCCATCGGTTTTCATTTTTAAGCAGTCTTCTATACTATAAAAGCAATAGGGAAGGGATCCCAGAAGCTTSTTTTCCCTCTTCCAAGCAGCACCAAAGTGTAACTCCCTTGGAGTGCTCACAGAGCAACTGGAAACACCTCCACATTGGTTGTCCCTCCTCGATTTGGCATGGTTGTGTACAGATTGAATAGGATTTCCTAGCTCAGTCCCTCTCTTGTGCTCCGGACAGATGAGATCATTGGCAAGCTGGGAAGAGTGAAGGTGTCACCGTATTAGCCTTGCAGAGCTGCTTCTCAGAGTCACCTGCAAAGGAGAGCAGTCTTGGTTACCCTGCATCTCCCTGTTGTGCTGCCCTATCKTGCAAGAGGCCCCGATGCTTCTAGAAGCGACTAACTGAATTCTGCCTACCAGCAGTAGCTTTGTATTTGACTGAAAGAGTGTTTTTGCTCGGATTGGAGTTGCAGTATTAAGGGCAATGTTTCAGCCTCGTGACTGGAGGAAAGCAGTGAGAAGAACATGGGAGACTGCAATCTTGAAGTTCTTCACAAGGAAGAACAGAAAATTGAACCATCTTTTTTTCCTGGCAGAAGTAGCAGCTTTATTCTCCTTAGAGTAGATAGATATTACAGATGAAGCATAGCCTCCTTCATGGCTCTAATTGACCTCTCAGAAAGAATAGTCCAAACAGGCTCTCTAACTGTCTTAGTGAGATATCTTGTGCCCACTGTCAACMTCTAATGTAATTGCTTTACACAGACACAGCTCTGAAGACTGCTGCTGTGGAGCCATACACCCCTRCACTTCTAGAGCACAGCCTTGGCCTGAGACAGTCTTGAGAAACATCAGCGTCCTTTGAGACCAGGGCCAGGCAGGACACGTCCGAGAAAGGGTGTGCAGCTGCAGTGACCTGGCTGGTAGATGAGGGGTAGTGAAATGACGGCTTAAACTTCACCTATTCTCCTCAGTTAGATTTCTTTGGTGGCAATTACTGTATTTCTTATAGGTGGCAGTAATGAGTTTAGTAGCATGTCCTTTCCTTCCCAKCTAGCTCTACATTATAATACTTACCCTGATGACAGCAAGGATCAGCAGCAGCTAAATAGGGTGTATTTGTAAAGCATGACCAGTACGAACTGCCCATTGCAGTTTTGGAGGCTCTTTGCTCTTTTTAGCAAATTTCAGTTCAGCCCTGGCTCAGTTTCACCTGCTGCCAATATCTGTTGTCACTAAGAGGTAATTTCTTGGGGTAAATCACACAGGGGGCTGTTTAAATAAGACATCAAGCAATCATCATCACATACACTCTTCTGCTACTCTTTCTTGCACATTAGCAGTTCTTCCAATATACTGACTTTACCCACAATCCCCACCCGATCCAGGAATTCCTTTGGCATCCCAAATCCTGTAGGCTCGGCAAGTTTTTCCCCACTAGCTCATCTCACACTTGCTGCAGCATCTTGAAATATGCCTGGATCCTCAGCACTCATTTCTGGAATTTGTCACATCTTTTGACTGTCCTCCTCTCAGGCAGCAGAGAGCTTCAGAACCCCATGGTAGGAGGTGGTTGAAGGGGAGGGTATATGAAAAACTGTATTATTTGAACCCCAAATGCCTGGATGCTAATCCCTTGGCACGCCCTCAAGCCCAACAGAGTAATTAAGGAACAGAGACAAAGGAAAAAAACAGTTTAGATCGTGTTTTGAGTTGTTTAGTCCCATGTCAACATGGAGATAAAGTGCTGTACATGCATTTTCAATTTGCAAGCTCTCCATGGGGTTACTGTWGATGACAGGGGTGAAATGCCAAGAATCATTTCAAGGAGAACAGTTTGAAAGCCTCAGAGAGAAAAAAAAAAAGACATGCTATATCTTAGTCACAARGAAATCTCTTGGTTTTTCCCTAGGGATGAGAGCTTTTGTCATTCCACCTTCACACAGGCTACCACAGGGTGAGGTCCACCAGGAGAAGAGACATCACAGAGGGAGCAAGGCAAAGGCAGGCTTGGTAYACACTGTGGGAAGAGATTAAAAGGGGGCAGAATAGGAATGAGACTTGACCTTAAGTCCTACTTAYACAATACACTTGGTTCAGCAAAATATTTTCCTTTATTGCTCAGGACTCTATCTGAGTTTSTTGACATCCAGATCTACCCTCTGTYGTCCTCTGCTCCTGCCTTCACAGTTTAKAGTAGCTGCAGTACTTCTGGGAGAGCTTAGGATATGTTCTTCTGAAACCYTTTCTGWTTCTATCTACATGTATTGGTGTCATCTGGGAGGAGGATAATTGGTGAAATGGTGTTTGGTGGAAATAGAGAAGGCTTTGTGGGGGTTAAGGAGGAGACTGTGATGGCTATGGAAGAAAACAGGGTGATATCTCCACCTCTGGAAAGGGTTTCAAGGTCTTAGAGTTAACTGGAGTGCACATGTAAATATGTGGAGGCTCATTAGTTTTGGACAGGTCTTACAAGAGAAGAATGGCCCTATTTTATCAAGCCAGTAGTCCCTTTATCCAAGGAGTTTGTATCCRCCTGTGGCCATAAGTTGCCTGGAGAAGAGTAAGGATAGGAGAAGGATGTAGGAYACCCACTCATACACCAAATGTTCTCCCAGCCTCCTCTTAATTCCATTTTACTTTCCACTGAAGCTGTRCATACCTCTTCACTGAGCAGAACCATGGGGACTAATCTCTACCAGAGCAGGAACAGAGTTTATGWGGGATTCCTATCTCCTAGTCATTTTGGAGACCCAACTCTGCTTTTTGCTTCTTCCTCCCTATAGGGCACAYGGCCCAGATGCCATGATCCTCGTGGATGGGCAGCCTCGACAAGCCAAAGGGGAGCTAGGACTATCCCAGATGCTCCACATCGCCAGCCAGATCGCCTCTGGAATGGTGTACCTTGCCTCCCAGCACTTTGTCCACAGAGACCTGGCAACCAGGAACTGCTTGGTTGGAGCCAACCTGCTGGTGAAGATTGGAGACTTTGGGATGTCAAGAGATGTCTACAGCACTGATTACTACAGGGTAAGGCAGCTCCAGCGGCAGTCTGATACTCAGAACAGAGAGAGATTAGGAAATACTACAATAAATCCAACAGAGCCCTGGGCTCACTGGGTTATTCCCTCAGTGAAACATGCACGTGGATATCCACCAGCCACTCTTGTGTGTGCCTGATCCCTGAACCACTGTCCTCCTTCCTTTACAGTCTTAGGCATACGTAAAGTTCAGACATCCATGCAGCTGCCTACACACAGAGCTCTCTCTGATATTCCAGCACACAATGACACACTTTAGATCAGCTCTGAAGTCACTGCTTTTTTACATTCTTCTTATTTTTTCTCTCTCTCTCTCTCTCTCTCTCTCTCTCATTTTGAAGACTTTCATAAATTAAAGGTAATCCAGAGAGGGAGACAAAGATGATTAAAAGACTACAGGCTCTGACCTCTGGTGTTAGATTAAAGAAACTTAATACAGAGGCCTAGACAAAAGGCAACTGAAAGACTGTCTGATAAGTACATAAAATATGGAAGAGGAAATAACAGGCAATTCAGGCTCGACCTCAAATATTTTTCCAGCAGGGACATCATTTAGACAATGGAATAATTTGCCAGAGGTAGGTTGCTGAAGGGCCTGTCATTAAAGAAGTTCAGGAAGTGACTAGATAAAAGTGCCTGAGTTTGGTGCAGASGTTAATCCTGCACTCGTCTCTGGGGGCTGACTCGGTGAGTCAGGAACGCCTTTGCAGCCTTATCCTCTGGGATTCACACTCATGCTCTCCCCTTGCCCCACAAACTGCCTTTGTGCCAGTCTACGCCATCCTATCCACTTGGGATGGCAAAATCCYAGGGTGGGAAGTATTTCTCATCCTTCTTGGTTTATCAAAGGGTCACCCATAACCATCGAAGGGCTTTTCAGGCTAAGCTATGGTGTAAGGCTGCTTCATTTCTGGTTACAACTTGACTACTTGGCTTTTAGGCTGATTTTTATCAGCTACCTTAAAGGACTTGTGACMGTGTTCTGCTTCAAAAGGCTTGCTTTATGTGCTGGCTTGCTAGGCAGATACCAAGCAGAGTTACTGCACCAGGGAGGAAGAAGTTAGCTCTGCTAAGTCAATCCACCTTTCCCAGTCCAGGACATTGGCTTGATGTTAAGCTTTATTACCAGGCATGAAACAGACCTAAACTGTGTGAGMAAGCTCAAAATGCTGTGTTTGGAAAAGGTCTTAGGGAAGAGAGGTGGCCAAGGTAGCATCGCTGCACAAACTTCAGTAAGCACCAAGTGGGCAAAAGCAGAGCCAAGAGGAGGATGAGAAGCTGCTCCATGTGATTGCCAGTGCTCTGGCCTGACTCCTAGACCAATGTACCATAGTGGGGTTTGTTTTGCCTTTTCTGTCATAGTGTCTCATAGACCTCATCTTGTCTGTGCAAGCTGCTTTGTTGGGGATTGTTCCATGCTYTCCCATGCGGTGTCCTGTAGGTTTTTATTGGACTTTTCTCTGTTCATTTGACTTGTCATACATTATCACAGTTATCACCTATTTACCAGAGGGAGAACTGAGCTTCAGATCAGCATACCCTGAGAAACACTTCTGTTCTTAGTTTTTTATCTCTTTTTTTTTTCTTTTGTATTTTTGCTACTTCAAAAACTTTTGATGAATAAGTCCTTGCTTTACATGCACATAGGAATCCTAAGAGGGATTCTAGCAAATTAAAGTGATTTTGGTTACCCATGTTTCCTGCTGATGGCATGAAGTACAGAGGGTTTAAATGAGTCATACAAGGCCAAAGCAGGATTCAGTGGCAAAGCTGGGAAACCCGACCCTGCTATATTTCCCCATAGCTGAGAGCAGAACTCCAGGCACCAGTGTCCTTCATCCTTCGTTCAGCCAAAACAGAGCCCCATCTCTCCTGCAGCATGAGGAGAACCYAGATACTTCATTTCTCAGCCTCCAACCATCTCTACCTTGAGAGATGCGATTACCAGGAGAGCACACGGAGCCTCTCACATTATTGATGCTCCTGGTGCATTCCCAGTTACRTGACAGTCTCTGGCCTTCCCTGCTCCCTCCTCCTATCCATAGWACAGCCACCTCCAGCTAATATCTCATACCTGCACAATTATCCTGCCCTCTCCCCCTGCTTTCTGTGCAGGGAGGAGCACCAGCCTTGCTCCCTCTGAACTCCTGACTTCCCTACAAGCACTAATAGACAACCCTCTAAACACAAGCTCAGGCGTGACACTAATAGAGCCACATGGGGCTCCTGTGAATTGACTGTATTAGACATGACTGTCACTAGAGTATGAAGCAGCATTCGATTCCTCCTGCAAATGCGGATGAGAGAAACAGTTTGGTTTAACAACAGTTGTGCATTCATATTCTGAGTCTCTCTTCCTTGTAATTGTAGTTACTAAGATCCCTTGCATAAGAACTGGGTCTTCAAGGCTTCGGAGACAATCCTTTCAAGTGTGCAGACCCGTCACAAGGCGGTTGGTACTTTACAGTACACAGAGAAACCAAGATGAGGCCRAGGGTGAGAACCAAGCTGCTCTTGGGGCTCCCCTATGGAAGGTGGAGATGAGGCTTAAGAGAGTAATTTTGACACTCTAAGGTACTCTCCGCTGTCACATCCACAACCTGTCTGCTAAAATTCCCCAGGTTTGACTCTCAGTGTTTTTGCACAGTCCATTGTCAGCACAGTCTGCCATGCCCAGCGGTAGGACCTGGAGCAAAGTTCTGTTTCAGGTGATTTCTGTGCCATATTACCTTTTGTGTCCAGGCTGTAGCCTTGGGAGAATACTATAATTTCTTATTTTCTGGGAATACAGTGAAGGATTCCACTTGAGAGCTGACACAAAGTGACAGGTCTGGAGCTCTCTACAGACTTTAGTGTTTACTTTAGTGTTTACTTTAGTCTGCTGCATCCCTGGGTTTGCTCCTGCCCAAACCCAGTGAGCAGAGATAACTGGGCATGTGGATATGTGAGTGTGTCCAGGCTGAGGATTAACTCCTAGGTATTTCCTTTCCTATTTTTGATCTTTTCAAACAAAGGAAAAAACAAAACAAACAAACAAAAACCCATACCATCTGGCTCCTGCATTTGTGGGATGCAAAAGTGCTTTACAAAGGTGAACTGCTTAATATCCTGATGCATTAGGATACGGAAAACAAACGTTTGTATAGTAAAAGCAGCAGGCAACATAGTTCTGCTTCTCTGCAAGGCTCTTGGTGTTCAAGCTGAAGACAAATGCCTCCTTTTGCATGTGTAGCATGGAGTAATCCCATCAGCTGTTGTCTTTAATGCTTCTTTCAACGAGATAAGATGAAGAGGAGATGATTCTGGAGGTGGTAGGTTGGGGGAGAGGTGAACTTGTATGTAATTAGGGAGAAAGGGAGACGTATCCTAGTGTCTAGGTGGCAAGTAAAGGCAGTGATGCTGAAGGAGCAGTTCTGCAACACGTTTATTAATGTGCTGTGTGATCTTTCATTTGGGTCTCTGTAGAAAGGCAGGACATTGTACAGCCATACTGAGGAGAAAAGGCTTGGGCAGGTTGTTTTTCCTTGCTTTTTCTTTGAAAAATGTGTAAGCAGACTCTCTTTTCTAGGAATGMCTTGGGATGGTGACAGCAGGCAGTGGGATGCTGCAGGTCGGGGACGTTGCGCTTCCAGCAACGCCGAGTGTCATGTCAGGGACTGCAGCAAGTCAGGGACATGCTGCATGCCCAGAGCTGCCGGGGCAGCCGGGGATGGGACAGGGGGGTTATCCAGAGCGGGAGCATCCCCGGCACAAGGCTGTGACCCCAGGCTGCTCCCCCACAGCATTCCTGGATCCGACATCCCCTCAGAGCTGCCCCACTGCTGCTCTGTGCTGCAGTTAAGGCCAGGTCATTTTCCTTTTTCCCCTGTAATGCAAAACCCAGTTCCAAAACAAAACTATATGGCACTTTCTTGGGACTGTTGGGGCTACTAATTATGGAGGAAGCTGGGGAAAAGGCAGTATTTGCTCATCTCCAGAAAAAAAAAACACCATCTAAATCCTAGTTGACAGCCTTTAATAACTTCCCAGGTAATGTCTTAACATGATGGGACATCAGCAGTGAAGTCTTAGGTCCAGTAGAGGAAGAATTTATTCAGACTTTAAATTTTATTCAGATCTCTCTCTTTCAGATCTCTCATGTCCTACCCTTCTGGCACCCTGCCCCAAWTCCTGTGCTGTGCTTGAAACCTCTAGGGAATTTAGCTGCATACTTCTTCAGAGGGCYCTCCTGAGCATATTCCAGGTTACAGATCATCACACAGATGACACCCAGTTGTCAAAATAGACACACAGAGGGTTTGCAAAGGGTTCTGAAAATATGCTTCTMTTTCTGGCAGTACAGAGCCAAACATAATACTAAAAAATGCTCTCTCCCTTCTGCCCGCCACTGTGGAGCGTTCTTTGGATTTTGGAGAGAAAAAGTGTGCAGGAAGAGGTTATAAATTTTATTAGAACATCTGTTATTTTTGGAGGGGAGAAAAAGAATGAATGAAGAATGATTTACAGGCCCTCTCTGAGCTTTGGGTGGTTTTACTTTGTTTTTTTCAGTGATATCAGTTGGTTTAGTAAAAGTTTAGTATCTCTTCCTATGAGCCTTGGCCCTCACATCCTTAGACCATCGGAGCCAAAACATTTCTGCCATGTCTTTGGCCTCAGGTTAATGTTCCTTAAAAAGTCTAGGATCCCTTTGGCAGATGTGTCCTCCTCTGAGGYCTGAAGGGTTACTCTGTCTTTCTCCTACTAATGTTTTTTTCTTTTCTTTAAAATGGATAAAGAAAACCCCATATTCTTTATAATTTTCAATACCCACTGTCAGGTTACCTCCTGATGGCCATCTGCCTCCTGATGACCCTCTCCCATCTTGATCATCTCCAATTTTATTTCTTCTCCTCCAGAGTTCAAAATTGTTTCATTTTTCCTGGGCTACACTCAGCTGTTTTTCCAGTGAGGCCTCCATGTGAGTAATAGMTCACTGAGGCTTAGCGGCTCCCTGGGTCATGCTCCTTTGGAGACTCATTCAGCAAGGTAGATRGGACTAATAGAGAAGCTTTACACTGAAGACAGAGTGATAGTCTGACATAGATCCCCCCAKATAGAGGCAGATTCCTAAACTCCTTTGAAGGCAGGTCCCAGACGTCACGGATGGTGCTCGGTTCACACCAGCGTTGAAGTCACTTGCAGAGGTTTAGCTGTACTCTGCCCACGTGTGGTTTTTGTGCATCCCTGCCATGACTTCCTAATGCCTGGGTGTGTTCTCCAGCCATACACTGCCTTCCTGCTCTGTTTGTTGCTTCACTTTCCATCTCATGCAGTGTGTTTCCAGGTCATTACTAGCAGAATGAAATCACCACCCAAGCCTTACTGGCCAGTTCTCTCCTCAAAACTGTGCACAGTGCAAACTCAAGCAGTCCCTGAGGAGCTAACCCCTCYCAAGCACCTTGTTGTCCTTCTAGAAAGGAGCCTGAAATGAACCCTTTTTCCCGGGGAGATGGGAAGTTTCACATCTGTAAATATATGTTCTACTGATGAAAGGACCTAAAAGTGAAAAGTTATTTTCTCCTGTACCAGCTGGGATCCTGGAGAACGTGTCCTGCTTTGTAATATCTGAATGGGTAGGGGCACAAAGGTTTCATGGTACCTTGAATATGTTCAACCTGGAGACCCCCTAATACTGACACAGATGGGCCAACCAGGTAGAGCAGTCCTGCCGTCTTGCCAAGTRTAGGAACCTGGACCTACTGCTGAAATTATTTGGCGCTCTTGGATCTTTTTACCCCGGATTTGACTGTTAGTTCTTTATTTTCATTGCTCATCCTTCCAGGYGAGCCCTGGGGTGGTGGCTCACAGCATCATCCCTTACTGACAGTCTGGGGGCAAAAGAGCAAAGCTGTCCTGAACTTGTAGTAGGGCCAGCAACAGGGCAGGTGAGGGAAGTGCTCAGGTGTGCTTACGTGTGGTAGGTGTCTCTGGGCCAGTCCTGGTGTGATCTGTGCAGAGGAAAAGTAAGTGCAATATTGAATGTGTTGGTCTTTGATATCTCTATGACTCCTGTAAAACACTCTGCAAATAGAATTTGTGGCACAGTTTCGTATCTCCTGAAGGGAAGATGTAACAGCRTTGTCTTGTGTTTTAACCAGATATTTTTCCTTACCTCTTCCTCACTTCTCTACTGAGGGAAAACAAATATTGAAGAGTTCTTTTTTCTTCCCCTTTCTCMTTCTGAAGCATTAAGAGCCCTTCACACAAAGCGACTCAAGTGCAGAGGAATTAATTGGGGAGATTAGGTTGTGTTGCATTTCTGGCATTTTCTCAGAAATGGTAATTGCCCTAATTCTCCACTCTGCCAAACCCTCCACCCACAGCCTCCCCCCCTGCCTCCCCATCTACCTGTCCTTCTCACGCTTCAGTTGCTGTTGTCATGTTCTTGCTATTTATTTCATTTCAATAATGAGAGAGATGTGGCCGGTGAAGATCCCTCACAATCTAGTGACATCTTTGAAGCACAGACACAAAGGAGCAGTTTGGGAGGAATGAAAACTACCTGCTTAACCTCCACACTCRCCTCTTCTGCTGCTCAGGATACCTGGCCCCAGCATTGCAAGTCATTTGGCTAAGACTTTTGTGGCTTAATACAGTCGGATGGTCACCAGACCCTGGCTCTCTGYGTAACCCCTCGACATGCTCCCAAGCCTCGCACACTTGCTGAGAGTTAATCCAATTTAATTTTTTTCAATCAAAGTTCAGTGCAGTTCCCTGAAGTTTGAGCCGAGGTGTTTGTTTTCTCACAGCAACCTGACTGCCCTCCAGAGACCCTAGGGAAGTTCAAAGCCTTTCAGTTTACCTTCTTGTTGTCTTTTTAAAGCCTGAGCTTCTATTTGCACAGGTCACAGATGYAGCCAAACAGGGAGGTTTTATTCATTGGATGGCATGTCCTGAGCTAAAAACCTGCTGATGTTCATGGCAGGCTGAGTTCAGAGGTGCTACTGTGGGTGGTAAAGCGATGGACTTCCTTGTCACACAAGCTTGTAGGTGTCAGCTACGAGGTGGGAAAAGTGATATAAGAGAGTTGTGGAAGCAAAATAATCCATTATGGGCTATGAAAGCAAAACAAGACAAACTTCTTTGACTTAGGAAATGCYTGTGCTGCTGTTTATTGGGACCTTTGGTTGTTCACAAGAGCTGCCTTGTCTCATCCCCRCATCCCAGGAATCTGGGAAAGGCTGCTGGGAATAACCAACAAATCCTGGACCCAGGCAAGTGGTGATTKGGCCCCAAGAAGTCAGGGGTTTGGCTTAGTCACATGTCTGGGATTGTTTTTCCACATAGGCGAGCTTGTCCAAGCCTGTTTACTGCTGCTTTGATAACCCAAGACAGCAAGTTCTCTACTGGGATTTTGGGAGCCTTTTTCTTCAATGCATTTCCCTTTCAATAAAACTGAACTCAGAAGGGCAGGATTCTTTTCCATTTTCTTCTTATTCTGGGTGTAGCAGATGGATCTAGAAAGGCAAAGGAAAGTACTTGTGATCCGTACTAATCCTTGAATTGTTTTTCCTCCTCTGACCGTGAAACTGTTTTTGCTCTTGGTCTAATTTACGTTGTCCGGCAGTGGTCCTTAAGTGAATATTGACCTGCTAGAGGCTGCTTGCGTGCAGTGTGCTCCATTCTTCCTCCTCTCCCTGCTCTGACTATGCTTTTAGCCTAGAAGATGCATCTAGATGAGATGCATAGAGAAGAGCACAGTGCCTAGTTTCAAATCAGGGAGAYGGGGAGATGTGATGAAGACCAGCAGAGCACAGTCCTCTGCATCATCACCAAAAACAAACAGGATTTTGTGTGGGGTCAGAGGAGTAGATGGTTCCTGGGTATTGCTGAAGCGGTTTGATTAAAAGTGTAGGTAGAGCAAAAGGAGGTGACGAACCRTATGCCAGTGAGCGTCAGCACTGAAGCCCCAGATGCACCAGAAATAGTGTTGCGTGCTGGAAGAAACACTGCCACTTGCACCTGAGGAGGAGTTGGAGCTGTCAACCTCCTCCAGGTTGTTGGACCCAGATCCTCACCACGTCCCAGCCTTCCCACCCGCAGGAGTGCTRATGCAGAGGCAGCTGTGAGATCACCCGTGGCTCAGAAAGGTGGGGAATGGCCCCAGACCTGGCGGGCAGGAGTAGAGGCAGAGAATGGGAAAGCAAGTTCAGCGAGAGTGGGGATAAGTTATGAATTGGCTTTTTCTGCTGCTGTTGTCGTCGTTGTTGTTTACATACGGAGTGGAGTTGTAGCTTTTTAAGTGATAGATTTAAAGGTTTTCCTGAGTGTGAAAGGCCTTGCTTGAAGATAACCTGAAGACCTTCTTAGAAAAAAATAATATCCAAACATCTTGTCCTTCTTAATTAAGACATCTACATGGAAAGAGACTTTTTTTTTTTTCTTTTTTCCCCTCCTCAATCCTGCATGGTCAGAATTCCCACTGGCTTTCTCATTCTCGTCCCACCCCCTGYCCCATAGTTGCTCTCATAGACACAGAGAAGCCCTTCTCCAAGGCAGCTGGAGGGAAAATGTCCCTATTTGCGAGCAGCTGTCGTTAATAAACAGGCTCTTTAGGGCCAGGCTGTCAAAGAGAGCATGTTCAATGTACAATCGAGAGGCAACGATGCACAAAATTGCACACACGCAGAAATAGGAGTCCTTTCTTGGTGTGTGTTGAGCTTTGAACGCTTAAGCGGTTCCACTTCTTTCTTCCCCATCCAATTATGTGGGCAACATATGATAAGATTGCTAAATGAATTAATGATGGAAATTTTTATACTGCCTAATCAATAGTGTCCTGCTCAGCAGAAGGCAAGCCACCCCCCACTCCCTGCTCTACCCCAATTTGTATTTGTATTTGCACTTTGAAGACCCAAGTTCACCTTCTCACTCCTTGGGATGTGGTGACCACGGGGGRAAATAGCAGCACACCTATTGAAAATGTGCAGGGTTAGAGGGTTTCTTCCTTGCATTAAGGAGATGTAACACAAGGACAGKGATAAGCCCTGCCAAAGCCACGGTTCAAGGTTTAAAGAGGCATCGTCCTGTGGAGGCCAGAAGGACCTTTTCTCTGTTTCAGTCGTGTCGCCTTGCAGAAATGGCCAGCAACCTTACAAACAGACACTAGATGATAATTATTCTGAGCATCATGAAGGCAAGATGCCAGATTTTATGGGCCAGTAGACTGATCCAATATAGCAAATCCTGTGTTCCACTGTGGATTCTGAGACCAAATTATCAATTAATGTGAAGCATTWAAAAAAAAACCCAAATCCCTTTTAGTTCCCTGCAGTCATTAGTGACAAGATACAATATCTGTAACTCAAATGCTTTGCCAGCATCCCCTGGCAGCAAGGCAGAAACTCCATTCCCACTTTTCCGATACATACGAGGAAAACATATGAGATCAGTGTTCTTTACCGTCAGGTTCCGCTGCCTCTTTGTATTTACTTAGACGGAGGAATAAATCAGGTTTGGGTTACTCTCAGGGTTAGTTATTTGTTATTGGAATAAATGCATGGTAATAGAACTGGCAAAGGAAGATGTTTCTTTTGCAACTCAGTGTTTGAGCTAGAATTTGCTGTGTTCTGCACTATATTATATTGATGTGTTTTTTTTTCCATTGCCGATGACTTCATCTGCTCTGCTTCCTTCCAATGTCCATACCGCTGCCACAGCTGGCTTTGGGACGCAGCTTTTTTTTTTTGCTAGATCTTTCTTTTCTTTTTCCCCTAATAGTAACATTGTAATGCGGAGGCAATTTAACCRAGCATCATGAAACAATTTTGTGAGCCTGGCCCCCACCCATTTCCTACCTCAACTCCTTGGGAAGAGAGCAGAGCACTTTGGAGGCTAACCAGGCATTCACAGGGCAATTCCCTAAGCAGAATGAGCCACCAGCTACATTTTGTAGCTGAATTTTCACCTCTGGTGAAGGAGACAAAGGTGCTTAGGACRATGACTAGTGGGACACACCCTAAACCAAATTTTTTTGGTTTTCCCTTGGCCATCAGGTCTGCACTGCTAAATGTCACATCAAGAAGTCTCCCCCGGGCCTGCAGCACTTGGCAGCTGCCCATTCCTGGTGGGACGTTGTCTGCTTTTTGTCCTGGTGGCAGCAAAGCCATCTCACTTGAAAATCAACAGACCTCATGTTAGTCATTCATTATGCATTTGTGCTCTGGTATTCCCACCCTTTCCCTTCCCTGTCATTCCCTAAATCTTTCCTGCTTTGATGCATGGAAATCATCCTGTGTTTTCTCCTCCATTGTATTTTCTTTCCCTTGTCCTTTTCTAGGGCTCAGTTTTGCAAGCGCTGGCAGGTTTGCAGGTATCAGACCTCATAGTCTGAGGTCCTTCCTCCTTCCCCCAAGCAGTGACAGTACAGAGGGGAGGAAGATGTTGGGGGAAGAGTAGGGTGCTGTGCCAGGTGCYTCTTAACTGGGACACTTGGCCAATGATGCCCTTTAATCCTGGCTGCAAAATGCTTGTTGTGGCACCCGGCTTCAGAGCCACCCCAGGGGTTTACTCTTTGTAAAGAGGCTGGAGCAATTTGGATGAAAGRTGCTCTAGAAAGAAAGCGCTGCCCTGGCCAGGAAAGCAGCTTCCAGATGGAGTCACTCATTTGCCAAACGAACCCCGAGTGCTCCACTGTCCCACGGGTGTGTTCCTTGCTGCCTTCCGTTTGTCCCCCGTAGGTGAGGTAACACTTATGTGGCCAGTTTATCTTGTCACACGTTAAATATAACGTCACTCTTAAATGTAAACTGGCTTCTCAGCGTCTTCCCTGATACTGGTTTGCCTGATGCTGCCATCTCACTAAGGAGCCCCAGGTCAGAGAGGTCCTGGACACCATGTGTGCCCCTCAATTAGCGACCCAGCAAGGGCTGTGCAGGCTCCGTGCAGCCAGTGAAGGACAACACGGTTCAGCTAGAGAGACACCCTTGCCTTTCTTGCCCCCTTTCTTCATCCCCGCCACCCCTCCCTCCCTCTCTCACCCTTCCCTTCTCTTTTGTTTGTCTCCTTCCCTCGTTTTCGCCCACTGCCCGCCAGGAAGGGCCGCGGCGGAAGGGCCAGCGCGGCGCAGCGTGGCACCGACAGCGACTAGCACCGCCAGCAGCTGCAACAGTGAGTGCACCGCGGCCGAGGGCCCGCGCCGCTCGAGCGTGGAGGGACACGCGGCGGCGAGCCGGGGACTGCCCTTCACTTGTGCTGGCCCCTCACCCGTGGCTTGGGCGCTGCCCGATTGGCATGGGGCAAACCCAGGCCGGCCTTAAAGCGGCCAGACGGCCCCATGGCGGGCTCTGCACGGCCCGTTTTGCCAGTGTGGACCCACCGCGGTGTCGGGCGCGCGTAGCCACGTGCTGCAGCATTGGCCTGCAAGGCGTTTGCTGGAAGCAAGAGCGTGTGAAAGGGGGCGAGCGCTGAGCTGGGCTGTCCTGTGCCGTGGCTGCACGTCAGCTCTTGAGCCCTGTAAGGGAGTCCCCTCTGACTGTAGATGGGCGTTAATACCTGCAGTGTGCTTGTGATCAGGGCAAATCGCTGGAGGCAGGGAGAGTGAGTGGGTTTGCTGCCCCCCAGACCCAGCCCTCTCCCTGACATCCCTGCAGAGGTGTATGCTGCAGCTGGGGTGGAGGCAGGCGCTGTCCCCAAGCTCCCCGCGGCGTCGCCGTGGCTCACGCGGAGCGGGCAGTGGCAGGGATTAAGCGGGTGCCTGCGCGGTGTTAACGGGGTGAGCGGCTCTCGCAAAGCCCTCGCGGTGTGTGGGACAGCGCAGGGCTCTGGCAGCTCGCSGTCACCCGGGAGCGCGAGGTCAGGTATCGCTGCCGTCTCAGGGGAGGTGTCGGCGGCGAAGCGGCCGTGCCACCTAAAGGTGGTTTTGTTGCTTTTTGTGCCTTTCTGAGCTGAAATTGAATTGCAAGGTGTGGAGGGGAATGGAGTTCTAAGCACTGATGTAATTTTGTATCCTCAGCCCTGAAGGCAGTTTTTAAAAAAATTATTTTCCCCTGTGCCCTGACACTATTTTTTTTTTTTGCCTTTCAATCATGTCCTCATGACGGAACAAATACTGGYGTTGACCTTTGCAGTGTGACATAATAATATGTGACTTCTTTATAGCTCTTTTCATCCCAAATGCTTGGCACGCTGTGAATCTGATCCTGCAACCACTTACCACTGCCCAGTGCTCCCTGCTCCGAGCAGTCCCTCGGGAGGCCAGTGGGGTACTAAGGCACAGCAGTGCTATAGCTGGCGTTATCTGCAGGAGCAGGCCCTAGGGCTATGCAGCACGTCCTTGAGAATAGCCACACTTTGGAGAGGAAAAGCCTTCCCTTCTCATTTGCAATTTTTATGCACTATTTCACATCCTTTCTTGGAGTCCTATGCCCAGCAATAATACGAACAACCTCCCCTTGGCTAAAATGTCATAGTAGGTAACACTTGGGTTGTGTTTATAGCCACGGTTTCCAAGTATGTTGCTGCTTTTCTTGTTTGTCTTTTCCCAGCCTTGAAAGTGTGCTGATTAACAAACYCCCATAGCTTATCCTGTACCATTTGATAATATGGAAACACAACATTTTAACTGTAGCAATTAAGGAGTAAAAGCTGTTCAAAGGGGGAAAAATGAATATAGTTACTTTTGCTGTGCATTCCTTCTGAAACAAACTCATGTTGTGCCAAGGAATGCCAAGTTCAGGCCTGTTGTCTTGCCAGAAGGACACGAGTCCCAGACTAGGGAATGTGTGTKCTCAAACACTTCTTGCTCTGCCATTCCTGCTATGAAAGGGAGAGCCCAGTTAGGTGCTTGGAGGGARGAGCCCAGCAGTGTGATCCCAGCCTTGGACTGAGCTGCAGCCTTTCTGTGCRGGCTCTCTGACACCACCATAAAACCCACTGTGATTCGGGTGGGTTYTTCCATGCCCCGGTCTCACAGTGTAAAGAGGAGATCCCATCCTTGCTCATCTTCACCAAGGAGATACATATAAAAAAAMCTGCAGGGGACTTAGTCATTATGTTGATGGGGGACAGCTAAGTATGTTAGAAGAACATAGGGAACCCATGAGCAGAGACATTCACTTCCCTGGTTTAAGGAGAGTTATTGAAGTTCTAAATGACTGGAAAATACACAGAGAAGGAGGTAGGATCCTTGTCTCTAGCTCTGCCTGGTATGTCCAGGACTGGCAGAGCCGGGGGAGTGATGCATCCCACATTCCAGGTGGTGGAATGTGGTTAAACCTTGTGATGGATTAGCAGGTATCTCACACGTCTCTGTTGTCTGCCTTCAAAATAACTTTGCCCCCCTCCTTAAAAGATGAATTCATTAGGAGTGGAGAGGATGGGAAGGGACTTTCTGGTTCATCAAATCCAATCTCCTGCTGCATCAATCACATCAGATTTATCCTTTTCATAATCAAGCACCACTTTATATGTGCTCCTAAGGGACGACGGTCCCAGAATCTCACTGCTTTAACTCRTAGATTCTCCTAATTTCCAGTGTATGCTTAGTCATGGCCCGTTTGTTAAACAGCAGGTACCTGGCACAGAAGCAAGAATTTTAACACAGTTTTCTTAAAATAACCACCAAGATAAACCTATCCAGAAAAATATGCTGAGGTTGCAAAAGGGAGCACGCGAGGTCAGGTAATGAGAATAGCAAGGCCTTAGCTCACATTTCTTACATATGCTTTGTAGCACAGATTTTACATAATCACCTGCCTTTAATCCTGTAAGATCCAGTTGAGGTACAAGGCAAAAGCAGTCACTGAACAAAGGAACTTCTTTGCTATTCTTCTCCTCGGTATTTATTGTGTTACCCTCTATCTCTTTTGCCAGGTGTAAGTAACCCTGAGCTAAATATTTGACCATTTTTTCTCCTTCTTGGCAGGCTTATTGCTTACCTCTACAGCCATTACCTGCACGGCGTCCTCGGGCAGTCAGAGCTACCCCATTTTCCAGGCTAGGAAGTSAAGCCCAGAGCTCTCAGATGCCTTGCCCAAGGGCACACACAAAGTCTGTGACACAAGCCTCGAAATTCAGCCTTCACTGCTACAAGGGCAACTTCCCACCTCTCAGGTGCCCCTGCTTCATCCAGCACAGTCTTCCTCACCCCGAGCCATACAAATGCTGCAYGGAGGAGAGGGGCTGACAGGATGGTGCTTTGTGGCAGACGTTGCCTTGCATGGTGTGAGTACGATGCACTCTCTAGATCCTTGACTTGATTGCCTTGCAGCCTGGTCCTGTTAATTAWCCAGAGTGCACAATGATTGAGGCAGTGGGAAAGGAGGAAGATGAGGTGAACGTAGCCTATTGGGAAAAGGCCGAGGTGGGAGAACCTTGTGCTTGCAGCCCATCGCGAGCAATGCCACGTGCAGGCACCCGCTTTGATGGGTTCATTAGTGCACGGCATAAACTGCTAGAGCAGCTAAAGGGGAGGGCTCGCTTGACAAAACCAGGCTTGTGCCTAGGACACCCAAATCCCATGTTGCTTGTTYAGCTTGGCAGGCGTTCAAGTGAACCAGGCACAGACGGGAGGTGTCAGTGCCCATCCCAGTACCAGCATGTGGGATTTTGCCATTCTATTTCAGTGCTCCATGGGAAAGAAATGCTCTTGGAAACCTTTCTTTCCCACATTTTTTTTTCTTTCCTGTTGTCGCTATTTAAATGTCAGAAGAATCATACAGTGCCTACCCAAATGTTCCTAACGAATTAAAATATTTTATTAGCCCATATAATCTGAAAAACATTGCTCTGATTGTTATAAAAAGGCAAAGTTCTCTGGAGGGAACAGTGTCAGTGGCTCTGAGCTGCATACAAATATGTTTAGTCGCTATAAAGATATTGTGGGTCAGAACGGTGTCCCCGAGCCCCGGAGCAATGGGATCGTTAACACAGGGAGAGACTGCGGAGCCTCGCACAGAGACGAAGGACGGAGTTGATCTTGTTGCTGCTTTGCTTTGGGTTTTGAACAGTGAGCGCCGGGGTCTGTGCCTTGTTGATGTGGAGGGTTTCAGAGAAAAACCTTACTGACATGCTCATGCAGCAGCTCCCTTGTGGTCGCCCCTTTCCCGAGGCTCTGGCCCCATCCTGCTGAGTTGGAGTGGGAATTTCAGTTGTTTCCCCTCCATAATTCCCATCCCTTCCTCCAGGTGTAGGTGCTGGGCAAGCCTGGCTCTGCCATCATGGGTATTTTTGTGACGCCGCCATGGGCAGAAGCCCAAATGCCCTCCCATGCCTCGTCCTCCTGCACACGGCTCCAGATAGGTCCTTCCCAGCAAGAACTGGTCCCTTTGCTGCAGCGAGGACGAGACAATCCCATCCAACGGGCTGAAAACCCAGCCCAGAGCTGGTAGCCAGCAGGCCCAAGCGCCCACCCAGGTCTCCAGGTTGCACCCATCAGTTCTGAGGCACTTGTGCCCGCAGGTTGCTCCTCACCGGCACGGGCAAGTGCCAGGTGCTTTAAAGATTAATTACCATTTAACCGGCTGCATTTCCATCTCTGCAAATGGAAAAGACAGGAGGACTCAGATAATTTGCCCGGGTACGACACAGTGGATTACCCTGCACTTAGGAGGTCGCCGGCTACCGTGTAATTAGCCTCCCAGGGCAGGGAAGTCCATGAAAGGTTTCCAAACCGCCGCTCTTCCCGGTGTCAGGGAAGCAGAGGGACGGCAGCAAAGTGCAGGCAGAAACCTCATTAGGTGCTTTTAAGGCTGTGAAATGGCTTAAAAATCAAACTGGGGGAGGTGGAAGAGAGGGCAGCAAGGCCACCAGCAAGGGGGAGGAAGGAAGGAAGGAAAACATCTCGGTTTCTCCAGGAAAGCTGAAAGAGAAAGGATGGATTTGTGAGAGCTGCRTGTGCTGGCATGCTAGATTCCCAGCTTCCCTTTCTCATGGACACAAGAAGTGAATGCCTGTGCCCGGAGCATTTCAAAGGGTGACAAATGCCTTTGATTATCRGGTACAAATTCCAGTAACAACTCATCACACCTCTCGGGTGGCCAGTAAAGCACCGAGCCGCTTCTATAATCAATATACAGCAGTATCGCTGTAAAGAGGGCTCGTGCCCGCCCCGGGCCACGGTGTGTTTTATCCATATAAACCTTGTCCTCTTTGAACCACCCCCAGTCCCTTGGCAGGGGTGGCAGCTCCCTAGCAGGCTTGTGGCTTTCAGTGTGACCGGGAGACAGATGCTCTTCTGAAGCCATCTACATAAAGATCCCATGTCAAAGAGCAAGGGGGCAATCACTCTGTGGCTCTATTGCGATCATAATTTTAAATATTTAGGGGTTTTTTTTAATATATATCTAGCCCTGACTCAGTCCCATGCAGAGTATTCACCACCTTCAGGCAGAAATGAGTTGGGAGTGAGGGGCTGGTTTGAGTTCTGAGACTGGATTTAAAGGACRGTATGAGAACAGTTTGGCTAAGGAATGACCAGGATGGGGAGATGTTGATACCTGATTGCAAATATTTACCAAGTTGCGAGCTGAGTTTTTAACCTGAAGGTTAAAAAGATGTTATTGAGAGAAGTATGTAGGAGTGTAACGTGCTGAAGACGAGGCTGGAGAAAATCAATGTGGCAAGCAGGAAATTTTCATCCTGTAGAAAAGATTTGCTCATGACTTCCTGAGGGAAGCTGTGGGCTTCCCGCTGGGCCATCTGTCTTGGCACCCATCAGGAGCTGCTAAAACCCTCGAGGGCCCTTGCGTGCAAGGGGAAGATGGCACAGTGGAATTAACAGGACCTTTCCGGKGCGGCTCTTTGCTCTGTAAGGCCGTTTCGTGCACGGCCACGCGTGTCCCTGCCTGCACGTGCTGAATTCACCCTCTTGGAGGGCAGYGGCAGTGGAACCACGCGGCGCTCGCAGCCCACGTCTCTCCTCCGAGCGGCTGCCCCGGCGGTGTCGTGACCGAGGAGCATCCTGGCTGCTGGGCACACCTCTGCATGGGTGGTTCTCCCTGCCAGACACTGGGCAGCATTAGTGGTTTCTGTAGACTCGCTTGCTCCTTCTGCTCCTTCCTCTTGTGGCTAACCCTAATGGAGAGCTGCTGTCTGGAGACCCCACTGGCAAATCGGTTCATCAAGTGCATCTGGAAAAATTGCTAACGATCCGATTCACCAGTCCTGCTGATTCAAATCTGGCTTGTTTTCCAGCAGCACCCTGCAGTCCAAGGCCAGCCTGGTTTTCCATCCGTGCCACCATTATGGCTAATGCTGGTCTGGGTCTCGCCCCTTCCCGCTGCTGCTGCTCCCGTGTTGCAGCTGGGCTGGGGCAGATGCAGTGCTGGCTTCTCCACCCCTCACCCTGGCTGTTGTGTGCAGCCTCCCTCTGCGGGTGCCACGCTGCATTTGCACAGGGACACTTCAGGGCATGTCCAGGGCGGCCCTTCCTTGCCCAGACCTCAGCATGTCTAGCCATTGGCATCACGCAGTCGCGGTGCCTCTTCAGCAGCCTACCCCACGTGCAGCAGTGTCCGTGTCTCCATGCAGCAGTGCCAGAGCCAGCACAGCTTCCCCATGGCACGGGTGAGTTTAACCACGTCGTTAGCAGGTGTGACACCGCAGCTTTCGGTGATGGGCTCTTCACCCTGATGCTGCTTGCACTGAGCCTGCTGGAGATGCCATCCGTGCCTGCACTGGGAGGGAAAGCAAAGAGTCTTCTGAAGGTGTTGGATGTTTAAAGAGTTCCTGCTGCGAAACCCCCGTCGTGTGAGAGGGTGAGCACTGTTACCCGAAGGGGAGCTGGGCAGCACCATCACTCCCAGTACCTATATAGGGCACACACACGATTAGAAAGTGTTTCAGAGGGAACTGTCCTCAGCTGGCTTGCAGCAACTTGCCAAGAAGGGCCAATCTATCTGTTACAGTGCTGGAAGGTTTCATCCAGGGAAAGCACTAAAGTCGCAGCCTGTAGGCTGAAGTGCTGTAAATTTACAGGAAAGCAAGGGGCAGATTTATTTTTTCAAAGACCCTTTCAGTTTCTGTCTGTCCGTACTGCGATAATGCACACAAATCTCTGGGTTGCCTGCGCAGTTTTTGGAGGCAAGAGATGCAATTAAGATTAGCATGAGTGTGTGTGAGCATCTAAGCCCTGCCAAAAGCTCCATATCCTCTTGCAGGTTTATGGAGATGGCCCTTGGTCCGCCAGCAGGCTCCATGCTCTCCGTGTGTCACCTCTAGCTGACAGCTTTTGGGGACACCCAACCAGGAGCCATCAGATCACTGTCCAGCAGAGCTAGTGCAAGTAAAGACCGGGACTTCCCAKGCCCTGCATTGCATTCAGTTTCTGTCTCAGTGCTGCCAGGCCTGGACTCAGTGAATCTGACATTAGTAAGAAATAGATTTCCAAACAATCAAGCCTAATGAATTTTGAATATTATTATGATTAATGCCAAGGCAGTTGAACTGATTATCCAGCATCCAGAAGTTAAGTAATGGAGCCTTATCTAAATCATGTGTACTCGTCAGTCAGGAATGGCCCTGGCTGCAGACAGAGACGGAGTATTATTGGTTACCCAGAGGGGAGTCACTGTCAGGACACAGGGAGAGGGACGATGGAAGGGGAGATTATGAGATACCAATCTGAAAGCATTTTAGCATAGAGTGATAGCACATGCAAGTGCTTTATTGGTACTATTTCCTAAGCAGCATTTCTCAAGCYGTTTTGAGACTTTGCTTTTATATCATCAGCTTAGGATTTATTGGTCAAATCTTCTTCCTGCTTTCTCAGACCAGAACTGGGGATGATTTTCCTTCTTTCTCTAGCAAAAAAAGTAGACTCCTGATGGACATGTTTCTTGCATCATGATGGTGTAACTTTAACAGTCTCTATCTGATTAGCTTTTGAGTGATTAAACACTTCTTGTAGTATTATCAGCTCACTGCAAAATGATAATGTGGATCAGTCATGGATAATTTCTGTTGGTACTTGCAGTCCTCACAGGCTGCAGATCCCCTTTAAAGTTGGAAGCAGCTGACAGCTGTGCTGTTTCATGGACATTGCCTCTCCTAAAAACGACTGCAGCGTGGTACGAGGATCTGTAATCTTGCGGAGCCGAACCACTAAATCCATATGGTCCCTCRCTAACTAGCTGACGGCTGGAGTTTGGGAAGTTTTAACAGCGTTTCCTGTTATCAGGGCAGTGACCAGGAGAAAGGTGCTGAGTCCAGAGCTTTCAAAGAGCCAGGAGCTGGTGTCCGTGTTGGGGCTGTGGCCATTCCTAGGAAGCCACTGTGCTCTCCCACCAGTGGATCCATCCAGTGCTGCCTCGTGGTGCAGCCGCTGGACACGTGCAGTGTAGGGGCTCATTCTAGGCAGCCCTGGGGCAACCTACAGGCTGGTCTCCTCTTCGTCACCTGGCAAGGCTCCAGCAGCAGCTCTCAGGACGATATTTCACAGAGCTGGGAACAAAAAGAAAGRGGTGAGCAGTGGTAGGGAACACACCAAACAGATTATTGGCAAACATAATTAAAAATATATGTGCGATTACTCCTCTGTTTCCCTTTCCTTAAGCATCCTCTGCATTACCGCTGGCATTTTTAGATGGCAGATAATATAACAGAGAGGACTCTTGGGTACAGGCAGCTCTTACAGCAGCAGTGATTTATCTCAGGCCGTTTTTAGGTAGCAGAATTTACCTCTAGCTACAGCCACCCCTCCCTGTCTGCCCCCCCCTCCATTTGCATAAGTAATTGGCAGCTTGTTAATGGCTCATTAGGAATGCTGAAAACCGTGGGATTAAAACACACTCAGTGGAGCAGAGATGAGGGGAAGGGGGGAGCAAAGATGTTGTCCCTGCTTGCAAATTACACCACTTGATTCAACATGATGCAGAATTACAGGTCATAAAGCAACGAGATTGTTAAATGAAGTAAGGAAAAACAATGTGAATGGCAGGCTTTATTTTTAGACCTGTGTTTAAACACCGTGTGTGCATCTGGGGGGAACAAACAGTCCCTTTGCAAACAGGCCTCCTGACAGCAGGAAGATCTCACCCGCTTCTCGGCTTYGCTCTTAACCCTGCTCAGCTCTTCCCGCTCCCTAGCACGTCCCTCTGGCCCTTATATTCTGTCCCAACAKGGACGTTCGGTTCCTTTGGTCTCTCTGAGTCCAGTGCTCTTCCTTTTGGCAGCAGGAGACCTGCATCTCCCCTGCCTTGGGCAAGGCCGGGATACCCAGGTCAGCTCCATATGGATAGGAAAGCGAGCTCCTGGTTGCTCCTGTGCACTGTGTAAATCCCAGCAAAGCCCTGTGATCCCCTGCATGCTGCTGTAAGATACCATGAGTCACTAGCATGCAGATGGGAGGCAGCAATCCCCTCAYACCAGTGCTTGCAAGGAAAAGGCATCATCAGGTGGACAGAGTGAGGATGAGGAGGGGAGCAGATCTGCCATTTGCAGAAAGTGGAAGAGAAGCATGCAGAGAAATGCCTGGTGAAGATGCAACAGGACAAAGAGGTGAAATGTCTGGAGGCCTCCTGTTGTTAGTCTGCTGTTTTTTAAGCTCATGTTCTGCACTGGCTCTGACTGCAAGGAGGAAATAGACCCTGGTCCCTTGGAAGTCCCCCAGCRTCCTAATTGACCAAGAGCACTCTAAAACCACCGTGATCTTTTTCCTGCTCATGRCCTCCACCATGTCTGGCAAAGGATTTACACTGAATGGAAGGGCTGAAACAAGTGTGGCAGTTTAACCAAGATGSTTTTCCAGGATGAACAGAGTTTAGGGGGAAGAAAACAAGAGCACCTGTGGAAACTTTGCTTGGAAGGCCCCCTTAAAAGAGGGAGGGACCTGGGGCATCAGTCACAGCTTGACTCAACATTGGGGCTGGTGCAGCTGCACAACACATTGCCTTTCAACCTTTGGGATTTTGAGGACAGAGTAATTCTGACAACAGTGCAGTCTGAGCAACACCTAGTGCCTTTCTTCCTAGATMAGCTGAAGGTAAATTCATAGAGAGTTTGCAGGGAAATCACATCCAGTCACAACATGCACTTAAAYACAGCTACTGCTGATGTAAACTGCTTGGGTACTTAATAGCTTATTGAGGTGACAGTTATGAGTAGGAAGTGCAGGGCAGTATCTATAGCTAATGCTTAGTGAAGCCCAGATCTGGCCGGTATGTCAGAGTTAATCCCTCCGCTTTGCAAAAGGTGCCCAGGAATCTGTCAGACTCAGACAAAAAGCTCAAAAAATGTCTGAGGGGGGAAAGGTGTTTCAAGGCTGCTGAGTCCAGCACTGAGAGCACGGGAAGTGGCTCCTTGTGGATCKCTGGCAAGAACCAGCCTTTGCTCTGTCCTTGCGAAACCACTCACTCATCCTCCAACCAGATTTGACACACTTTACCTTACAAGGGCACAATCTGCAGCAGTTGAGTTTGTTGGGTTTTTTTTTTTTCTTTTTTTCCCTCAAGAGTTCAGCTTAGCCAAACAAAGAAGCTTTTCGTGTTTCTTGGTTGCATTGCTTGTTTTCCTTTATTTTTTTTTGGTCCTTATTTCCTCTCAGGTGACCCAGCCACCTGTGGGCTCTTATACAAAACTGTCCAGATTTGCTGCATAACACATGCTGCCCACAGCAGGAACTAATGTGTCCTGATGGGGACATACATCTGGCTGCTGGGAGAAGGTTCAGAGCGAAGTATTTTCAAGGGATCATCCCGCTAAGGTCTAAAGGACGTCGGTTCTGGTGCAGCCCAGCCTGGGCTGGTAGCCAGGTCTGCAATTAAAGAAGAGCCCAGGTCATCCGTACATAGAGCAGCAGGAACTCAAACAGTAATTCAGGAATGTGTGCCTTATCACCAGATCTAAAAAGAGCTGATTTGTGGAGTGTAGTCTCTTGGAGAGAACTGGTGCCAAGGTCTCCAATACTGCTACGTGACGCTGTACAAACTCAAACTTCTCRACTTTGTGCGCACAAAAGGGAAGTTCAGCTAATACTGCACCATATGAAGACACCTACTGCTATTCTTGTGGCTCTTCCGAGGCGGCAACAGCAGTAGAGCCTCCTCAAAGTGTGCCAGTAGCAGCAAGCAGCGCTCAAAAGACCGTGCGAAGCAAATGTCAAATGACCAAGGAAGTAAAGCACTAAGTCTTTTATTTCAAAGTTGAGAAGAAAACTGCACAAGGAAAACAAAGCAGCACTACCTTAGAGTATAACAGAGACCAAATTCAATTCTTAGCTGTCACACAGTATCATGAAACAGCCTTCAGCAGTGCGTATGGTCAGGATGACTCAGTCCTTGCCTTCCATCCCCACCGAGCGGGGCCTTCAGCGTACAGCCCTGGAGTGAGCGTGGGGACTGGGAGGAGGAAAGCAGGGCTGGCCAGCCCATGTCACGATCTGGATTCTCATAAGTCCCAAATCCTCATGAGGGCTTTTCAGCCCCGGTCTGGTTCTGGTTTCCATGGTATCATTGAGAAGGACCCAAACTGCTGATGCATCGCACTGCCTTTGCTGGAGCACTGCTGCTCCCCGACTTGCTGCTATGCTGGCAAACTCATCGGGGATGACATGTCTTCTTCCTTCCTAATCAGCTAGATGTCATTCAGAAAGCTGGGACAAGGAGAATCCTCTCCCCAGACACCAGTTTCCCTTCCTAGCAGACAAACCTAGACTCTTATAAGACTACTAGTACATAGCACATATATAGCTTTACATTTTCCAAGAGCTGTACTAACATTAACTAATTATCCCTGTCCCTAATGGCCATTAATGCTGTCCTCTCATGAATCTCCCCCAGCTCCCAGAGGCTCTGATCTAATACAGCAATAAGCTGCTCAAAGGGAGTGGCTGGTTATCCTGCAGTCTGCGGGCTGGATGTGTAATGAGGCTTCAGAGCAAAGCCCAGGTGCCCTGGAGTATTGGAAACGTGTGGCTGTAGACTAGGTGATGCCTTTGGGAGTATCCACTGGGCAGTGATGGAAACTGGGTGGTGATACTGGCATTTGAGATGGAGACAGTAAGAAGAAGGGAAGGTCAACAGCTCCGAGGCTATGCACTGCTTGCTCTATTTATTACCAGGAAAGTGTTGCAGACTGAAGCAGCAAAGCAGGGGAATAACGTGGGCATGTGGGCAGGGGGAGTTGATCTAGGAAGAAAAAGGAAGCTAAAAATGTCAAGCTAAGCTAGACAGCCATGGCAATGGGATAAGAGGCCAGTCTGCAAGTCTTGGAAAGACTAAAATAACAAGTAAAAGGAACTTGGCAGCATCATAGGATTTAAGTGGAGGAACAGGAGCTAATTTAGGCTAAATATGTTAACCCTCAGCCAGGTTATGTAGTGTCCCTGAGGACTTTATTGGAGTGCTACTATTTGAAGACATTTCATCCTTACTTTTGAATATGAGCTGAATGGTGTCTGGGTTCTACCCCATCCCCGACTCCTCAGGGGAAAGAGGAGGTGTGAGGGGGAAAGATGAGTTGATCTTTTCAGGAAAGACTCAGAAGTAGCATGCTCCTGAGTGCTAGTCATTGGTCACTTATTCCAGAGCCTGACAGGTCCAACTCAGCAAACAGAGGATTGTCTGAGGCACACTTCTATCTGTGCTCTAAAGACACAACCATGTTGCCTTCCAAGCCAAGGACAAACTAGCTCTGCAAAAGGGACTCCTTTTTTTTTTTTTTTTTAGCCTAGTTTAATTGCATTATTTTGTGATTTTGTGATCATGCCTTTGGCAAAGACAGGTCCTGTGTGCAGCCTTGGGAATCACGTGCAAGTCCACACTGTTGCACCACRGATCACAGCAAATATATGGGATGCAAGGGGTTGCTGTCACTCTGGGGACACACTGCTTCCCGTGGCATCTGCAGGTTAATCCAKCTCTACTCAGCTCTAAATCATTTTGCTAACTCAGCAAATAACAGGGTGCAGCCAAGTGAAGACTTGTCTTAGTGTTCACTTACTCTGCAACTGCAGAACAGGGCCTTTCCGTGTCCCTTTTTTCATCTGCAAAATGGGAATTTTAATCCTAGCAGCCCGCCTGTGATGGGTGCAGTAGGGACAGGCAAAGACAGTACTTTAAAATATAATAGTCAGCCTTATGTGCTAAGCTTGACACTGGAGTGGATTTATGGTGCAGAGCAATGTGTGCCTTTCCTGACAATAGTTAGCTAGGAGGTAATGGCGTAGTGTTTTCTCTTAGAAAGGGGTGCCACCCGATTTCAGGTGCGCGGGATACCTCACAAGGTCTTATCTATGGACATAGCTGAAGCACATTTTAGGAGCCATACAGTTGTGGGGGGTTGCTTGGCTTGCTTTTAATTCAAGCTTGATTTGATTATTAATTATTAATAAGGTTATTTTTAGTTTTTTTAAAAAAAAACCTCACATGACATAAGGCTGAGATGAATGCTTTGGCAGTCCCTCGATGCCACAATGTGAATTAAGCCAAGATTGTGTCATTGCATCGTTCAGAACAACCACTGATRCTTTAATGGCAATTTTTCACCAAGATGTGGCCAGAAAAGACCAAAGACCTGGACTGTATTTTGCTTTAGTAGACCTAGGCAGATCTGCTGGCTTCTCTGTTCTGCTTTTGGGGCTAGATCCTCAGTGTAAATCAAGATACTCTCATTGAAGCACTACAGCAGTTCTTATAAGCTGAGGATCAGGCTCCTGGCTTCTGTATTTCTGTAAGACTAGTTCAAAAGGGAGTTAAATGTGCTCAATAGGTTATACTACCTGCAATCCCTGATGATCCCRCAAGATTCAGGATACTGCATATCTAGAAAGCTTTTGCAATAAGTAACTGTTCTGAGCTTGCTAGAAAGCTGAAGAGTTAGTGCTACTCGAAAGGGAACAAAATAAGCATTAGCACAGAACTTTTTTTTTTTTTTTTTGCAACAGTCAACTTTGATGTATGTCATGTTCTGTCAATAGCATTTCCTTGGAGCCCTTCTCAAGAAGGGAGAGCCAGTCATAAAAGCAGGAAATGCAGGAAAAGAGCTAAAACTGCAGCCAAGGTTTAAAAGGAACAAACAAAGGAAGGATTATTTCCATTTCCATTAAGGGAGGACATTCTTGGGAGATTAGAGCAGCAAGCTGAGATCATGCTAGCCAAGGTGTCTATAACCAGGAGGTGCAGAGCTACAATGAGCTTTTTATCTTCAGGCATCTCAGTACTGAGCTTCTCTGCACTTAGGAATGAAGGATGCTCCTGAGACTTTTTTTTCTCTTCTTCTCTTTCTTTTTTTCAGCCTTTCCCTTCCCTTCCCCATATTGACTATTTTATTCTTTTCTAAATGAGGCTATTTTAGCGATACAAACAGGGCCAGTCTGCAGAACTCGGTACAGCGTTGCAAACCCAGCTCTGCRTTCTAAGCTCCAGGGTAGTCCTACTCGCTCCACCTCTACTGAAAGCCTGCTGAGCATCTCACCCATTCCCAGCCTAGTCCAGGGCACCTCTCCACATGGTCTTGGTCACGCCCTGCCTCTCCAGTACTGACCCTTCCCTGCACCRAATCTGCTTTAATCAAGCACAGAAACCTGTGGGAGGTTGGGAAAGCTGGGTGCTTGGAAGAGGACTTTAGTTTGTACAAAAAAACCATTTACATCCAAACAAGCACAATGACCTCATTTCTTTGAACAGTCGCACATGTGCAGAAAACCTAGACAGCAGCTATCTTCTTCTCCCAGTTTTTCACAGAACCAGGGACATTCCTGTCCCTTTGGCTCTATTGCAGTGCTACAAAGGGGTCAGCACTTGCCTTTCTTGGCATCTGTAACGAGACAAGCAGTCTTCCAAACAGTGCCACAAAAGTGCTCTCTCATCCCCGGTAAAACCTCAGCAGAAACAAGTGCTGGAGCCTTGCCGCCGTCCTGCTTCCAGCACCGCCTGCTCTTATCAATTAGCTGTTCCCCCACAGATGGTGTTCCTTGAGCAAAGGGACAGAACAGAGAAAAATTTGTCCTGCTCGGAGACGCTTGTTTAGAACTCTCTAGTGAATATGAAGGTAATCCATCTGTTTGCATGCACCCACCTGCTGGATTCACGTGCCTGGAGATACRTGGACCCTGATGAAGAAAGGGCTTCCCCTCACTTAGCAGAGCCCAACAGGACTCGCCTAGGGGCTCTTCCAAATCCACACTCTCCAAAGGGGAGGGCTTCCCTTCCTCCACTAAATGCCAGGCATATCCTTGTGTGTGAAAGGCTGCTCTTGACAAACAGCCCGCCCTCTTGCARTGCGGTCCTGCAGTCATTTCCATATTCAAAGCATCCTTTGAAAAGGCCTGTGGCACAGTTTTACGAGGGGGAAATATTTCATGCAATTAGGTGCTGCTCAGAAGCCAGTGTCTGCCTTCCAGGATGCTTTACTGAAGAGGGACAAACCTCACTCTTCATTTGGGAGAGGTACCTCCCTCCAGTAAAACTCATGGCAGTATTATGTGGTTGAAAGCTCTGTTTCTTGCGTCACCTGCTGGTTCATCAGCCTGTACAGTCTATGTTCTTGGCTTTTTGTTATATCATTTCCTTACAAGCCCATTTTGGAGGGGACAGGCCATCATTTATACATGGCACTCCCTATCCATTGTGCTAACCAGGTGGGACTGGGTAAGCCCATGGGCAGCAGGGGAGGTCGTAGCCTGCACAGCTTTTCTCAGCATCTCCCTSCAGAAGCAGCTTGCAGAGTGGCCCTGAGTTTGCCCACATCACACCAAGGCTGCTTCCTTCCTTGGGCTTGGGATAACTCCGATTTCCTCCTGCCTTTGCCTCGCACAGGTTGGCGGACACACCATGCTGCCTATCCGCTGGATGCCTCCGGAGAGCATCATGTACAGGAAGTTCACCACGGAGAGCGATGTGTGGAGCTTCGGGGTGATCCTCTGGGAGATCTTCACGTATGGGAAGCAGCCCTGGTTTCAGCTCTCAAACACAGAGGTACAGCAGTGCTGAGCGCCCTCAGCTGCAAACTTCTTTTTCCCATCCCTGCTTGCAAAGCAAATTGTATGTTGATGGTCCCCACCTTAGCACCTGCAATACTTCTCACTACATCCTTTTTCAGGCATGGGGATTAAAAAAGAAAATCTCCTCGGTGTGAGAAGTGTCTTTATCTCCTTTTAAGAGCTAGACAAACTGAGGCATGCAGGAATTAAATGGCTCTGCCAAAGCCATGTAATGGTTCATGTTCTCTTCTAAATTCCTGATGCACCTTCAYAACAACCTCATCTGATAAAGCCCTGGGTCTTGTCAGACCTGGGGTACCCAAATTATTACTAGGATCTAAGTTCTATGCTGCCCTCGATTTCCCCCATTCTCATCCTCTTTGCTTTATTGCAGAGGCTCTTGGTCATTTACTGCAGTCTTCAGGTCGTGAGACAATGTCTGAGGCAGATTATATGGCACATGGCCTTGTCCCGTGGGACTGTTTGCCATATCTATTAGAAGGTTTTCCCGTATTCATTGAAAATGGGATGCAAAAGCCTTATTAAAGTTGCAGCAGTTTTCACACTCTAAAAAAAAAAAAAAAAAAATCTGGGGAGACTGGCAGGGATTAGCCAGACCTGAGGCTTGAGGTACATCAGCAGAAAATGCATTGGAAGGTTTKTGCTCAGAGTAGCAGGGAGTAGTCTAGAAGAACATGATGCATTGACAAAGCAGTCTGTGGGAAACTTGCACATTTTTATCCTACTGTGTATCTAATGGATTTCAGCAATTTCACCTTTTGTAAGGAGAAATGTGCATTTTCTGCTTTCTGGACACAGATCCCTTAATTAAGTGAGTTGCAGAGATGGCAAATCCAAGGTGTTGCTTTACATCCCTAATACTTGCCCATTCGTGTGCTCAATGGGGCCTGACTGTATATCCCAAAGTCGCACACGCAAACATTTCGGAGTCGCAAACAGTGGAATAGACAGCGACAGAAGTGATTTGTCACACTAATGAGCTGCTCTCGCGTTTCCCGGGGAGGGTAAATACAAACACACACACAAATGAGCACATGCAGCTCTTATGCAGCTGAGAGGTTTGCTGGCCGAGGAGGGCCCAGCTGCCTCCACGCTGCCTGCCTCAGTTTCCTTTGCAGAGCAGCAGGGCTAAAAACAGCCACCTTGGGAGAGGAGAGCTGGTCAAGCTCTGCACACAGTTTTGGATGCAGCTGCACTGGCTGGTTTTGTTCCACCTTTGTCCTTTGCTTTCTTGCTGCTGCATGCACTTGGTTCTGCGATGAGGGTCCCCTCTGCAGCCYATCCACACTGGTTGTCAAAAGGGAGCCGCAGTAGCTCTCATCTGGCTCACGCACCGGGTGGTTGGAGGGGACTGGCTCCTCCACCAGCTCCCGGGCAGTGAGAAGGCCGAGCAGGTCAGCACCAGGCTCCAGGACAGGACTGCGGTCAAGAACCAGGCTTGCCAAATGCCGTCGTTGCCATTTGTGAGCATTAGGTACAGCGAGGCTGGGATGCTCGTCCAGCTCTCACAGCATCTGCATGGCCTTGTGCCCTCCAAAGGTTGGAAGGCTGGAAGAGATCCTGCCTGAGCAGAGCAGACAGTCAGGGCCCTTCTCATCTGAGTCCCAGCAGGGCCATTAGCTCCTGTCTATGCCCTTCCTTCACTCTGCAAGGTCAGGCCCCCTCCACACGCTTCCTATCCAGGACTCTGCTCAGAAACCATAACTTACCCTTCTCCCAAGTCCCTGCTGCCGACAGCTGTGTGGGTTGCAGGCCTCTCTGCATGCTGCAGTCTCCTCTCCCCGCTTTCAGCAGGTCCTAATCTCTTCCCTGCATATTTATAATGCTATCAGCGAAGCGGGAACGATCTGCTGAGCTGTGTGGCAGGGCCATTACTATTCATAAAAGAGAAACTTCAAGCACCCCTCGCGGGGTGGCTTCGCTCAGCACTCTGTTTGGGATCTGTGTTTATCTGCAGAGCGTGTCAGGTCACTCACACCCTGCCATGCTGGGACTCCAGCATGCTCCAAGGAGGCCGCTCGACAGCGATAGCAGCTCTCTGCAAATCTTGTCCCAATTCCCTTTGCATCCATTCCTCTGGTGAGCAACACACAGACAGACACTTAGGGAAGGCTTTTCCAACAGCAGCCCTCCAAAGAAAATGGTGATCTGTCCAAAGGGGTCCAGTCTTCTCATTAGCAGCACTGAGCYGACCCAGAGCAGGGGTTTAGCACTGCATTTTTTYCTTCCTCCATCACAGATGTGATCTGAGCTGGAACGTTATTCTTTCAGATGSTTTCTTATGTCAAAGTGAGGCACATTTGCCCCTGGAGATGGAGGTAGGAAGAGCCGTTCTGACCTTTCTCCTGCATAATTCTCCTGGGTTTTGTAATAGGAAAGACTCTTGATTTTCAGGAGAGAAAGCATCATTTCAGCTGTGTAAAATATTAGTTTGTTTTCAGTTTTGAGCCTTTTTTTCTTTAACTATCAGGAAAAAAAATACTGCTGTCCAACACCAATTAAAACTCGGTGTATTTTGCTCGTGGCTTCCTGTTGCATGGATGCAGTAAGGCATTTAAGTGTCAACTGCTAAAAGTGCATGCCATTACTGCGGGCTTTAAAGTGGAARGTTTACCTGCAGCTGCAGTCTTGCAGCTCCCAAACAGGTGAGATCTCACCCCAAGCAACAGGAGAGCTCAGCAACTTCACCGCCCACTCACTAAACGGTATGGGGACAGCCATGAAATATCAGGGACGGGCCATCATCCAAGACCTGCCTGGTGTCTGAGCCAAGAAGGCTGGTGTTTGATGTYGCTTTTCTCTCTTTCAGGTCATTGAGTGCATTACCCAAGGCCGAGTTTTGGAAAGGCCTCGAGTCTGCCCCAAGGAGGTTTACGACATCATGCTGGGCTGCTGGCAGCGAGAACCTCAGCAACGGCTCAACATCAAGGAGATCTACAAGATCCTTCACGCTCTGGGCAAGGCCACACCAATCTACCTGGACATCCTTGGCTAGCCATGGCCACTTGTCAAGAGTCCTTGATCCTGCCTTCCGTCCTTCCTTCCCTCTCCCCCTTCCAAGTCCCCKGCCCCTCAGCTCCCAAGCCAACATCTTCATATAAACTCAAGTGCCTGCTACACATACAACACTGAAAAACAAAACAAAACAACAATCAAACCAACAAAAAAAACCCCACAAAACAATGACCTGTAAGGCAGTTTGGCTTATATATATATTTATAGATATCTCTCTATATATAACTTCTACACCAATACAGAAAGAAGCTGCTGTTACAGAAATTATAAGACTGAAAAAAAAAATGAAACAAAAAAAAAAAAGGGAGAGGAAAAACTACTTAAAAAGATATATATAATTAAAAAAGAAAAAAAAAAAGAAAAGAGAAGGAATCTTTGCCCCGAGCAACTAAGCAGTGAATTGTAACCCTGCTGCGAGGCTACGGACCGGGCTGTTGGGCAGGGCTCTAGYTGGGCTGAGGCAGCGATGCTGGCTCAGACAGGAGCTCGGGGAGGAGAGCCCTGCCCTGGTTGTATGATATACACTGAATGTGTGAAACTAGCCCTCCCTTTTCTTCCCTTCCTCGCTCCCTCCTTCCCTGCCCATAGGTGRTGGGCGCCAAGCCAGGTCAGTGTCCCTGGATGAACTCTCTTTTACCGACCAGTTTTTCCCCCTTCCCTCTCTACCTCCTAATCCCTCTCCCGCTGCCTTCCTGCCTTTTACTTCCCTTTGACATTTCAGGACAATTTTTCTAATTTGCTGATTCTTAAACGTATAGACTCAAGGCTTTTGAACACACAGTCAAAGGATTGTGGCACCTACGGGTAAAACACACACCGGGACCCAGCAGCCCTCCCGCAGACAGCGAGTCGGCCGGATCCAGCCCTCCCTCCCGCCCCGCGCCGAGCACTGCYGGGGGCAGGAGAGCAGTGGGACCGAAGTGGCTGTGCGAGAGTCAAGGGGGTCCTGGTGACCCATTCCTCAACCACCCCCAACCCATTCCAGTGCACGAGCCGGGAGTGTCATTCGCCCAGCAGAGATGGTGACTTTGGAAGGATCAACCCCCCTCATCCCCCATCCTCCCTTCTCCTTCACTGTCGCTAGAGGCCAGGGGGTTGTCCCCCCTTCCTTACCTGTCCACACTAAATTCATCCCTGGTGTAAACCCTCAACGGAGAGGGTGCCATCACCTCCTCCCAGCATGGGGCAAAGGCCACACTCTGCAGAGCAGCTGGGAGCGCCCTTGGCTGCGGGTGCCTATGGGGCTACTGCCTCCCGTGAGCTTCTTCCCCGCCTCAGTGYGATGCTAAGGCACATGCCGGCAGGGCCACGGGGAGGGGGCCAAGGCCCATGAGATGGCCGGGAACGCGCAGCACCTGCCTGYGGCCCCATCGCCATTCTCCTCACGTCCCCAGCCCCTGAAAGGATTGATGCATCTGCCTTTGAGCTGTTGTGAGATGCAGAGGCTGAAGAATAGCTCCACAGGCAGCCCCGGGAGGAGCGGGAGGGAGGGACGCTGCCTCCAGGAGCAGCCGGCTCCGCGGCCGGCCGCCAGCCAGCCTTGCATCTCAATGAGGAGACGGGCCCGGCAGGCAGCGGCAGCCGCCCGCGGGGACGGCGAGAGCTCAGCAGAGGCGGCYGCCCTGCAGCCCACCTCCCTCCAGCCAGGAATAAGCCCAAACCGGTTGCAAAGCTGAATCTGATGCCGAATCCCATCTGTCCAGAGCGGACCCGGGAAATGGAACATTTCTGGTCCGTTTCTTCCTCTGGCCGGCGGAGGACACGGTGGCAGGGGGACCTCAGCTTGGCAGATGCTCCTGTGAGGAAAGCGCGGGAGGGCAGCACAGGCATCGTCAAGGCAATTTTGAGATGGCGACAACCGCCAGCACAAAAACAGCCTGCTCGGATGTGGTGTTTGTCAGAAACAGAACGCACATGGAGGAAGAGGAGGGGGCAAAGGGATCTTTCCCCCGTGGCCTCAGCTCTGTTTAGAGCCTTGACATGAGGGGAGGCGAGTGAACCCGTTTAAAGCCTGGTCATAGATGTCTCGAGCTTTTGGCATRCTCCCATTTCTTGCCACTCTCTACCTCCTACCCACAGTTTTGACAYGACTTGGTTGAGGGTTTCAGTCAGSGCAGGCYGTGCGCTTGCAAGGAGGCTTGTGGTGACAGCAGTGGCTTTGGTGTTAGCCTGTGCTTGTGTGATAAGGCAGTGTCATCTTGGGGTGGAAGATGGTGGGCTGGTGGCAGCCTCATCAGGTCGAGGAGATAGCCTTTCCCCTGCCGTTTGAGGCACCTGAGGCATAGGACATGCCCATGGCAGTCCATGGAAGGACTGTCACCGAGCAGGCATGGACACCAGCACTGGCTGCATGTGGCTGTGCAGGCAGGGCGAGGGGCAGGAGCTGCACACAGGTGCCCGCGACCCTGACCAGCAGCATCTTGCTCCTTGGGGAGAGAACGGCTCCTGCCTTCCCTCATTTGCCTACTCAGACTCACCTTGGGAAATCAGAGAGATCGGTTAGAAGGCTGTTGGCGGAGGCATGGCTCCCTTTGCACGCAGGTCGCTTTGGCTAAAAGGCCTGAGGTCCTTGTGCAATAGGAGAGGAAGCAGCAGTGATTAATAGCCCCGTGCCTTCAAGAGAAAACCATCCCCTGGGGCAGCCCATCTCTCAGCCCCGTGGCTTTCTGCTCACGTGGCTCGTGGCTCGCAGCCACTGTGCCAGGCTCTGCAAGTCACTGTGTTGTCCGCCCCTCTCCCTAGCTCTCATTTCTCTTTCTGACAGTTTCGCAGGTCTTTACACAGACAGATTACTAACAGACACCCTCTTCTCAGTCAGTGGTAGGCCCCATATAACCRTGCTATACATCAGCTACAGCCTCCTTTCTCTCCATCCTCCTTCCCCTCCTCCCCTAAATTGCCTCCCTGTCCCTTTTGCCAGTTCTTTGTATGGTCACAAGAGCAAAGTGAGCTTGGGAGCAGAGCATGACACCAGCCCTCAGTATGGTTAAGAGCAAGCGGCCTCATGAGAGGCAASAAAACTGGCCCAAGAGGATACACTGTAAGCCCTAGCAAGGGCAGTGGCTGCCTCAGAGAAAAAAAAAGGTTCTTTTATCAAAGCTAACTGGGAAYAACTGCTCAAAAAAGCGAGACAAGCTACTGTTCTGCTGCCTGACAGCTCCCCTGCCACCGCTGCCCCACCGCAGCCTTTGGTGCTGGACGGAGGGTTCTTTGGGGATGTATTAGTTTGTATCTGAAGACACCATGGAAACTGCTACTTTTTTTTTTTTTTTTTTGGCATGAGTGTTTTGGATGGAAGCAGGGAAAGCAGCTGTGCTGAACCGATGAACTTCCTGAGACCTCATTTCCAGAAGCATCTTCCCTGCACCACAAGTGGAGCTGCCCCACGGGTCATGGTGCGCTTCCTTGTAGGAAGAGGAGCTCTGGCACTGGCTCTCGCACCCCTCTGCATGTAGAGAGAGGAGGAAGGGAAGGTTTTGGGGGAAACACTCACCAAGTGCTCTCAGATGACAAGAGGAAAGAGCTTCTGCTTCTCCTGCACCTCCTCAAGAGCTACTTCTCATTGCCATGCTTCTGCTCAGAGGCAAAAACTATTCCCATTGCCTGAGAACACCAAGAGGTCACACAGAGCGTGAGGACAAGCCAGGCCTAACACTCAGCCTGCTCYGGAAGGTCTCCCACCACTAAACTCCTCCAGCAGCAGCTTTCTCAAGGAGCCTGATAACGGGGAGCTTGAAGGAGCATCACTTTGGGCACCATGGGTTTGTCACCATCCTAAAAGCATGCTGCACCCTTGCACTGAACGTGTAAGCACGTTCTCAGTTACTAGGAGGGTGCCACTGAAATTATGGTTTCTGAGTGTTGAAGGTGCTATTCTGGTGCATGAAAGAGCGGGCAATCACATGCTAGGACCCCAAAATGTGRGCAGTCAATATGTCTCTAATCTTAGGGACTTATCAGTGACCTGTCTCTTCTTTTTTAGTCTTTAAATTTGTTTCTACAGCAGTCTGAGAGGTTGCAGGAAGAAAGCTGGGATTTAGCAGAGGGAAGACATGCAATGATCTGCCAGAGTGAGGCTCACCCTGTCTCCCAGAGAGCTTTCCAGCTGCTCTTTACGAAATGTCCCTCAGTGGATTCATTTTGAAGGTGGAAAAGATACCGGGCTGCGTCACTTCAAGCCTGTGCCTGGTCCCTCTCGGTGCTGAATGCACAAACAGTTGGTTCTGGAAGCAAGTGCTGTTCTGACTAATGCGAAAAATCTGGGATGTCTTCAGAGAYGCTGCTTGCTCGAGAGACATCATTAGCTATGAGCTGTCTGCTGTCCCCAGGAGTGGGTGGAACAAGGCGAAAAAATATGTGGGGAAATAAAAAAGCCAAGGAAAGGGAAGGGATGATTTTAGAAGCCAACCGAGTATCTTCGGTTGGGAAATCAAGACCGGTTTAGGGAGTGCAATGTAGAATTTTAAATGGCAAGGAAGATAATAAGCAAAAACCAAAAGAAAATAGCAACATACCAGAGCTCCAGGAAAAGTCATACAGGGTAAATACTGGTTCAATACTGGTGGTTTTGTTCAGCGCTGTGGTCTCAGGCAGTTTCTTTAAGGCTGCTCATTTCTTCCCCTACTGCCAGGGAACATCTATGTCCTTTGCCCAATTGTGATTCCTAACAGGAAACAAAGAGGAAAAGCAAGTAGCTGGATTGTTGACACATGATGCAAAGATGGTGTCTATCTTTGTCCCTTGACCTGTCCAGGGATCAGCTGAACTGCTACAGTCATGGTTTGTTTTCATACTTCTATAAACAGTTGTAGCTCTGCTCTCCTGTTGTAGGGCAACAGGGAGCATAGACCAGCTGAATAAATGGGATCTTGTCTGTGATGTCCTGCTGTAGTGGCAGCTCTGATAACTGGAAGACCTTGGTGCATCAACACAGCTCCCTCGTGATGAGGTTCACCAGGTATGGGCATGCTTTAGCACATCCCCAAATGCTTGTCCATCATTCACACATGGTGGCTTTTTGATGGAAAAGASAAGGTCATAGCCTTGGGATAAGAGGACGGCTTGTTTCCAAAGGAATACCAAGAACTGGACAGAGAAAAACTTCCCTTTTTCAGCACTGCTTTCCAAAAGCGGACAAACTTTCTTAGCTGTAAGGTGCCATTCCACTCCCCACCCTCCCCGACCTCTTACACCCCTATGCATTAAATGTTTCTTTAAGTAGATGCTAAATCCTAAAAGATAGGACTATTTCCTCTTTTTCTTTTGCCACTCTCCTATYGAGCAGGGATATTGAATTTCAAGCCCAGAGCACACTGGTTTCAAAACATCCATCCTGATTGGCAGTGACACGAATGATACCAGTAGAGATGTGATCCACTGGTCCGAGAGGACCGTAGAAGCCTTTGGTCTATCCTGTGCCTCTTACTCCCTTCCCATACACACTGCTAAGCAATGAAACAGCYCCCTGAGAGAAGTGATAGCAGCCCCAATGCTTGCAGCATTGAAAAGCTGAACTCAAGAAAGGAATTAGGAACCAAAGAGAAAAAATAAAAACAATCATACAGTTTTCTGCAGGGGCTGAGCTGAACTATTAGGTGGCTTTCACCTTGATGTCTCTAATTTCTCACACTCTGAATCCAACAGCTCTTTCCCACCTATAGGAATGACCACCTTTCCTCCTGTCTTCTGCTAAGTCCTCAGTTTCAGCATCTCTCCAAGAAGTCGGAGGCACAGGAGAACTAACCATCGCTTCCTCGCACTGCCCGGAGTTCTCTATGGGAACTGATCTCCCACCCGGCACAAGCGACTGATCCTCCTACTGAAAACTTGAGCAGCTGCTCTGAGGGGATACTTAACTGCTGGTCTACTGGCTTCTTAGGACAAGACCCCAGCAGGGAAGGACTCAAATACCTCTAAAGAAAATCATAGCTCTGGGAGGTCCAGACATTTTCTCACTTTCCCTCACTCTCTGCTGGTTTCCAACCTCCCCAGTCTTTGCTGCTTGATATTTAGGTAACTGAGCTGCTGTATTCACTCTCTTCAGGGTGCAAAGGGCTGGTGAAGCTGTTTGATTTTGATGTGGTAGGTGAGATAAGATTTCTCCATCCACCTTCTTTTTCCTCCCTGTCTGGCTCCTGTCCTTGCAGTTCTCAGGACTTGACTAGCAGAGTTCTTAAATGGAATGAAAGTCTTAATGTGAGGTGAATCCCAAGACCACAAACAGTTTGGACTTCAAACAGGGAGAAAATTGGCGCCGAATGATTCCACACACAAAGCAGAAAACTTTCATTTCCTGCAGGCAGGATGGAATTGACTGTTATATTAAGACTTCAGAAGGAGCACTGCCCCGGAGTAATTTCACTGCTGTCAGGCAATGTTGACATCTAGATTAACCTCTGTGCAGTGAATTTTACAGCAAAGCTCATTGTGATGCATGTGGGGTATCTCCTGTAAATCCCAGCTGAAGTCCATAGTGTCCCACCCTTCTGCACAGGAGAAGGGTCGGGGAGCAGCCACTATCATTTTTGACCCTGGCAGAGCGTGACTCTAACCTCATCCAGGCCAGTTCTGCTGAAACTGATTTTTTATCCTAAGTGACAGTAGCTCCAACCTGTGTTTTTTTTAACTCCCTAAAGAAGTTTACAACACTAAAGACACGGAATCTTTGCTGGTGACAAACAGCTCCCTTCATATCTCCACCCAGCAACATAGTCAGAATTAAAAGGCACCATTTAAGCATTTAAGCAATTAGCTGCTTGCACTGATTAACTCCAAAACATGCAATCCCCAAAGCCAGAGCATGGACTGGACCTGATCCAGGCCTGAATGACAGACAACCTTCCRGCTGATGTGAGAAGACTGCATCCAATCCTACCCACCATCCTGCAAATGCACTCTGGAAAACCGAAGCTGCAGGAATTAAAGCAGTTCACCTAGTTCATTCAGTGCAAGTCAAAGAACACTGCAGAACAGATGTCTCCTGAACTTACTGCTTCAGCAGTTATGCTGGTAGTGCAGGCCAGGCCGAAACCCCTCTGTCTTTCACCATAACAGTGGACTGAGCAGCAACAGTTCCCAGGCAAAACAGCAGCTTCTCTCTTCGTGCATAGAGACCACTTTGCGTACCCTGGATGCACCTCCGAGATACAGTTCTGTGTGGAAAAAAAAAATAGCATTGAAAATACTGGAAAATGAAGGGAAGGAAACTAGTTATTTTATACTATATATATTTCTTTGCCACATCTTATTCACACGCTTATCTTTAAACTTGAATACCTCTCTACAGTCTTCTGCAGAAAGTTCTAGGCAAGAGACAGGCTACCAGGTGCTGAAGAGGTTAGTCACCAAGCCTAAAGGCAAMAATCTCTATAGTGCTTGTAGAAAACCCTTTCAGAACCCACCTCTGCTCTCACCAACAGCTCCTAGCAGTAGGCTTACTGTTACGTTTGTGAAAGGCCTTGGATAGTCTAAGAGGAGGTGACGTGCCCGTAGCTCCCCTSATCTTCAGTGCCCTTGGCATTTCTGAAAACAGGCCCGTAAGGAAGATTGTTTCAAACTAACACTTACCATTCCCAATCAGAATACAGCTGAAAAGGCTATCCAAGGTTATAAAGAAGGTCAAGCTGTTGTTTCAGACTAGAGGAGGAATTTGATGGACCAATTTAACCGCCACAGCACATCAAAACCTGGTGGCTTCATTTAAAAAGTAATCAGTATTGTATTTCGCTTTAGACATCCGTGCATTAGTGTTCTGCAAATATGATTTCTTCTTTGTTTGCATTATTGATGCCATAAAATGTCAGACACATTAAAAAAAAAAAAAAAAAAGGCCAACCTTTGGGGTTTGGAATGATTTTGGCTGAATTGCATTTGGGTTACTTTTCTTTTTATTTCCCATGATAGCGATGCACTGTTACTCATTTTGCTATTGCTTTACAAAGAGGTCTCTGTCAGTGTGTTTATTCAGGCAACCATATTTCAGGCAACACATAACCTTGATGTTCTCTTCCATACTGAATGCGAAAGTGTGAAGGGGGAATGGGAAGGGGGTGCTTTTTACAAGACTCTTCTTGTGCAGTGCTGTGAGACATGTCTGCTCAGGTGGCTGGTTTGCTTCCATCAAGAACTCACTTTTGCAATCAGATTGTGAGGCCGCTGGTTTTGCCCTTGGCAGAATCTCAGCCATCTGCTTTCACCATGCGGCAGCCTTCTGCTGTCCACAGTGGTGCCTAGGTGTCTGTGCCGCCGAGATTGCCCAGCACTCCAGTCTCAGCCATGCCCGAGGAGTCCTAACTCCTTCCACTCTTGGAGCAGTGGCAAGTTTGCTGATTAATTTAGTCCCTACAGTCCTTCCTGCCCCATCACTGATTATTCCCAAGGCAAGAACTAGTACCTGCTAAGTCCTTTTTCTCCCATCCCATCCAAGAGCAGTGTTCTTGGAAGACACATCCTTTCTGCCCCTACCTTGCTGTGACAAATGCAGATCTGTAGTAGAGCAGGGACTCTGTGCTGCTGTTTACAGCTTTCCTGTATACCTTTAGGAGGACTATTCTTCTACTTGAAGTCTCAAATATGTCCTCTCCAAGTTTTATGTCAGGTATATTTTCTTTCTTTTGGCAAAGAATTCCAATAGGTAGGGGGAAAGGCTGTCAGTCCATCCTGTTAATTCATTTCTACTTTGATGCATTCACCAGGGAGTTCAGAAGTGTGGTTTGTGTGTCTCCTCTGTCCACTTACATAAAGCCAGAACTAGGGTATGGCTATCTTGAAGGTAATACTGATGGGGGGAAAAAAAAAATTGTCCTTTATGTAGGGATTTTCATTAGTGCTAAGATTTTTCGTCAGCTTTTCCTTCCACTGACAGCAAGACTTGAGAGCAGAGGGAAGCAGGATACAGTGGAGGAGTCTTAAGAACAGGCAGAATTGGGAGTCAGACTGTAAAGCCATCTGTTCCCCTACTAGAGCCTTCCCGCTTCACACAGCAAGTCCCCAGCTTTTCATCAGCAGGTTTCCACCCATGTCTCATATTCTTCTTCCAGTTTTGGTGGCCTTCACATGACCTTCAGTCTCCTCCTTTTCACAGATCCATCTCAGGGGTATCAGAACAGCCCAAGCAGGAGAGCGCAGGGCCGAAAGGGTATGTAATTCATGTCTGTCTGCCCGCTTTTCATCAGGGGCAAAGATAGTGAGAGTGACAGAAAAGGAAACTTATTTTCCCCAACAGGAGCAATGTAATTTCTTTTTAAACTCAGTTCTTTAAGATGCTATGAGCACTACCTATAAATATGTTCTGAAGTGTTGAATGAGCAGAAGGAGTCTATTTGATTTTGTTTTTATGCCTGTAATTTCTCTCACCAAGAATTCAGCTGTTACTCAGTTCCCAGCAGGTTGCTCTGATTGCTGGAGAGACAGTCGGGATTGATTCCGGCTGGGATCTGTTTTAGTCTAGCCTCATTCTTATATAGCTAGATTGAGACAATAGAAGTAATCAGCAAGAGACTAAACTGTTCCTGTGTAACTAAACCATCTTGTGTAATGCTAGCTAAAATTTAAAGGCATTGAACATCCACAACTTTGTCTGAAGTCAGTAAGTACCGGATGCTAAGAAGCACTAAGAATCGCTACAACATTAGGGATGTAGCAGCAGGAGAGAAGAAAAGAAAGAAATTGCACCTTTTTTTTTTTCCCCTTTTTTTAAGATATTGGGTATTTCTAAGGCAAAAAAATCCACTCTTATACATGAGAAAAGGCTCAAGAGTATTCACCCTGATAACAAAGCACATTGGCCATCAAGACAGGAGCCGCTGTCTATCCTACAAACCTCCCTCACTTTTAATTTCCTTTCTCTTCCTCTTCTGCTAGTGCAGAGCAAATCCAGGCTTACAGCTTCCTTGAAATCTGAAATTAAGGTAAGAGGAAGATTTAGGATGGGAGAGAGACCGAACATATTCCTTCGTGTCACGTATCAGCTCTGTTGCTCATCACCTTTTCAGCAGCAAGTGTCTGGAGAGCACACTCTTTTACACCTTTCTAAAAGGTCTTTGGTGCAAGTGCTGCTCACACGACTTCAGACAGTCCAACCACCTCCACCTCAACCACCTCCTTTGTGCATCACACCACCAGGACAGGCTCAGGGCAGCTGCTAAGAGAAGTAGGGCAGGAGCTGCCTTTGCTGACCTGTGGCCACCGACCCTCGTTCAGCAGAGACCCCCAGCAGGGGCTGCGGGCAGGCGGCACCTTCAGCACCACGGACAGCGGCCGCCTCCCCATCTCCATCCCCAGGGAACCCAGGGCCCTTCCTCATGGGGACAGTCAGCAGGGAAAGGCCCTCAGGGTTTTGTTTGACTTTGTTTTTCCTCTTGTAAAACCTGARCTCTTATCATCTCTTTCTGAGTGAGGAAGGCAGGATTTTCTGAAGGAAATTCCCCTGAAGAATTAACTTCTCTGTTCTACTGTTCCACACCAGTGTTCCACCTTTCTACGCTTCACCTCTTATTTGGCCCATGAAATGCTCCTATCTTCTACAGATTTGTTTTTCTGGACAAGGCTAAAGATKATATGCCCCAAAATTACACCTGAATACACCCTGAACTTATCTGCTTGGTGTGAAGATACACGAAATACATCCAAGTCATGCTTGTGGTAGAGCAGYAGTGTTAATGCACCCTGACAGTGCTAGCAGAGCATCACAGCTGCTGGGTACCTACCCCAATTTACCCTGTTAATCCAGGGCTTTTCTGTGGCCGACATGAAGCTCTGTTGCCTTCAGTATCAGAGACCTTACCTTCCTGTCTCCAACTAGCCTGCACTCCATTACATGCAGTAATTACAAAGAGTGGCCACTGCCCTGGAGCTGGATCTCTTTATTTGAATACAGAAGAAAATCTTGTCATGACAACACAAGAATGAGTAGCTGTAGACAATATAGCAGTTCTCAACCTCACAACATAAAAAAAGCCTTCTCATCTCACCCCAAAACCTCAGCCCTGCTTTWAAGTTGCACAAAGCAGACAAACTTTATTTGATGTGGTTGGTTCTGCATTTGAATAAACTTCCAAAACCAACCCCACTTTCTTCCTCCCCTAACTCTCAGCTGTTCCTATGACCTTAATTATATTTTTATAGCAATATTGCATTACTACTGGGCCTCAGTTGCATCTGAGCCAAATGCTAATACATAGGATATTTGGCCAAGCTCAGGAGCAAGCCATGATCTCTCCTTATCTGCTGGGCAGGGACAGGCAAGCAGAAAGGACAAACAGGAGGACAGCCTCCCCAGCAGTTATTATTTGAGATCTACTTTGATCTATGTCAGCCACTACTATTGGGCATCTGGACTACATCTCAGAGACCATCAGGGTTGTGAAGTTTGAGACACAAGACTTCACAAATTGTGAGTAACAGCACTGCAAATGATGAGTTGAGGCAAGATCAGACATTTCTGATGCTGAGAAGCAGTTGGAAGTCAGGATGAACTCAGAAAGGATGGTAAGGATGGTATAGTGGAAAATTCAAAGATTAAACACTCCTAAAGGGAGGAAACAAGGAAGCTGGCTGGGACATGAGAAGAGGAAAGCAAAGGGCAAGATCTCAATTTCCAGTGAGGAGGGCCTGATCACGAGCATGCAGAAAGTCAGAGGTGAGCTGCAGAGAGGGAAGAGTCCCAGGCAGGGAAGAATGATGAGTGTAAAGCAGCACATGCTACAGAACGATATGCACTTATTTGAAGGAGTCTTGGAGATTTCTCCAAATCTTCTGCCTCAATGGACTTCTAGGACCACCGTCTCTCTGCTTCAAGCCCTTACAGATATCACAATTGCAGTGGGTGCAGTCTGATCTCTGAGGGCTCTGGCTTGCTTTAGTCTCTCTCACTGCCCCTCTTGGGCCCCTCATACCCAGTCAACTCCTTCTGTGAAAAACATTGGCCTATTTCTTTTTCCTTTTTTTAGAAGAGTCCTTTAAAATTTCAGCTAAACTGGGAGGCAATTTCTTGCATGAGAGCTTCATATAGATAGGCTTAAAGCAGAACAAAAATAAATAAATACACTGAATAACCTCCCCCCTCCCCCACTTTGCACTAACAAAAGTACTATTTTACATATGTTATTTTGAGAGAAATGAAGGATTTTTATGCAAGCAAATGATTGACATTGATTTAACTTTCAACAAGCATTACAGATCCCTCTGCCTCCTCTGGCTGAGGCAAGGCAGCAAGGTTTCCTCAGGTGAAGGTTGAGGAGGTTGCATGACAGGGGTTACAAGGCCCTGTGGTTTACCCTGCTGACACTCCTGCTGTTTGCAGCCATGGACACAGAACACCCACCCTCCTCCAGAAGAGACACTGATCTTTTTAGCATTCTTTTCTACCGACTGCACTTATCTGTACATTTGTTTAATTTGGGGCTTCTTTTGCATCTTATGTGCCATTTTGCTGGTTCTCAACCTTTTCCAGCCTGCAGCCTCCTCCAAACCAAGACTCACATTTCTGCCCTGCCAGGAATAAGCCAGGTTTTGCCCCAGGCAAGAACCTGAAGAAAACAAGGTAAATGCAATCTCTGCCTCCCCATCCCATCTCTGCTGGCTCTAGCTCAGCATGAGGAACCCCGGTCTGGATTACTGGCCAAGGTAGCATCCCTACCTATCACATATGTTCTGAGCATCCCACTGTGCTGGAAGGGGATGACTGATACAATGTTAGTCAGACTTACAAGACTTTTAAAATTAAGGATTCGCAGTGAGGTCAAAGGATCTTTTAAAGTGCTGAGGTATTTACTTTTCCTAGATCTTCCCTTTCCTCCCTTCCTGCTTTTTCCCTTCCTCCCTCCCCAGTCTTGAAATGAAACAGAAAATTATTTTTTTAAAACTGTGTCAATAATTTATGTTTAGTATAAAGGATGATTTAATGGCATCACCAAAGGTCATTTTTATCCATCTCTACATTACTGCCCCAGCAGCCACGCATCCCCTCATACCCATTGCTCCACTGCCCTCCCTTTTGTTCACCTCGTGCATCCCAACACCACCATAACCTACTGCACACCAGAGACTTGCTTCAGGTTCAGCCAAACGACCATTGGAGAACAGAGATTTCAAAATGAAACCTCCACTCCAGGCCCACCACAAACTGGAAGCATTTCCACATTTAAAATAGTCAGTTGCTGCAAATGAAAGGCAGACTCATTTCTTCAATTATGTAAGTTTTTTTTAAAAGCCTTTTATACCTATCTACGTGTGCACATGTGTGCACACATACACAGCCGTATCTGTGTGCACAGTTGCACACATGCATCTCAAATATAAATATATTGTATGTTAGAGCTGTAAATACTCCTTGTCATGTGTCTATGTCTTCTTCAAAGTATCATATCTTCAATGTTACGTTAATAATTCCATTTATTGATTGATGAAACTGTGCGTAGACCTGTACCCCTCAACATAGTTTACGTAAGCTCTCTCTTCTCAAATAAAGTACAAAACTACCGCTAGCTGGTCCTCCTCTCCTTTTTATTTCATGGCTATGTTGGAAGTTAATGAACAGTTTCCAGACATGCAAACAGCAATCTCCAAGTGATACTTTAGGGCTCACGTACGGTGGGTCATACCAGCAAGTATAACGTTAATAATGAATTGCACATAAAGCATAGACCCAAGTGCAAGAAATTAGGGTGTCACTATAGACTTGATAAATTCCTCCTGCTTACCTCTGGGTGCAACCTACTTTGTCCTGGGYCCATGCTAGTTGCTAGTCCTCCCCTCTGGCAGTGGTCTCCCCATGAGCGCATCAAGCAGCCCTCCCACAGTGCAGAAAGCTCTCCTGGACTCGAGAGGATTCAGCAACTTCCCTGCTCTGTTGTGTTGCCAGTTTGTTGTTGCCTGAGGAGCTCAACACTGGAACTCAATCTGCTGAATAAATCTTGGTGCTGGGAAGACAATACAAGAATATGACAAAGTCCTCCACTGTTGTTCTCTTTGCCTCAACTTTTAATACTTTGTTTTCATACTAAAATCAGCCAGAAGATACTTACCATTGCAAACTGAAAAAGCCTGTGCAGAAATACACTTACTGGGCAAAACTATAAAGGTGATTTGTGAAGTAACATTTTATTTATTGCTACTGACACCAGACTCGAGCTGCCAAGGTTTGACTGACAATTTCTATTTATTTGTATCCTGCTATGCAAAAATCAGCCTTAATGTTATAAATTTTTCTGATCGGAATTTCACAGTGTCTGCATGGATATTTATTGATCATAACATAATATGCATAACCTGTTAAACTCAAGGCAGGAAGAATGGATGCCAGAAAAACCACTTGACAGGAGCYGGGTACCGGCGCCCAGGTGACAGAAGATGCTCAGGTTTTATTTTTATGGCAGTATGTTCTCCTGAGCGCCAACCTTGAGCTGCCACTTCCTGAACACCTCTCCTGAAGCGCTTCCAAGAGCATGGGGTTGGGTTCCTACCAGCAGTTCCATATGGACCCTGCAACATGTCTCCTTTGTAATTCCTCACCATTGAGAATTGCCACCTTCACAATGAAATCTGGTGTTTTCACAACTGTTCACTAAGATGGCCCATGAGGGAAGCATTTGGCTCTTTCTGCAGCAGCCAGACCACTTTGATTTTCTCCTTTTGGCAGCAAAAACAGAAGCATAAAATTTCTGCCCACCAGGGAAAAAAAAATCATGAAACTTCGCCCCAGTTGGGAGTTTCCGTATCRGCTGGTGTAAAGACTCTCTTATTTCATTCACAGCTTCAGCTCTGCAGTTTTTCAATATCTCAAATGGATTATGCCCCATGGGTTTGGACATTTTAGGTGGGTTTTTTTTTTTTTCCTTCTTTTGACTGTTCTGCTGAGGAAGACTTGCTTCCCTATGGAARGAGGCCAGCACTCCTCTCCAATCCACATATGCACAAGAGTACCCATCCCTTTCCCTTTTACCTGTCCCCTTCTGCGCACTATTGATCAAACCCAAATCCACTTTCTTGTACTCTTGTGAAAAGACAGACCTTTCTGCCTAGTAGAGCCAGTCATYCCTTTATTCCTCCTCAATACCAAGGAAAACAAACCCACATAAACCACTCCCGCTTTCCTCAAGCCACCCCAGTTCATATAGAATATCTCCAACCACACAGTACAAACACACTTCCTATTCAGTATGGTCTTACCAGCTGTCCCTGGGGGCATATATATGTACACACCAACACAGATACAGTCTCCCGTTTGTCTTAGCAATGGTCCCCAAATTCGGTGCAGGCAGATTTACACCCACGCGCCTGTTATCCCCCTTCCTCCAAGACACCGTTTCACCTTCTCCAGACACAAGACTTTCAGTGCAGCACCCACATGACATCCCACCAGCACCCTCCACCATGCACCATCCACCCAACACAGCACACATGCCCCATGACTCGGGCCAGTTCCTCCCCTCATGCTCCAGGAGCCCATACTCAGCCTGCTCTTCTCCCATMAATGCTGCACTAGCTACCAGGTCCTGCTGCTTTCCAAGGACCAGGCTGCCTCCTCAGCCTTCAAAYACATCTTCCTTTCCCTGCATCCAAATAACAAACTAGAGGCTGTTTCAGCCTCATTAACTCTGGCCAAGGGACCTGATGAACAAGGTCCCCTTTCATTACTAAGCAGCTCTTGCCTAAGGCAGATCCAATCAAGGATCTCTGCACTCCACTTCTGCTACAGTTGCTCTGAATGGGCTCAGAGTCCCCAATAACCTTCCCAAGCTCCATAGCCCCCCTCCCAGTTCACCCTTTACAAAGCAGGAAAGGCAAGCAGCCACCTCCATCTCCTTTGGGAAGAGGGAAGAACAAGACCCTAACTTGTCCCCAGGCTGCAGAGCGGGATGGACAAAAGGTTAACAGCACAATGTGTTCACAAGGTAAGAACACAAGGCAGGAGGGTGGGAAACTTTCCTGCTGCATTCCTGCTGCTGTTATTCCCRGAGAAAAGTAGCAGGTATTGAGGAGCTTCTCATTAGCCAGCATGGTTTCTATTAGGCTGTCTATTAACATTTTGTAGCAGCAATAATCACCTACATAATTAACAAAAAAAAAAGAGCTCTCTCTAGGCTACCACAGAAATGGCCAGAGCAAGCTGAGAAGAGCACAAGATAGGCAGGCTCCTGCCTGGAATTGTGTGCCTGCAAAGGAATTGCTCTTTCTGTCCTCTGGGGACGAATTCCCTTGCCAAGAGTTAGCCTTTAACGTCTCTGTCCTCCCGGCTCAGTCTAGTGCAGTCACCTACCTGTATTTTGCAATCAAAAAAACAATTCTCATGCAGCAGAGTTGAATTTTGGCCCAGTCTATCAGGAATTCAGGACAGGTCAGAAATCCCAAACCCTCTGCAATATCCATATATATACATACACCATAAAGTACCCTGGTCTACCAGCAGTGGATGAAGGATGGAAAAACTAAGAAAAAGGAAATTTGACCTTCCCAGGGCCACAGTGGCTCCTTCATCATTTATTTCTCCAAAGTCATTGACAGCATTTCTGAGTTTKTAACTCATATGGAGCTTACAGAGCAGCTATGACTCCTCTACAGCCCCTTCCAGTCACCAGAAACACTGCTGTGTGGCCTTGTGCATGGGACACTGAGGGGATGGCATCTTGATAGCACTGCCTGCCCCCCCTCTCACTTCAGACTCTTGCTGCTAGAAATGGGTGCCCTTTATCATAACTCTGAAATACAGAGAGACACTTTGGAATTCAATTAGTCAAACAGTTGCCACAGCAACAAAAACATATAAACTTAAATGATTTATACTCMCAGACACCACTTCAAATAGGAATAAATTTAATACAGCAGCTGGGAATGAAATGCATTGCACAATAAGAAAATTGTATTTTTTCCCTCCCCGATGATAGGCCTCAAGGTCTTAATGCAATGTAGATGAAAAAAGATATTTGGGCAGAAGGAAGAGGAATAYGTTGTGCTGTATGTACAATGCCTGCTTGGAGAGTACAACACATAACAAGCATGAACATCTAATCACAGAGCTCCAATTCTGTTTGCAGACAACCACAGATCAAAGATTGCAGCTAGCAAATTGACCGCTCCGTTTCACTGTCTCTCTTTGACTCTCTTCCATCTCATGAAACCTTCTCTCAGCCCCCACCCAAGAGAGAAACTAATCACCCCTACTGCAGCAGGTCTCTCCCTCCACTACAGGGCCAGGTCCCAAGGCTGGTGAGACTCAGATGTTTTTCTAGCAGAAAGGTTTTGGGTCAAGCCTAGTTCTTGAACTCAAAGTAAAAATGAATTCCAAGAAATATGATGGCTTTTTCTGTGCAGGAAAGTTGCCAAAGCAYGAAAATAGATCTAAAATAGTCTATTGTTGTGACAGTGACCTGCAACAGTGTGACCCAGTGAAGGTCACATATGCTGGGAAAGCCGGGTGGTTGCAGCTCCCTACAGCTCCCCTTCRTCTCCTAGATTCCCTCTCCAGAGCTACCTTCTACATGGGCTGGGAAGACACGAGTTCCTGCACATACAAGACCACTGGCCTAACACATCTTCAGGATACACTCAACTCAGTACCGGTAGATGACTCCATTCCCACCYAGAAAAAGTTTTCTGGATGAAAAATGGGCAGTCAACCAGGAAAAATCAGCACACACAGGAAACTTAAGGGAACTTATGGCTAGTTTCCAGCCAASAGGATATTTACAGAAACTAGGCAACACCTACCTTCCTTTCTGAAGGGACAGCACCTGGTTTAACCCAGACTTGGGGAGGGCTGCAGACTTGCAGTTTACCTACAAAAAGTCAAAAAGCAGCATCTGTCAGAGTACAGAATAAAGCCAGGAAGCAGCTCTGAAAAGTTACAGGCTCAAAGCAAAGAGTTATTGGGATAAAGTTTCATGCATTTATTTTGRGCAGAAGGTCAGAGGATGGTTGCAATGATCACACTCATCCTCAGATCACCAGATAACTGTTATTCTTTGGGGGGAAAAATGCAAGAAAATATATAGATGACACTACTTGGAGAAATGTATTGCCATGCTCTGCAAAATACCAGACACCAGCCCAGCTCATCACYAGGTTAAATCAGGTGTGTATACCTTTCATCTTCTCTTTCTGTGTAATGCTTGACYACAATTTGTCAGGACTACACAACGAGCAATACACTGCAACTCCAGGATTTATTTTACACTGTTAGAGTCACACAGATACTCAGTAGGAAGGGAAAGCCTGACCTCAGGTGCTACAGGCTGTGCAGTTCCTGTCAGTTGGACCCTCCTGGACCATGCAAGTTCAGCCAATACGAGCTCAAGAGCAAGGGTAAAGAGCTCAGGATGCTTTGGGTGCAARTCAAGATTGACACCTGCAACTGTCTTTGGCAGCTTTGGAAAAGAAAGCAAGCAGATGCAGAGCAACAACTAAACAAAGCTAATAATGAAATCATATTTATGTAGGCAAGAAGGAAGCTCAATTGCCAGGAGAGTACTAAAACTCTACAAGTGTAAATACATACCAAATAAGTCAGCTTGACAAGACGCCAGGTTTGCTCAGCAGAGTATGGCACTTTGCTGCTCAAGTGCTCCTGCAGAAGGAAAATCAGGAAAACGTCAAAAAGGTCACTGGGAGAAGTGTGGAGTTTTGCCATGAAACTACACAAACCACCTGGGATCAAGGAGATCTCGCACCCCTGGCTCATTCACAAAGTACCTGTTGGTCTGGACATATCAAAGCATGAATATTTTGTTCTGGATCTTGGTGCCTTACAGATCTAGGATTCTGGTCTCTTGCCAAAAGAGCAGAAATCATCACAATGTACAAATCAAGGAGCTGAGGTATTGAGGATGGCATCTGGAAGCTCTGCATTTCAAAAACTCAGAGGATCAAGCTTCTGTCAACTGGCAATATGGAAATCATCTGGGATACAATACAGCAAGTGGGTATGGATTTGCAGCACTTTGACTGCAAAGTCAAATATAACGCAATCAAAGAAATAAGAACCTTTACAATATCTCAGGGCCCCACTCAGGCCACACTGTTCAGTGACTCTGAGGCAAGAAGAAAGGAGCTACAGAACAAGGAAAAATAGTGCAAAGTATCTCCGGAGATATTGTGAGCACAAACCAGAGCCCTACTTAGACTCTCGATCAACCTTCCACAGAGGCTGCAAAAGGCAAGTTCTCAAACAGCTTAAATATGGAGATGGGCCAAAAGTATTCAGCCTGTTACAGCAAAAAGCTCGATTCAGCTGGGAAATCCCCTTCATCTCCCTGTTCCTACGAAGGTAACATCTGTTCTGCTCTTTCCTTGCTCCRTCCTTCTTCAGTACAGTGGCAGGGAGAGCAGCAGGTTGGCGTGTCCATCCCCACTCTGCTCCTTCCGAGTCAGGGGCTGGAACGGTTCAGCAGGCGGCTCCCCAAGCCCAACCTACATTTATCTTCGTCTTTACACGCCTTGACACAGCTGGCTCTCCTGATGATAATGTGTTCTACAGTTTCCCTTTCTGGCRTGGCTTATGTTGATACTCCATTAACATTGCTAATCAGAGACAGACTTCTGGCAGCATCTCCTGGGGATGCGCAAATGTTGTCCTCTGCCTTTTACTTTAGGAGATCAGACTTTCAGATGAAAACCATTCCCAACACCTCTGATTTCAGCAATTAAATGAAGCAGGCACATCTGGGAGCTGTTCAATGCTGGATGTGTGTGGTTCTTGCTGCACCAAACCAAGTCCTTTTAAACCCCCTTTTCTGCCAATCCTCTGCAATATGACATTTGGAACTTTAATTCACTTGGGAAATCAAAGGCTGCTAGAAAGATGAGACTGAATCAAATCAACGATAAAAGGTACAGAAGGTCCTGAAGGTCTAAAAATTCAGGTAGCTTGACCCCAAGGGCAAAACTATAGTCACAAGAGATGCAAAATGCATCCATTAGAGCCCTGAGCAGTTTCACAGCATCCCTTCTACCTGCAGTGCAGCTACTGCATTTTTAATCCCCCCAAGATCGTGCCTTCTGGAAGAACCACCACAGGGCAATCCGAGCTGACCACGCTACCCTAAAGGTACCTTTGCTCTCCCATTCTCAAACACATCCTCAGTTTAGCTCACCCCATCCASAGCATCTAGGTCAGTCATTGTTTGATCTACTCTCTTCATAATTTATGAGTACTTCTAAAGCCTAGCTTTGAAAAAGGGCTCCATTTTTTATTTGTGTGAGGTAGAATCAAGCACAGGGGTGCATTCAGTCCTCAAAGTTGTTTGCAWGTTCTTATGGTTTAAGTATGAGAAAGGCAAGCCCTCACTAACAGATTCCGAGTTGCCTCAAATTCTAGCTGGACTGTGATTCACCATGAGATTCAAAAAGAAAGGGTAAAAGTGATGTTTGTTAAATAGAGAATATCGAAGCCTACAGAGGAGCAATATCATAAATGAGAGCAAATGAGACACGAATATGGAAAAGACGTAATTCCTGTAAATTCCTCAGCTTGCTCAGAAACGTGCAACAGGTGAGCAGGAGAACAGTGTAGTTCAAAACAAAAGAAAACCATACAGAGTGTGGTCAGCAAATTTATGATAAAGAACATATCCATAAAACCACTTCCCAGCAAAAAATTAGGACCTGCTTCCTCTTTCTTTGCAAKCTCCCTATACCTCATGACTTCTCATCTCAAATGCAAAGCATTTCCACTGCAGGAAGCAACGCATTGGGTGACTCTCAATGGTACAGGGACAAGGAAGAACAGCTTGGTTTTCAAAAGCAGCTGCACACCAGTTCCATCTCACTGCAAAGCCAACACTTGCCTTTCCCAAAAAAGCCACCTTGATTTACRGAAAAGGAGGAGAACACGCAAACAAACAACCCTCATCAGTATCTAAATGATTAAGTGGTATATGACTCATATCCATTTGGAAAGGCTTCTCCAGAGCTCTAGCTGCCTCACCAATACCTATTCAGAAGCTCCTGCCTGCCTGATTTGTGCTGCACGATTTCTCCAACACCTTAGGATCACAGTTTCAAAGTCTGGTATCAATTTCCAATTCCAATTTTAGCCAAGCATGCACCACATCCACTAAAGATAAGGAAAACTTCATGCAAGGGCACAGGTTCCTAGCCCTGGTSTGACTTTCACTTGCCTGTTGGTTGGAAATCGTTTCTAATACATCAACCCAAAGTGCCAAAACMAAAGTGCTTCGTAGCCAGTAATTAACTTGCTGCTCTCTGAGGAACTGCTCATTCTCTGCCATTCATGCCTACTGCAAAGCCACAAAAGCTGTGTGTGAAAGTGCGAGATTTCTGTGGGAGAGGGATGAGCAGATCGTGGGCAGGCGCGATGCAAACTTCCCCTTGCAGCACCTCAGCACTGCACCCTTGCGCCCCGTGGCACCAGCCCGATGCCACCAGTGCAACAACCCACCCATCTGCTACACTTGGGTCGACCGCCTTTCCCAAACATGCAGCTACCAAGGCAGCCTAAGCCTCTGCTCAAGGGGCTCCAGCTCTTCCAGCCTCATGCTTACTTTTAGTTGGAAATACCAACTAAAGATTAAGTACCAAGCATGGGTTTTTTTGTCCTGTTCTTCCTTGACAAAAATTGTCTTCTCTCTAGTTTATTATTCAAATGCACTTGCCAGACCATTTATGAATTTTTAATTCTTGAGTTGGAGCTTGTTTGCAAGTAGTTTATTACATGTTCCCCATACTCAGAGCTGCAGTGTGAGCAAAGTTAGATCACAGACACTGTCACCCTTACCAGGTTGAAAGAGGGTTAACTCCTTTACATGAGGAGTAGGACCCAAAGGTCMCAAGTGATGCATGCCTCTTACAACTGCTCTGCACTATTAACTGTTCTGCACTCCCTTGTTCTGTTTCAGAAGTTTTCCTCGCTGAATCAGAGAGCAAAATTGCTTCAAAATAATAACCAGCTATGCAAAGGTTTATTTGAAGAGGGAATGAACACAGCYTTACTCTAGATTTACACAAGCCTTAACTCGCATTTCCTTCGCAGAGTAAAGGGTAGCTACACTTTGTCCTCCCAGGGGAGGAACTTAGAGCTCATCTTCTAGTCTGACCTCTGATTTTYCTCTTTGCAGATAAAGCACCCTCCCTGATGCAACACAAATATTGCTTCTACAAAGCCTTTTAGCCCCCAAAAAAGATTTTTTTTTCCAGGTTAGGAACAGTAATGAATGGATCTGAGGTAAACTCAGGTCCCACGTATCCATCTAATATCATGGAGATGCTGCAGGTTAGTACTTCTGAAAACCATAAGAGACTGGACCTGTCAAAGCATATAACAACTCCAACCTTGACTAACCTCACTGTACTCTCTGAAGCAGCTCTAGCCAGTGGATAAAAAGTACATTTGTAAGATTTCCACTGCACTTGTCTTCCTCTTTCACGCACACAAACGGATCTTAGAGCACAGATTAATATTTAAACAATCAGGGCTACAATTATCTTCCAACCTTCCTGGACAAGAAAGTTCTTGTATGGAAAAACAGAGAAGAGGAAATGCACAGGGGAAAGAAAAAACCACACACTCTTTTCAAATGGGAGTTTACTTTTCATTTCCGCTCCYTTTGATATAACCAGGATTAACTGCATTTCATCCCCTTCTAAAGGACAYGTTGGGTCCCCAGCTGTTTTTCCACTATCAATCCCTGGAGAACAAAGCTTAGGAAGTTAAATGAGTTTGGGAACCTCATCTTCGCTTTAATTAATTTGAAATGAGCGCATGCTAATGACGGACCAAAGCAAGATTGCCAAGGCTTTCCTGCATAAGGAACCAGTGAATGCCAAAGAGCTTGGGATCTCACCAACATTTTTAACCCTTGCTTGCTGCAGCTACAGACAAACTTTGGGAGCTCTGCAGCGTTCAGCAGTTGTCCTCATTGTCTGTACATCCCATAGAGATACCCTGACAACCTCTAAGCACAGGAATCCAACCCTATAGACCCTTTCCTGATAGCTTAGAGTCCCCAAAGAACTACGCTCAAAAATGCATCTTGCTGAGTTTGGAGTATGGAAATCGCTGTTCCCCTGTTTGAAGCCATACTTTCCTACATTTTATGTGCATTAAAAACAAAAAATAAATGCATTGGGAATTCCTCACACAGGAAGAACAACAAAGCAGCCCCAAGCATCCATCTGGAGATCTTATTCCCTTAGCATTACCCGCACTCATGGGTGGTAGCACTGGTAGTGTCTTAGGAAGTTACCGGCTTAATGATCTTTATAAACAGAGATGCAATCACGTGGAAATGAAGAGACAATCATTACGTTGCTTCTACAGTTAAGGAGGTGAGCGGTGGCAAGAGAGAGAGCACTGGGTTGAGGACACCGAAAAACCCATTTCTGAAGCTGGAAGCTGTTAAATTGGAGGCCAGTTAGCTAATTTTGGCAGAGCGCTTACAGGCATTGGGGAAGCTGTTCTGCAGAGACCCATGGCCGTAGCTGTCAGAAGTAATAAGAGATCAGCTCAAACTGTGATATAGAAATACTTGAGGGAAAGGACAAAGCAGGCTGGATTTGCTGATCTTACAAGACCATTCACTTTTGCACCTGAACAAAAGGAAAATAGAACTGGGAGCCAGGCTCACATTGGAAATTAAGTCAAATAAGAAGGTAATGAGAGGATTTGAAGTTATCAATCTATGCTGAGGGTCTCTAGAAGAGACCTTAAGAACGGTGCAGAGAAAAGCATGATTTTAGGCATTTCTGCCCTTCTCATTGGGAACCTTTTATCCATCAAAGCTCCAGCTGGCCTCTCGCTCTGAGCCTACATCTTTGCAAGAATATCAGTACAGAGTATCTGCCCCAAGAGTGCCTCCTGCCCGGAAAACTGCTGCCCTTGGCCACTGCCAGGCCTCCAGCTTGTCCATCCTCAAATCAAGGGCATTCCCTGCTACCCACRGAAAGGCCCCTACTGCAGAAAGAAGGCTCGGAGGGAGAGCATGGACTGCAGAGGTAAAGCTGGGAAGCAAAAACTAACACAAAGCTCAACAGAGCTTTGATACCCAGCAACATTAACCTGTGTCTACATACTTGAGAAGCCAGATACAGGAATGCAGGCTGTAACCACACAGATTTAACAACAACATGCCCAGGGGAAGCTTTTGTTCAGCTGAGACCCAAGGCATTAACACCAACACGGTTCTAATCTGCTTTTGCTTGTGCAAGTCACCAGTCCATAGTCTGAGGTTAACTCGGTGCCTTTACAGATGCRGAAAGCGATTGCCTCATTTAAACTAGAGAAAAATTCCTATAGCTGCTGCTGTGCAATCACTTCCCCTCAGCAATTGAACACCAGCATATGTACATGGGGGCTTTTGTGGCTRGGAGCAAGTCATTTGCAAGATATTTTTACTGCTTGTGAGGGAACCTATGAAAAAGGATGAGGCAGAATGTCTTGGAATGTAAAGTACCAMGCTGGATTTTAACCACAGCACAATAGCAAATGGGTTATGCTTGGCTTTTTACTATTCAGCTGGTAGCAATAAAACAGTGCTTGGCTTACTCCTCTGCAGAGCCAAGTTCTTTATCTTGAAAGAACAATAGTGAAATAGGCCTGTAATGGAAGGAGGCAGCCTTCTGAAAAGCCCCTTTAAGACTGCCTCAGAGCTGAGCAAAGAAACTTAACTCCTGAGCCCCCAGGCAGCAGCTCTCTCCTGTCCTCCAGRATGCACAGGGTTAGGAAAGCTCCAGTTCAGCCCTCTAAGTGGCTGGTGGGGTAAGTAGGAATACCCATTTAAAGCTCCCCATCTTAARGGACAGGGAGACAGCTTTCCCAGGYAGGGCTCRCCAATGAAGTGCRGAGAAGACCAAGTCCTCCCACGTGGAGATGCCGCATGGTTTCCCTGGTGCTTCCCGCTAATGCCTGCGGAARCACCAGACTGCATCACTGACAGAGCCAGGATAYGGAGGGATGATGCTCACCCAGAGGCTCCTAAACTTAGCATGCACTTAGAGAGGAGACACAGGCCTCAACTGCAATGAATAGAAAAGGTTTCTTAAGTAAGACTGATGGGCAGAGACAGATCTTCTGGTGCTCTGTTCCTCCAGCTCCCTGATCTTTATCAGCATCACATATATATATTATATGGTCTTGCTCTTTGGCTAGAGGCACAGTCATGGTTCAGTGTTTTAATTACCCTACTCCAGGCTATCTTGGCCATAAAAGCTCACGGAGAGAAACATTATGCAGAAATAACATTAATTTATACAATATGCATCAATTAAAGAAAACAAACAGTATAAAACTAGATCATCAGGACTACATACTCAGGAAACCACCTTGCTGAGACAGTTGGCTCTGGCCCTTAGCAGGCTATCATACTCTTGCCCAGCACATCTTCCACACAAATGGACTGGGGCAACAGGACTACCTGGGAGGTAAAGCTGCAGACAAGGAAGGGGTTTTGGTAGTTCAGACCAGATGCCCTTCACCTCCTTCCTGGTGAAAACACTTGCCTTCCGCTCAAGGGTTTTCTAAAGCAAGGAAAGGAAGAGTCCACCTCAAAATTCTTGAGGTATGAAGATCTATTTCTTTAAAACCAAGGCCCATCATTGACAGGTCAGATATCTGCAAATTGCTGAAGTAAAAAAGCTGCATTTCAGAGGCTTCTCTTGCAGCCACACTAAGCTGGGACTCCCTAGGCCTGCTGAGGAAGGGCTGTGTTTTGATATGATGTATGAGATGGCTGAGAGGATGCTGGGAACAAGAGCAGCAGTACCTCCTGCCCTCACGACTGGTGCATTGGGCATGCAGCTGCAGCAACAACTACATTCTGGAATGGATCTCAAAGGAAATGAGGAGTGAATACAGCATTTAGGGATGGAAAGGTCCATTGACTTTCTCTGCTAGCCCACCAGTGACAGATCACTCCCCCAACGCTTTGTCTGGTGTTTAATGACCCAAGCAACTGGAGCTTCTATTTATTCTCTCCAGGAATGACTCTAAGGCCTCAGGAATTTCCATGRGAAGAAACCTTACAGAGGCACAGTCTGTGTTTGCCCCAGTTAACCAAATGGGGTGGAAAGTGGGGATGAGAGTAAATATTGCTTTTAGCCTGTTCTGTGCCTCCAGAGAGCTTGGAACAAGGTTAGTCAGACCTCCCACCAGTAAAGCCTTACTCACCAGCACAAGCCCCAGTCGAGTGCTGGGGTGATGGGCAGAGTCCTGTCCCCACTGACCCATGAGAACAGAGTCCCTCTGTGCCAGCCCCAACAGGGACAAAGCAGCCAGGCACTGCCTGCTGCCCTCAGCATTTCTTCTGCACCTTTCACCAGCCATTTTCCTGCAGGGCTGGTGTTGCTTTCCAAGAGGGAAAAGGAGCAGTGACCCTTCAAGTATTAGAAGCCTCCAAGCCTCTCTCTGGGGAATGGAGACCAGACCATTCCAGCCTCAGTAAGTTGCATGTTGTTTTACTGAGGTTCTCATTATCTCCAATGAAGCTGTAATTTGTTTCTCAGTTCTCATTTYTCTTTCTACACAACTGTGTCTCCTTTTAAGGGAAGCTTTCCCTAGGATCTCTGGCCTCCAAAGGCTTCTTTTTCTTCATGCGTGAATTACAGATGTCACAAACACCTCCAACACGGTGCATGATTCCTCATTCAAATGCACAGAAGCTAAGGGGGGAATAAATCCCTAGATTTATAGCATCCCCTGGGGATATCAGCCCAGGACATACACGCACATGTCAGTGTTAAGTCAGACTAGACACTGGATGTCACCAGAACTCCACTGGAACCAGAGGAAGGAGCAGGTATCTGGCAGAAAAAGCCTCCACTCTTAAAGCAAGCAGTGTGGTTGGCTACAAGTATTGGTGTTGGCAGAGCATGAATTAATGAGTGTCATCTAACACATCCTGGAGCTGGAATAAATCCAGCAAAGATGACTCAGGTGAGGTGAAGGAAAGGCTGAAAGGAGGTTGCTGGCCTATCTCAGACAGGAAATGGACACCAAGAATTTCCTATGGCCAACAGTCCATAAAGCTCAACAAGCCAAAAAAAGCTATTATAGAAAGGAGTAAAAACGTAATTCAACGATGGCAAAAACTTGATTTGACAGTTTCAATATCAAGTACCAACAAGATGTACATGTTCCCAGGAAGTGGCCCTGCTTGCAAGYATTATCCATTTGGAAGGGCAATCATAGCCTGATGTCTCCTGACAAAGAAGGTCTACTGTTCCATACAACCATCCCAATTCCCATGCTTAAGGAAGACTTTCACTTCCCTCCCCTATACCAAGCACTCTTCTATTCTGAGACAAAACATTGGTGTAAGAAAATTACAAACATCATAATCTTGACATGACTCATCATGGAAGAGGAGGAAACTTCAGGTGTTTCCAGGGTTGCTCACAATGAGATCAAGGCACAGGWGGACCCAGAGAAGCAAGGTACCCAGGGAGGACAGGGATTGCTGCAGCAGCCTGTACAAACCASAGAACACAGTTCAATATACAGTAGCACATTCACCATGTCCAAGGCTTTCTGGAAGGGTCCCACCCCACAAACACAGGTTTCACAGTTGATCCACCTAAGCTGCCAGACATCTGGAACTACCGGACAGATAAAGTATGGATCTCCTCAAAGCCCTGCTGGGTTGCAGGCAAAGTTCTCTCTGCTCAGAGTTGCTGGAGTACTAAAATATACCTTAGTAAAATATACTAAAATATACAGAATCCTTCACAGAGAGGAGTGAATGGAGGTGATCTCCCCTACATTTACAACACACCTTCACCTGCCTGGGAAGAAACAGCTCAACTGCCCTTCACAGCCCCAATACTGTCAACAGCCCCAATACAGTCCCTCATGAGTAGGCTGTGTTTYGGCAGCAAAAGGCAAGATTTTTTTTATGCACCTTCCTTTATCTCCACAGTAAGGATTTGGGTAGGGACTGAACTGCACCACGATGCTCAAGACAACCATGGCTTCATTCCAGTCCAGGACAGGAAAGTTCCACCACACTGTTCCTAATGCAAACAGCCTCCTACCTAGCCACATAATTATGTTTCTGTGTCCAGCTGCTTTGTTTGGTTGCTTGTTTTAACTGGAGGAGAGCTTAATACCTGGCTCCGCTGGAGTGCTGAGGAAGACAGGCTCTTGAACTGACTGCCACCCTGCCTTCCCCTCTCTGCAAACCAAAGCACCAGAGTGCTTTGCTGACCTTATAAATACAGCGGCTTCAAATTAAATTATAACATTGCTGATAATCAGCAGACCAGGGATTAAACTGATTGGGGCCCTGCCAAACCAGATTTAGCTTTCATTACATTCTGCCCACAAATCAGGCCTGCCCATACCCTCACTCTCAAAGTTACAACGTGCACGCACACATGCAGAGGGAGAGCAAAGACCAAAGCACTTGGCCATTTAAAATTCTAATCCTTTCAAGCTCGGGAAATACCTGGGGTCTAGCTACCACGTYGACTATCCAACATCTGCTGCTGCTMCAAGTAAAAAGCTGAAAGCAAGTAATTTACATGAGGGTTTAAGAGGGATGCAGAGAACCTACAAGAGCAGGGATGTAATCAGTAGCACAGAGAAAGTCTGAAAGGAGGCTGTTGATGCCTATGAAATACAGCAAGAGGCTTATTTAATTTTTTTTCTTGTGTGTGTAAATTTCTTAAACAGCTGACCTAAATGAGTTCTTACCACAATCAGATAGCCTAGGACAACAGAGTAATCCTTCTAATAGGATTACAGGCTGTGCTAAAGGAGACTTCAAGCTTTTATGCTCTGCACTGCAATACGTACACACATACACACAGCTTGCCTGGTACCTGCAAAACCCACCGTTATCCCCTAATTTAATCCCCTCATTTTGCAGACCTTTTCCATCCATATCCTTCCCTCTCCACCATTGCTATAGAGTAGCCACCAACTTTGGTTTGGGAAAGCAGGAGGGAGTATAGCAAAGTGCTGAAACCCAAACAGCAGCATGAGAAATTAGCATTAAAAAGGTTGGTCTTAGTAGAGTTGGAGGGTGTTTGGTGTTACCACAATGTGAGGGGGCTGGTAGGGCTGCAGGGGGGCCAGGGAGCTCTGCAAATCACCCAGCACTCTGGGCCTGTGCAAACTAACTGCACCTGGGCAGACCGAGGTGTGCACCAAGGAGCTAGCAGGGGCACAACCACAACAGGAAGGTTGCAGCAAGGTGCCAAGGAGTCTCCATGTAGCAAATTAAGAAGCTCCAAGAAAAGTTACTCCCCAGTAAAGCAGTAACTGAGCTCTCAGAGAATGCTGTGGCCAATATCTAATACAGTCTTTAGCTGTGTAAGGGAGAAGAGTTTGCAACTTCAGACCTCACTAGTGAGACCAAYGGTTATCAGGATCCTACTATTTTCACAAATACATTTTTCAAAGGACGCTAAAAGCTCTGGAAGACGGTGCTGGAAAGAATTACAAAAACCATCAGATGCAGCAGGAAAATGTCTTGCTGTGAGGGACTCTAGGAAGAGCTCAATATTCCCTTTATCACAAAGATAGCTGTGGGAGAGAACAACTTAACACCTTCCAGCAGCAAAGATCTCAAACATTAGAGAGTGTTCTGCAGCAGGATCACACAAAGAGACACAGCACAGGCCAACAGYAGCTGGAAGATAAAGCCAGGCAAACTCAAATGGGAAATCAAGCACACATTTTCAATAATGAGGAACAGGAACCAAGGGCAGGTCCTCTTACCTTAATGTGCCTTCAAATTAAGKCTTGGAAGATACTTGGAAGTATCTCTAGAAGGCATCCCTCACTTGCAATTCCTGAGCTTAAAGAAGGAGAAAGCAAGAGAAATGCATCACCCTGTAGTACTGCAGGTKCAACCAATATCAAGTCAGGACCTGCAAAGAAGTACCTGCAACAGGATGCCCCCATGTGCCTCCCTGCCTTCCCCTGGGGATGCAGGGGGCAGCTGTTCAGCTGATATGTCCATCCCTCCTCATTCCCCACCTTCCTCCAGCCCCAKCTAAGCATCATTTCCGACAAGCAGCACTTGTGCAATGGAGATCCAGGACAAATCCAGTCCCTTTCCAGACCACCAGTCCCAGGCCTATTGCTGGCAGCTCCCACCAGCAGCAACTCTGGCAGAAAGGGTTATTATTAAAGCATCACTTCCCTGTTGTCCAGGGCTCCACTGCTGCTCTGAGCCACACAAGAGCTGCTGGCTGCGAGTGACAGCACTAGGTGACAAACCCTCCCTCTGCCACTGCCCCACAGGTCACAGGGCCAGCGGGCCCAGCACTTCAACAGCAATGCAGAGAATTTTAAAGGCATTTGTTTATYATAGCCCTATGCCACCATTTGATGGTAAAGCCTAGCAGAGCACCCTTGCAGAGAGCAACGGTCAATGCAGGCATCATTTGGTATTAAACACATCTCCAATACAGACGGGGAAGAATAGAAAAGCAGCATTAAAATAGCAGTTACACCCCTCTACTGCTCCAGGAAGCTGTTTCAAATGCTCAGCCTGTCCTCAGGGGCTGCCAGAGGGGACAGTGTCACTGAGGAGCAGCCCGAATAACAACAGGCAGAGAGCAGCCAACCTTCCATGTGCTGCCAGCAAGGAAAGGCTGAAGAAAGTGCAGGTACAGCTGCAAATCCCACACCAGGCACCCTCCTGTGCCCCAAGGGCAAGGACAARACAGGGGGAGGTTGATTGCTCAGGGCAAGAGGAAGGGCAGAACTGCAGGGCAAGTTTGCTCTGAGAAGTCTTGCACAATTCTGCAAATACAAAACGCTCCCAGGTGCTTGTGATGAGAAAGGCACCACTGTGGTGTCACCTTCCACAGGCTTCCTTCCAACTGCAGCTATTAGAGCTAGGAGGAGGTTTTCAAATCCCACTCCGCCTCTCAGAACACTGCCTACTCTCCCCTGCACAGGCCTGTTAGCATTATCCTTTTTTTTTTTTCTGCATGAAACCAAAGATAAAAGTGATTTTGCACTGAGCAAATTTGCTTTCCTTCCCTCCTCCTTTACCATCTGGATGGAGGCAAACCCTAGAAAATTCCAGATCCTCAAAACAAAAACCACATTCTTCCTATGAACCCTCTGAGCTGGTTATAAACACAGTAAAATCCTTCCTGTACAAAAACAGTGGACTGTCAAAACTCCTCACAGAAGTGTTTTTGACAAGCTCAAACTACAAACCCAGTAAGGTTTGCTGCCCATTAATATTCTTGGATGGTTCCTGCCTCTATTTGATTGTCACCAAATGCAAACATCAGTTCTTCCAGATAGTCTCATGTCTTGTAATGAACAAAAAAATGTAAGGAAGAAAAATAATCAGAATATTCAGGATCTTGCAAATGAGCACTCAGTCTACCTACAACTAGATTGCTTGAAATCATCCTTCTCCTTGACAAGTCCACACAGGTAAACAAAATGCATGTTAACTCCACTGCGCACACCTAATTTTGCACACTGTGAAATACACTTTATTAGGGCATCTCCCCTGCCAGCTTTCAGAAATCCCATCCGCTTGCTGCATTATCAACCCCAGCTTTTCCAGACAGAACAGGCAGCAAAGTATTATCTGTGCAGTGCAGCCACAGGGATCTCCAGTGGGTGCCTTTATACCAGGGCTGGGCAGATAAGGCAAAATCAGCCCAAAAAATAAACACAGCAGCCCTAACTGCTGATCCTGTGAGCACTTMTAGAAGGAGCCCACTGACCCCATTAGCTCATCTTATCACCTAGAAATATTTAAGGGGGACACCAGCAATTTTCCCTGGTGCTGCAAGGCTCTAAATTTCTCTACTTTGCATTAATAGGTGTTTTAATAGGTGTTTTTACACAGGTTGACTTGCTACAGTAGGAACCAGGAGTACCACACACCCCTCCTTACTCCAGCTGTACTTCACCATGAGATTTSGTTGATGCTGTTAGACCACAGCACAGATSAACAAGGCTGTAGCTTCTGAAAGCWACATCAATAARTGCACAGCCAARACAAGGGAGTGCAGGGACATAAATATATATGATTAGATKGCCATTGGCTGGAAAGTTTCTCTACACAGCCTGCCTCCAGGCTGCATCTTCCCTGCTAAGTTAAAGCAACAAATACACACTCTATCAGGGCTTTCATATATTAAAAAAAGGGAGTTGTCTGAGTGCACTCCATAATCTTCTACAAATTGCTCACTTTCAGCCAGGCTCTCACAGGAGCCATTCCAAGGACACCTCCAGCTGAGCGGGAAGACTGACAAGTCTGCAATGCACCAGCRGCAGAGAAGGGAAGAAATTGTGCAGAAACAGGCCTTTTTTCCTCCCTCTCTGCTCTCCCAAATATCGGGCATGACTGACTGCTGCTGTGCTGYGAGTGCAGCTCCAAATCCACTGTGCAAACACCAAGTCTTGTGCTAGCTCAGGAAAGCCACAGAATGGTGGAGGTTGGAAGGGACCTCTGGAGATCACCTAACCCAAACCAGCCACGACCCAGATATTACAGGAAAAAATAGAAATTTCATCTAGAAGTGAAAAAAACACATAACACACCAAAGAGTTTCTACCCAGGCTCTATTTCCAGCCATGCTTTGTATTGCCAYGTTCAGCTTTAAAGGCAATGATGAATTTAGCTCATCTGTGCCTAACACCTGACAATACTTGCAATCCCACAGCTCACATGCATGTGCCCAAACCACTCTAACACTGTGCCATTATGAAGTGCCATAATCCCACCGGAACCATCAACTGCCCAACCATCCATCACAACCACCCAAGGTCCTCTAAAACGCCTCTTCCAAGTGGGCAAATCCCAAGTACATCATGGCCTTGCTACAATTTGGTATCTATTTTCTCATCTTATCTTCTACCACTGCTCAGTAATTCATTGCAATGAGGTTTATTCAGAACCCTAGCAAACTCCCTCTTCCTATATCATGCTGACAACTCATCTGCTTTTATCCCACTTTGCAGTAGATCCCTGTTTATCGTAAATTGTTCTGAGGCACCACAGCATACAGCAGACAGTACAATGCAGCCTGGAAAGCTACAATTGCTTCAGCTTTTAGTTGTCAGCTGAGACTCTGAAAGCAAACAGTAAAAGTGAATTTCAGAGAATGAGTAGATTTATAAATAGCAAAAGCCAAGATGGGGCACTGACTATTATAGAAAGCTGCCAGATTGGCCCCAAAACTCTTTGTTCCCCTCTTACCCAGAAATTCATTGAACCATACAGTTATTAGTCCTTTTCACACTTGGACAAGCAACCAGCACTCAGGCAATGAGTATATGCAAGACTCTCCTTCTGCATTCTGATTAGCAAGTGTTTGGTCTGCAACTTGCTGTCCTCTGCTTAGAGGAGGGAAAAAAAGGAAAAAAAAAAATCAAACGAGACCATTACTTATATGATCCCATAGCAGAGTCACTGCTCCCCAGGACTGAGTAAAGGTTGTCCTGGGAGTCCAGCAGGCAGCCTGATAATACTCAGATGAAGCATCAGTGGAGTTGGGGACAGGCAGCAGCCACCATCAGCACGATGGACACGTGCCTGGGAGAACACAGGCCACATTAACTTGTTCCTAGAGAATATGTTGGTCACCTTGCAGTATTTCATCAGTATTATTCTACACTGAGAGGTTCCTTTGAGACTTCTCTAGTGCTGTGGRAGATGTACCGGGGGCCATTCCCTGCTAGAGAGGCATAATACAGATAAAGATGGTGCTGAGGAAAACAAACCTGTTTATTGGCAGTTTAACCACACTATTCACAAAGGTTTGGGATAAAATATCATCTTGTCTGAAGTCAAGAGCAGCAGTGCTGTTAAGGATGATCCGTCATGCCACAGAGCTTTATCACAGTAATTACATCAGGAACAAGTTTACCGTCTAAAAAAGAAGAAAGATTACAAGAAACAATCYACCAAAATAACAGCAGAGACACAGCTGAGATACAATGAGAAAGGTTTYCTTTGTGCTTAGAGTATTTGTGTCCATGCCATTCACATGAGGACACACTTACAYGTGGTTGACAGTTCAGCAAGCAGGAGACTTCCATTTGCATCCATACAGGTACATTTGTGAATTATGAAAATGCATTTCCAGAGRGCCTTCAGGACAAAAACATCCAGAAAACTACTCATCTCCCCAGGAACCACATAGATCCTCACGCAAACATACCCTTTAGCCTAATCGAAATCCCTGACAGCTACAGAGACTGAGACACTCATGCATCAAGGCACAATTGTGCTTGTGTGCCTCTTGGTATCTCAGATTAGCACCACAGCCATCGCACTGAATGTTTGACCTGCCCCAGCAGTGCAGGGAAGGAGCTTTGTGGTCTCAAGGCTTTGCACAGGCACACAGGGGATGCCAACTGGGATCTTCTGTTGAGCCCATTCTCCCGCATGGCAGGAGCTGACGCCAGCRAGACAGCATGTTCTCCTGCCTGCACAGGAAGGGTCAAGCGTCACTAAAGCCTTTTTGCCTCTCAGACTCAGCAATTTTTTTTAGCAGGAACAMCACAGAGCTTGGAGATAACATGAAGGTCATTGCAGCAACATCATCTGAGGCCRTCTCTTTTGCCCTGGTGGGATTCTAGCATCTCGCTCATCACAACAGCCTCCCCTGCTTAACTTGTCTAAGCTGTCAGGCATGTACAGAAAGCAGCATATGTGGGAGAAACATTTGAAGAAAACAGCTAGTTGGARAAACCACATGGATTGTGACCATCCAGAGAGGAGCTGAAGCAGAGAAGGCAGAAGGAAGGCATGTTCAATGGGGTGCACAACACAGCTTGCCACGGGCCCATGCAGGTCAAACCCTGAAAAGCTGCAGACTGCAAGGCCCTTGACCAAAGCTGARCATCTCCTCTCCATGCTCAGTGAAATCTAGTCCCGGGATGTGTTAGGACATCAGCGATCACAACAAGCAAGAGCAGCACCAGGTATTATGAAGTACATTCTCCCARAGAACTACACCATTTGCACAAGTCWTGAATTTGACGGGCATTCCCAGAGTACAGTCTGCAATTGTGTCTTCCTTATACCAGAAAACACAGAATGAAGACCAGAATGGAAAAGGTTGTGGGTTTTCTGAGGCCTAGAAAGACCCATACATCCATGCATCCTAGAATATGTCACCAGGCCAGTAATGAAGAATTGCCCCCTCCTCCTCATGACAGAGCCTGATCGTACTCCAAGACAATCTAAGCAGCACAAACAAGTCAACAGTTTCCAGCCTCACCTGCCAGCTATTGTAATCCTGAATCTTTTCTAGACCAACTCGATGCCATACCATAGCACAGAAAAACTGCTGCTTGGGAAACTGTGCCATTATGATGGGCAAATTCTCTCATATCCCTTTGGCTTGATCTTTTCATGATATCTCTGAACACCAGTGAACCAGACATCCCAYCCAGCCAGCATCCAAGGCTCAGGAAAGCTCCCTATGGAAGTTCACATCCTGCTCAGAGCTTCATAGGCTACCCCAGAGGTCAGGGCATGAAGACACAAGTAGTCACTTCCATGAGCTTGCAGGTAGAGAAAGACACAAAACCCGTTTATACACACAAAGAAGTGTCATTTAACTGAGAGCAGAGCCACAGTCCAGTTTCTCAGGAAAAGTACACGACCACCAATTCATCCCCTCACTGGGAAGTTTTAATATACTTGCTGTTCTAGGTAGTAATATAAAAGGTTATCAGAAAGCTCTTCAAATGTGCTATAATTTGCAACAATTGCTTTTAAGCACCTAAAAAGTCTGGTAGAAAAAAAACAAGCGGGTTAGTAATGGAGTCAGGACAGTTGGGGGACATTTAGGAACAGGACAAATGATTCAGTTTTGTTGTTGTCCAGTCTTCTGTTTTAAAAGTCATCCACAGAGCAGGAAAACAGCACAGTGCTTATGTGCATGTGTGCTTGCAGAGGRAGGATGGCAGTTCTCTAGAAGGATAGTTGCATATTTGTTTTATGAAACACATGGTAAAGCAAGGTAGGATTTAAGTAAGTCAAAAGTGTGAACAACTGGCCAGTTTTCAAAGTAATTAAAAACTCTACACAATAAAATGCAGATGAGACCAATTCTTTAGCAAGCAAGCTTCACTTTTAGCTATGCTGCAATAGGGTCTCAGGTAGTCCCTCCCCACCTTCACCAGCAGGCCACCAGTTAAATAACCCTTGTTCTTTCTAATACAGCAGAGACCAGACAGCAGCACAAGTYAGAGCCAGCTCCAGGACAGCAGGTCAGATGATGCTTGGTCTGTCTGGAGCTCTGAAGGGCAGATTCAAAAGCCTCTGAAGCCTTTCAGTGTCTTTAGTGCTCTAAACCTCAATCATTAAGTTTCTGTAGTAAAGCATGTGAAAACAGCACCACATGCCCCAAAATAACATCACTTGCACTAACCAACACCATCTCAACAGCCTCAGGTCAGGGCACAGAGAGGCTGGCAATATGATTTCTATGTACATCCTCTGAAGACGGAGGGGAAAAAAGGCTTTTAGTATCTAGGGCTTTCAATATAATACTTTTTACTAAGGCTTTAATCTCCAAAATCAATTAAAAAACTCAACAACAACAAAAAACCACTCAAGAGATCCTCTCCCCTGGGCTTCTTTCAGCCTCACAGTCAAGAAAAAAAATTATCTTTCATAATATCATATTGAAAGCATGTATTGCAGATGGCTGTCACTCAGTCATTAAGTGTAGTTTTGCAACTCCACCTGTCGCTCTATGAACCAGGATGATTTGTGCATATTTGGTGCCTGAGCAACATACTGGAGCATCCTGCATCTGCTACAAAAAGCCATTATAGATAAAACAGTCAGATCCCTGATAAGACTCAAAAGGACTGGGAGTGTATTGCCTTCAAAAACATTGTCCTTTTTTTTTTTCTCTCTAAAATAAGTCCTACCCAAACCTGACTCATACTCAAGCAGTCATGCTTGCTTTCATGCTCCAGAGCTCTTCTTGTTGCTGTGACTAAACACACCRTCTTCTCCACAAAACAGGGGTGTAGGAACAGGGAAGAGGGAGAAGTCAACTTTCATAGGAAAGTGTCTCTTTAGTCATGAGCCAAGCAGGCTTTTGTGATCCCCAGATGCAAGACAAGTTGCCAGACTCAGCAGAGCTTTATACAACACCTTAAGCTGAGTCATAAYGGAAATTTTAACTCAGATCGTCACCTTTTGGTACTAGCAGGTGTCACCCCCTGTGTCGTTTGGATGCAATGCTGCAAGACAGCAACATTGAGTCATCCCCTTGTATGTCATGCTGYGACCAGACCTGCTCAAACTACTCTCTGTGGACATATGTCCAATTAGTTTGTGAGTCACCAGTCACAGATATTTACTGGCCTCAACCACTTAGTGAATATTGGTCCATCTACCCCCTGAAGACTTAGAGCCTATTTCTTGCTGTAAGCAACCAATAAAGCCCATTTAGCATTGCCACCAGTCCTTGACTGGAAAACRAAGGAATATAAACCATGAAGGCCGATTTGTACTTCCTTGGCAGGTTTTAGAACAAAGACCTCCCTCAATAATGTTTGCAATATCAGCTGATTTTGTCAAAGGAGCTACTACGACTTCAGCAACACTACTAAAGTAACARGACACCCATACTCTGTAAAACATCCACACAAGATTTTTGAGCATTCYTTTCAAACAGAGCTGCAAGACWGCAGCTTAATTATACTAAGATAAAGGAAAAAATTGGCAGTTAAGCTTCCATTTTCTTGCGTACATCCCTGGTTGGCATTTGATAACACTGTCTGYTGTCTCAAGGCAACATCCCCCCCTGCCCTGCCCAAGGTTTCCTGGAGACCAGCTGCTATGACTAAGCCTCCCATCACGGCCATGTAATCACGGGCTCCCATCAGGGGGTAAAGCTGCTCAGATTGTGGTGGCTGTTGTAACTCCAACTTTCCGCACAGAGCATCTTCGGATGAGTTTCCCAAGCYGCTGAAAGCTCAGCAAAGCAGCTTTTAATGACTTAGCCAGCAGGAGCTGGTSGAGTTTCCCCTCCTTCATCTGAGTGAGATGAATCTCAAGGACCTACACTTGTATGTTGGCTCTGGTGGTTACTAAGGCTTGATCACTAGAAAAGTAGATAAGAGTGCTGGTAATTTCAGGCTGCCCACATGCCCACCAAGCCTCTGAGCATGCTCACGCATACAGAGCAGCATATAGCACACAGCCCTCATACCAATTCCACTTCTTGCCAGTCTGTCCCCATTCAAGCAATGCCATGGGCCCTCAGGGCAACTCAAGTACGGTGTTTAAGTACTGCTGTACTTTTGCCARCAAAGATCAGCCAAGCACAGAAGACAATATGGCAGCAAACAGAGCAAAAGACAACACAGGGAGTATTTTGTTACCACTTTTCCTCTTTTGGTTCAACAGTCACTACAGCACAGAGGGTTTCATTCTGAAGATAACCCTCATGTAGCAGCTKGTATGTACTACTGGTGGTGACAAGACATAGCAAAAATAAACAAAAAMCAACATGCATTTCTAATCCCTAGCACACAGCCCCCAGGCATCACCAGCAGGACTGGAGTAAAGGAAAGTAAATCCTCAATTGAGTCAACAGGACATAAGTGAAATCTGAGCCACGGCAAATGTTAAACCTCTCCACAACTCAATGATGCTAAAGACCTGCTGATTCTGTGTAATTCTACACAAAGGTTGATAGTAAAAGTATCAGCAGTACAGCYTGTTTCACTGAACTAGCAGAGCCAAGAGCGCCGTTTCTCGGTTTGTTACCTCCACCCAAGTGGCAGCCCTTGCTGAGAGCTTGGAGACAAAACGAAAGGTCCCTTTGTGATTGCTACGGAGTATCCTCCAACACTGACCTGCCACACCAGGACAGGCACAGCTTCAGGGGTGGGGAAATAAGGCAGGTTCCTCTTCGGTGCCAGTAAATGACACAGAAGACAGTCCAAGGAGAAGTGCTGTGTTCAGGGGAAACATGATCTTATATTGCTTTTCTCAAATAGATCAGTACTCAACCTACAGAGCCTGCAGAGGCATGCCAATAAATACTATCAGGGTAAGAGATGGTGTTTAGCTACCTTTGTCCCCATACTCAACTAAATTCAAGGGTTTTCTCCCTTTCTCCTGCCCTTCAACTCCTCTYTCAGCAAAAAAACACATTCTCAGAGCTCACCTCACAAAATTCTGGAGTCTAAAACTTCTCTGCTCCCATCAAGTCTGACCTTCCCATCAAGTCCAACCTCAGAGACAAGTGATTAGACAGGGCTRAAGAAAACAAAGTGAAAACACGATTAAATGAACTTAGAAATATCAGTTACCATGATCAGGAGACAGATATATTATCTTCTAAAGATTGGGAGAAAGAGGATGAAAGAGGTGAAGAGAGATAAAAGCCCCTGATATTACAACAAGTAACTATTAGTAGGCCTAGCTAAATTTCCATTATATCCTGAGGCGCTTTATAAAAGGAGAACACGATTTACCACCTTAGAATAATGAGAAAAAAACACACAAAAACAACTGTCCATCAATAKGCCATACTTTGTGGCTCTGCAATGCTCAACATTTGAGTGTCACTTGAATAAAAAAAAAAGACATGAAAGAGGAGGGAAGATGAACCCTGTTTACTAAATATAGGACATCTTGAGAGAAAAAAAATGTATGGAACAAAGATGGTTGTATTCATTCAATCTAGCATAAGCATTTGCTCTATCTAGGGGAACTAATTATGAATGAGAAAATAATAGTTTTTACTATTGGATTTGCTATTAATGGTTTTATTCATTTTTATGAGCAGCATTTGTTAAAATGAAATTCAATTGCATTACTCCACCTAATCTTTAACTTTCATTAATGCCACACGCAGTGCCATTTCCACTAGAGTTCAAACATCTCTGCATTTGCTACGACACGGCAGCATTTGAAAGCCCCCCCAGAGATCTGGGGTCTGATGTATTAAGTGCTGCACAAATACCTACCAAGAAATACTCCTTGTTCCACGAGCAATCAGCTAAATGGGCAAGACGGGCAAAGATAGGGGAGGAAAGGTATCACACTTTTTTTAAGAGAAGCTGAGCCAGTGAGRGGCACATTCATGCTTAGGTGCCTTTAGCAAGAGGCCTCAAGCCATCYTCTAAGAGGTCAAACACAACATGCCTGAGGTCATAAATGCATGAGATCTGCATCTTGTCATTGAAGTAGGATGCTGCCTGCTGAGATATACCTTGACCCAAAGCATTTGAAGGGCAGCTTCAAGTTTAGCTGATGAGAATAGCCTTTGAGAGCCTCTCACCTCAGTCTCAGTTTGGAACGCAGGGTTAGATTCAGCACCTGTGGGATGCATGTTTACAGATCAAGTTCTATTTGCCTTAAAATATGGTTCAAGCAAGTTACTTGACAAAGTTATTGGAGAAAAATGGTTCCAACAAGTTTTTTGCCCATGACCTTGGCCAAAGTCATTGGATTCAAAGGAGATGAAAACATCCTTAGTTGGTGGAATAGGTGTAGTTGCTGTTATATCACCCCATTACTCTCCCTTTACTATATTCACACGGAACTTTCTTAGTCTGACRTGGGGCGAGAGAAGGCCTAACCTGCAGTATCTGTGTTCAAAAACAAACTAGTCCCTAGAGTCACTTTAACATGTGCCTCCCACTAACTTCTCCCTCCTCGTACACACTGCCCAACAAAATGTAAAACCAATCAAGATCTCCAAGACATTTTTCCCTAYGGAAGTAAGGGGAATTTCTCAACACAGGTCAACCCAAAACGAGAGCTTCTTTTCTACCTCCATGGTCTACAATGACATCAATAGCGTGAGGTAACTAACAATACCTAGAAAGGCTCATACTAATACCCAGAAGTCTAATATTAATCAGCCTCACCTTCTTGCAATTACTGGAGGAACGAGAGGCTCTCAGCAAACCCAGCTCTACCCATCAACTCCTCATTCCTGCCTTCTTGTCAACATCATCTCTGTAGGTGTTTCGCTGTCAGCTCTGCACAGTCAGATACTTTACAAATCTAATAAGAGCAAACAACCWATGTCTATGAATGATTAACTGATAATCACAGACATGGCCTCTGCCAAGTTTTTTTGAATGCTGGAACCCAGTTTAGCTTTCYTTCACCCCTGCAACCCACTGTCAAGGCCGACAAATCATGTTAGTGTAAGGAGTAGGTGAAACTCAAAATCCAGCTCATTGTCTGCCATCAAATGGATGCTAAATAATGCAAAGAAATGAAAACAATTTGGTTTGCATGATGGATTATAGGGAAATTGCTCATACCTCCAAAGCGTGGCACTTCCAATCACATCTTTGTTTCATTTGTCAGCAAAGAAATTAAGCTCCTCTCTTGGCACAGGGCCTGTACTGTCCTAATAGCTGCATTTGGCACGTTGCATTGCATTGCAGTATTTCTTGCCCCACTTTGACACACCACCTTTCCCCACTGAAGCTGCCAAGCAGCGTCAGTCTGGGACTAGCAGCATGAGGTTCAGCTCCAGCTTTGCACCCTGCAGCATCTCAGCCTTTCCCCAAGGCAGCTCTTCCACCTACATGTACTAAACCCCAAATCACACTCATTGCCATCAGCACAAAGTACCTGCAGCCTTGGAAAAGTGAAAAGGACACTGACCACCTGAGGATTTGCAGTCCCCTTCAGGATGCCCTTCCCAAGTTTGGATCCCCTTTGCTCACCCCAGAATAATTATACAATTTGAAACAGAAACTGTGACCTTCAGATTGTAAAGGACTATCAGTAACTGCCTCACACATGAAAAAGCACAAGATAAGAGGCACAGTTATGGCAATAAACAGCAGAAAAGTCCCACTGGCATAAAAATACTTATGTACCCCTCAGCTCCTAAAATACAGGAACAAAAGGGATATCCTAGTCCTGGACTCTATGACAGGCRGTTGCTCTGTAAAATGCTTTGAATTAATCTAGTGAGCTTCATTTTAAAAACAAGTTCTGATTTTTGCCCCCAGCATTCCCATTATGAAAGGCTGTYTCAGAACATCGCTGTTCCGACAGTCAGAAACTTTCTTTCAATTTCCTGCCTAATTTATGCCCGGCCAGTTTTATACTCGTGTTGTTACATCAATGTCGTTCTTTAGTTTAAAGAGTTTCCTTCCCTCCTGATGTTTGCTTCACAATGATGTATAAACTGAGCTGTCACACAAGACACGTTTAACCTAGTTTTACCATCAAGAGATAAAGAGTTTATCTAATTATAGATGGATTTTTACTCCTCAAGGAAGAGGCTGTGGTTTTGTATTTTGCTTAATTATAGAAGTGTACAGCAGAAAGGCATTGCACAGGATCAGAGGCAGAATCAAATATACTTAAATAACTATTTGTCCTAGTAGTTGCTTGTCTAGCCCATTCCCGAAATCCACTGAGAAAGGGGATGCCACAGCCTCCCTAAGCAGTCTGCTTCAGTGCKTTACCTCCTCTGGCAATTAGCTTTTCTATTACCCAACTTAAATCAGCACTAAAAATTCAAACAATTTCCTTCTCTTCCACCAGTGACCATGAAAAACAGCTGTAAGCAGCCTTTTCATAAGCACTATTTATGTGTTGGAAGGCTTTCCATATCCCATTTCCATCCTTTCTCTCCTAAAATAAACAAATTCAGTGTCTTCAACCTTGGTATAYAGGCCTTGTTTGCTTAACCTTTTATCACTCACTGGGTTTTTTTTTCCTTTTTTTTCCAGGATACTCTGTGCAATTTTTATAAATGGATGTAGACAAAGTTTCACATCCGTTCCGGACACCCACACTTGGCTGAAGCTCTGCCAGCCCGAAGCAGATTGTAATAATTGCTTCTTATATCTGGCATACAGCACTCTTGTTAATACAGTGCCGGATACAATGAGCTGTTTTGCAGCAGCGGCGCAGGGTTGATTCATATTCTACTTGTGAACCAGTGCAACCTCCAGGTCCCCTCCTGCCGTACCGCTGCCTCATCACATATTCCCTGTTTTGTGTTTGTGTGCTCAGTTCCGCCTGCCTAAGAGGAGCGCTTCATGCTTGTCTTAATTTCATCTTTTTTTCCTGCTTTCAAGCCAGATGGTTTGTAAGAATCCTTGTAAACGTTGAGCCTGTCTAGTGGYGTCCCATATTTATCCACCACGGTGATGAGGTAGCATTGAAGACCTGCAGTGACAGCACAGATACGATGCCCCCCAGCCCAGAAGCATGCACCCTCCCACACAGTTCAGCCAGCTCACAGCAGATAGAGGGGGGGCATCTCCACTACTTTACTCATAAATATGCAGGTAAAGTTCTCATAGTCCCGACTTTTAGAGACAGATGCTCCCAAAAGGGCACTTTCAACCTTGTCCTGAGGAAACCCCTACTATRACATGACCCTTCTACAAGACCTGTYTTTCAGAATGAGCTCAACAACAGATTTAAAATGAAACATAAGGCAGGTTAAGGCTTGGACTGGTCTAAAATGGCCACGGCTTGTCAACTCTCCTGGGAAGGACTATGTCAGTGAGGGTGTTAGGGGCTATGTAATTGCATCCATTGACCAGGGAGAATCAATCCCTTGCCCATGTTCTATGTCGAGGCCTTTGGTGCCCAGCAGTGTCAGGGCCTTCCCAAGAGGTTCTAGGCTGGTAACAACCCAACGATAAGAAATAAACCTGAGAGCAGCTGAGCACAGGTGTTCTCCAGACTCACATCTCCATCAGCAGAAGTGCTGGGGTAAATGAAGAAAAGTGAAATTTGGAGCACTGCTGCTCCTTGTTAGAGTGTGATCCTTGAGGATTTGTCTGGAAAGCTGCTCCCAAGCATGACCGTGGGCAGAATGCTAATTCCAAGCGCAGGGCTCCAGCCCGTTGGGCTTTCCGAATGGCATTTCCCATGCTCGCTCAAGCAAGCCAGAGCAACCCCCTTCTCCCGCCTGCTCTCATTCACACGTCTGCTCCCCATTCACACAAACGTGGGGCAGGATCTTTCCTGCTTACTGGAGGTGTGAAGCCAATGTAAATTACTTTCCCTTTTGCATTGAGGGAAAGTCTTATTATCAACCTGTCAGATCTAGACAGCTGCCAAGACGCTATAGAAGAAGAATTAAATCAGGCTCAATCTCTACAGATTCTCCTCCCTCCTGAGGGGCCCCCATGCAGGGTGCTCTGGCCTTTGCCAGCAGCAACATATCAGCTTTTCTTTTACCCCATCACCTCAGTAGAGCCATGTGGGTTATAACTAAGCRAGCAGGGGAGACTGCAGCAGCATAAAACTTAGTCCACTATCATCAAACACTGGGTCATAAGAAAATTGTTTCCCAGGCTTTCAGCCAGACACATCTCACAATGAAATCACAGAGGAATTATTTGGTTTCATCCTTGAAAAGCAGAAACCTTCAATATTGGAAACTGGTGCTTAGTAGAGTCCAGCAAGGGTCCCAAAGCAGTTTGGGAGCCAGCAAAGAAGGCTGTACCCTTCACAGATCAAAGAGAGGAGGGGAAAAAGSCATTTTCCAAGACAGAACAAGATTATCTTAGTTGCAATCCAGCCAAAAGTCTGAAAGAAAACCCTTCTTCCCTCTCCAGCTTGCTTCATTTTCTCCGTATGTAATGGACTCAACATCAAAGTAGCTCTGGCACCAGCATGGCAGTAGTCAAATTAGTTATTACTAAGACACCAGTTTCTGTGTGACGCCAATTTTCTGCTCTCCCCAGCACTGTGTAGCACCAGGCCTGCTCCTGGTGTGAGGACTGATGAGCTCACATGCCATAGATATAATGCTGGTATTTGAACACATGTGAAATGCAGCAACATGAAGTTCTAATAACAATTTGGATTTTATTTTTAACTTAAAAATTCCAATAGGGAAGAAAGACCTAATGCATACAAATGAGTAGCTCCTCAGACTCCTTCTCACCTCACTTTCTTGCTCCAAGGCCTCTCTTGCCTGCCTGCCACCAGAAACAAGCTGTGCTGTGGATTTGATTTAATGTGGTGACAAAGCAGTTTGCTCTCTGAGCTTGGAGCCCCCTGGGTATTCCCTGCTCTGCAAGGTTTCACCTACTTTGTGTCAGCCTTGACCTAATTCACAGCGAGGTCACTTCGGTGCATGAGCCAAGCAAGAGAAACTCTACTGCTCTTTCAAAGGCATTTCCAAGCATTTCCAAAGAGACTGGCCTGAGGATCAGTAGTGTTGAGCTCACAATCCACAGTGAAAGACCCTGCATGATCCCACCCACTCAGCAAACAGCAGCACACAGATGAGCGCAGAATTCACATCTAGATTTTTAACAAATTGCCACATCAAGTCCTACAGGARAAGGTTTCTTAAATGGGATGCATGAGCTCTCTCAAACACCAGGCCAAGTTCTAAGCCCATAGGGAGAGCAAATGTATTCTGTGCCAGCTCCCAGCAAGCCAAAGGAAAGGGAAGAAGCAACAACTATAAGGATTGTAGGTACCCCTTGCAAGCAATATTGTGAAAGACTTAGGTGAAAGATAAAGGAGTCTACAAAATAAAGCTACAGTTGTTTTGAATGCAAGCTGCATTTTTGTGCTATGGATCTTGGAAAAAAAAGTGTCAGCAAATCCTCCTCTTCATCTTCTTGAAGATGGGCAACTTATCCATTCCTGGCATGGGGAAGACCAAAGGCAGGAGATGCTTTCCCTGCTATCCTACATTACTACTGCTCTGAAAAAGCCAGATGTGGTCAGCTGAGGGGCTTGCAATGGCACCTCTGTATACCATGGATGCACAAGCAGACAGAGAAAGCATGATTTCAGCACACATCACAGCAGCAAATCCACTTCACACACCATTCCTCCTCCCCTCATTCTACAGCCATCTGAGGCCACCTCAGCATCTCCTCTTCCCCTAGAGGAACMACCTCATCTTTCCTCAGATCATGAAAGCCTTAGACACAAAAGTGTCAGAAACAGAAGTAACATGGACATAACAAGCAGTGTTTGGGGAAGATGATTTGTTCTCTCAGAACAGTCAAAAGGTAATTTACCACCAACAGCTCATCTGACAGGAAGGGAAAGCTGTTGTCTGCACATCCCTGGACCCCAGTGGTGTTCCTCACTACCTTTACAGCAGAAACACTGACTGCAGCTCCATGGGGGAAGGTTTTATAAAAAAGTCAGAAGCTGTGAAGAAAGTGGAAATAAGGAGCTAGAGTTCCTCTTTTCCYCCTCCTTTCCATCCCATTCCCAGAGCCAACAAGCTGGCAGGCAGGTATGCAGGATCACAACTGCATTAACTAGCTCTTGCACAAATCACAGACATGCACGCKCTCACTCCCATGGAAACATGCTCCTGGTCTACCCCAATGATTTGCCTCATGCAGAACTGACACATTTTAAGATCTAATTATTATTGCAAAGCCCTAAACATCACAGAGCAGGCTCTCAGCCTTTGCTCATCAGTGCCCAACTGCTCCCACTGATCTCTCCTCTCMGAGCAACAGTTCATTAGCTGTAAGAACAATCTGTCATTTTGAGATGGGAAACTAACAGACCAGAGRATCTTCAGCCCAGGATTTGAAATCATCCTGCCAGAGGCTCAGAGTTGATTCCCAAATTCAACTCTGTGACATTCTAGGTATTTGGACCACAGCCTCACACAAGCCACAAGAGACCCCAGTTCTTGCCAGTCAGTTCATGGCCTTGGTCACCATTCCTGCTGAGAATTTAAATGAACTTGAAATAGAATCTTGCAGCTGAGGTCCTATGTAGATTTAAAAAAATCTTGCCTTCATTTGTTACATTCTGCACAGAAATAGTCTATCCTGAAAGTCCTGCTGCCAGGATGCCCAAGCCTGTTTCACAGCCATGCTCTGGGACAGAAGTCAGTTTGTCATAGAAGAGGGAAGCCAAAATATTTTGAATTTCTCCACACAGAGAACAGTTGCTGTTCCCATCTAGTTGGCCAGACTAGGAGTGTCAGCAAAGAGAGTACAGTTTTTTCAGCCCTAGTCTAAGAGAAGGTTCTCCTGTGCCAGCGTGCACTTGGGAGTCTCCAAGAYATCAGCCCCCATCCAAGCTGGCTTCATGCGTCTCCAAAATCACYCTACACACCTTGCCAGCAGAGCCTGCCACTAATCCCTAGAAAACAACCCTCTAAGAGCTAAAAATAGTGTATTTTTTTTTTCTTAAAAAAAAACCCCTAAGTTTATGCATGTCTGAACTATTAGGTCTCTACTTCAGAGCTCCCTTCAAACTGGTTTTTCATTTGACTGCTTCCACACACATGGGTGATGGCAAAGACTGGTATATTCAGACAGCGCCTGCAAGTTAAGTGGGGCAAGAGCCTTTTAAACTACAAAGCAGCATGAAGGTCRTGAGCAGAGACTTGTGYAGTCAGTTGGCAGCTCACAGATGAGCAATCCTGTMTGGGGAAAAAAGCAGCCAGCATAACCAACCACCAAGAGATAAGTAGGTGGGCATTTGAGCAGAGCGAGTTCAGATCCCTTTTCCCTAGTAAACCCTTCATTTTCAAATGGTCAAGGGCAGCACCGAGATCTTCATAGCAAGATTTAGCGTTGCAGAAATTCCTTCCTTGGAACTCTGGGAATCGAGGACAATATAAAACTTCTATCTTAACACATGGCAGTAATAATTCCTACCTATATGACTGTTCTCTTTAAGAGTCCTGCCCATTAAGGGCCTTCCATAATCTTGCCAAAAGCTTTCTTATTTTTGGAAGCAAGGAATTAATCTTCTACCTCCACTGCATTTAACCTTTTCCAGTATGGAAGGGGAATGAGACCAAAAGGTGAAGAATATTTGCACAGAAATCAGTGTTTGCCCCAGTGACAAAATTGCACTAGAGCAACTTAWAACCACTCTTGTAATCACCATAAAAAGAACTTTGTGACCACCATCTCCATTAGGGTCATACCAGCTTCCATTGATCTTAAATCACAGGTCTCAATTTTATCAGAAACTGAATCAAAAAAAGCACCCGATCTGCAACARAAACATCTTCACATTCAGTTGCCAGAATCCAACTCAAATCTCTGAGATCTTACAGTCTCACTAAAAAAATCTCACCTTATCTGTTACATATGTTCCTTTACAGTGCTTAGATCCAACCCCTCAAAGAKGTTGACTAGAACAACCCCATATTCTTGTGTAACATTTCTGATTTTGATTAGAGCTCAAACATTAAAAAAAGGAAAGAATTTCAGTTTTGGTTTGACTGGGTAAAAAGCTCTGGTTGATTTAATTTTAACCCAAGAGCATATTTCATCTCTAATCTGTTCTTCATCCTTACACCTATTATATAGATATAAAAAAACTGAAGGTCTTACATTTGCAGGCCAGCCCTACACAAGCTCAAAAGACTTTAAGCCAGAGATGTGCGTTTTATTTCTATATAYATTGATAGTTGTGCCTTTCAGCACCTTTAATCAACACCATGATGCTACAATAACAATTRTAAATTAAAAATGTTTTTGAAATCGGACCTGGCTTCCCTGTGATAAAAAGTCGTAAGTTCTAAAAGGAGAAGACAGACACATTATATAGTTACTATCAAAAAGACAATCTCTCTAGCTCAGCAGTCCTGTTTTTTATCACAYATCCACAGCTCACAAGATAGTAATCAATTAAGCATTTTCCTAAAGTACTTTGAATGTGAACATCTGGAAATGAGATTCAATTGTCCAGAACTAGCTGCCTGCTAATTAACATTCTTCCAAATGGCTCTTCTATCAAGGTGTCCCTCCCATCTTACCAGCCATTCACCCTGGCTYGGATTCACTACCAAGTAGTCCTTTACCTCCCAGCACAAGACTCAATACAGGAGCAAAGGATACATAAATCTTATTTAAACACTCTCCCCAGCACATACACCATGGCTCTTCATGAAAAACACCACCATGCTCCAGCAAAAGCAGCACAGGAAGAAACATTCTAGGAAATGGATATCACATGTGTAGGAAAAGTATAAGAAGGATGGATTTACCTCCAGCCCTAATACCAGCATTTTACAAGTTTCTCAAAGGGCCTTGCTCTCCAGGGGCTTTTGAATGCAACTCAGACAAACTTTGTGATCACTAGTCAGGTCAAGTCCTATGTCTTTATCCAGCTTATGTATCCAAGATTAAGTTCTTCAAGCATAGGCTGGCATCTATGTAAATGCTCCAGGCATAGCTGTTGATTGCAGCTTATTAATTCAGCCCTAAAAGCAYTTCCAAATTAAAYTGCAAATATTTCACTCTCACCCTGRCTGGTAGGCAGCATGGGATTCTTGATGTCTTGTTTCAAAGAAACCTCGCTTTCTAGTTATATGGAAATGCAATAGCTAGWCTAGAGTGAGTACATAGACTCCCTACCAAGTCAGGATGTATTCTTAGATATTGGTAGCCTACATGCTACGTACTAATAGTGAAAAGCTGAATGCCTTCACCAAAGAAACCTTGGCCACTTCTCAGTTTTTACAGTATTTTCCTATCCATGTTCTGCTCCAAGCCACCTCCCACAGCAAGTCTGTGCATTAGCTCAGACTCCAGACCAGCTTCACAAGTCATTCCCATGTTTTCCTAAGCATTCTCAAGGCTGTGGAGGCATGACATTGACCTCTTGGAAAATACAGCCCAGTGCCTGAGGGTCTGTGCATGGCTTCCTTATCTGAATCCTGCCAAGTTACATTCAATTTGCACTTAAACATGAGAGAAAACAAAACATGATCCTTTCATATCCAGCTTTCTTATTTGCTTCCAATATAACTTGATCATCCAGAGGAATTTCAGTTGTTACAACTCCTTTTCTCCTCTGCAACTGAGGTCAAATCCTGTCACTGAGCTCTGCTAAATTTACTGCACTATTAGCTCCCCTCCCCTTCTCTTTTCCCTCTGGCTGGAGAAATGGGCAGTTTGGGGAAGAAAGTGGCCAGTAGGCCTTACCCATATGGGTCAAGGGCTTGCGGCTTTGGACCCAGTGCAGAACAGCTTCCACATTACATATGAAGAGATCTTCATGGGCAACAGCACATTTGACTAGGCACTTCCGTCCTTACTTAATTCAGGGCAACTTCAGTTTTAAATAAGCATCTTCAGCATGGAAAAATTTCAAGTTTACTGCTCCAAAGGGACACATTAGGCAGCAAGTGGGAGGAAACAACTCTGCAGTAAGGACATAGGATTCTCCTTTTCCATCACCTTCCTTTTCACCTTATCTCAATCCCACCCCTTCTTAGTTGTGCACTTCCCAATTCCAAAAGAGGAAATGAGTTARCAAGTCTCCTATTGCTGCTACTCAAGAAGTTCAGCCCTCTCGTTCCCTATTACATTTATTAACCRTCGTTATCATCCCAATGTCTCAGAGCTGAGGAAAATGGTTGAACTGAGAGGAAAAGCCCAGTGCAAGGGAAGACTCCKGAGATCTTCAAACCCTGCCTGGATGCCACCCCATGCCATGTGCTCTAGGTGTCCCTGCTRGAGCAGAGGGGTGGGACTAGAGGTCCCTTCCAACCCTAACGATTCKGCAATTCTGTGAAACAYTGTGAGCAGGGCCAAGGGTAAACACTGGAGTAGGGCCGAGGTAAAGGGAGGTTAAAAAAAGGCAGGTTAGGAGTGATAAAATTAGTAGAATCTCTTTATGTTATAGACATCTTAGATTTAAGATAGAAATGCCCTTTATTTTCTGGATTATCAGAGATGCTGGGACATCTGGATGAGGATGATCAGGGGCCTGGGACATCTGCCCTGTAAACAAAGACTTGGAGACTTGGGTCTTTTCAGCCTGGAGAAGAGAAGGCMGAGAGGAGACCTGATCAGTGTTTAAAAGTACTTTAAGGGAGGGAGTAAGGAGGATGGGATCAGCCTCTTCTCAGTGGTGGCCAGTGATAGAACTAGAGGAAATGGCCAAAAATTGAGGCATCAAAAGTTCCACAGGAACTTGAGAAAGAATTTCTTAACASTGAGGGTGACAGAGCATTGGAATAGGTTGCCTAGAGAGGTGCTGGAGTCTCCTTCTCTGGAGATCTTCAAAATCCACTTGGACACCACCCTGTGCCACATGCTCTAGGRGACCCTGCATGTGCAGGGGGGTTGGACCAGATGACCTCTAGGTCCCTTCCAACCTTAAGCATTCTATGATTCYAAGTGCCAAGCTGGGAACAATTCAGGGTCACTCAAGGGAGAAAAGGGCCAAAGCTTTAGAGGAAAAAATGTCAACTGCAGCGTTGCTTCAGAGCACTGGGGGAGGAAGGTGGTGTGGATTTGATGACATAGGTCCTGCCTTCTTGTGTGACCATTGTCTTGGTGATATAGAGGGTCACAGCTTCTTATTTGTAGTCTGAAAGGAGCTGAGAAGTCTCAGTACCTAGTTCAAACCCTTCTGGATCCAGGGCAAATCAATTGCCTTTTCTTATCACCTTCAYTGAAGGGCTGATCTTGTCCATGCGGGCATACGTATGTCAAGTAGACTCACAAAGAGCTTTTGATGGTCGGGTGCCAGAAGATGCTTTATATAYACATCCTCCCTCCCTTCTCTCCTCTACAGCCATAGAGACCAGAAACCTAAATATCTGCCAAATTCCATTCACACCCAGATTGGTCAGGAAAAGAAAACATTTTAACAGCTAAGTAAATAACCAATTGCTTTTATCCCCKGCACAACCTAAGCTGCATGGCCTTAACCATGCTTTTGGGTTTAATACTAATGATATGTTCTTGCAGTTTGCAATGAAATAATTACTTACAGTGCCACTCTAGGCTATTATTTAGTCCTTTGGGTCAGCAGGGGATGAGGGAGTCCTCATGTGTTACCAGCTCTCTGTGCCTGTGTTGCTCATGCAGTGACCAACTCCTCCCATAACAACTGAGCTGAGAATTAATGAGAAATATCAGCATCAGTCAGACAGAGGAGGAGAGGCCATAAGCTTGCAACACTTCCTGCCCTCACATACCCCTTGCAAATGTAATCCCACCAACAGAAGCAGAGATGGACAAGAAACAATATTATCACATATCCTCCAAATGTGTTTTTTCCTTACAAGTTCAGTCTAGAGAGCAACAGGGACCCAGTGTGACATGCAGGGCAGAGCATGAAGCTCAGCTCTTCATAGCAGCTGTAAGATATCCTGCCTGAACGCAGTCTCCAGTGGGAGACAGACACATCATGTAACCAGCCACGTGGTGTTAATTGGTCCCTTGCTAACAAGCCTCAGCAGAGGGTCAAAGCTTGGATGGGTAATGGAAAATCATCACTTCCGCATCGCTCTGAAGATACATCCCCTTCCAGATGAGGGTGAGAAGCCCAGGCTTTGCTGGCAGCCCTATAGCCATTCCTAGAACTCACAGTACTAGAGACCAGGCAAGCCCAAACATTCCCATAACTGCCAGTACTTCCATAGATCTCCAGTCTCAGCAAGCAGGAAGGAGGCAGCAAGCAGCTAAACATAGTGGCTATTTTTAACCTGGGTTTATTTCTTAGAGAAGAAATTATTCATAACCTGTATCCGATGCGCTGCATGCGTACAAGACAAGCTTGGCTGCAAGCGCTCATTAATGGAGCTGCCAGCTCTCTCCTTYCTGTGCTGGGAAGCAAAGCCTCCTCACTCCATCTTACACAGCACTGGGGAAACTCTTGAGTGGTGAAATTACCTATCTCATGCCTACCTGGCACACATTGACCATGGTAGGAGAGGAGGCAGCACTACAATTCCAGTGTGAGCTGCTGATACCCCATCTCATCCCTGTGCATATTCCAAGCCAGCCTTATGGCCTTCTTGGAATCTTGTGCTTCTCTTGTTCCCTGGAGCCACCTTCTTGCTCCTCACCTTGTGGACATGCTGGGTCAACACCTACCTGGGAGACCCTTTCTGAAATGGGGACATTAACTTAGCCTGTGGCAACAGCCAGTCTTTTCTCTGGCGAGGGAGAAGCCACAGTGCACTTGGAAAGTCTTTCCTTACAGCCCCCTCACTTCTAGCACTTGTACCCTTTGTGACACAATGGCAAAGGGCTTTTGTCCCAGCAAGGGCACAGGTCACTAATTGGCAGTCTTGGTAACTGGGTTTAGAAGGCAATATTTAGCTTTCAGACTTTTTCWTCCTTTTGAGTCTACTTTTACAAAGTACATGCTCAAGGTTTTTCAATACCGAAAGCAAGACAACTGTAAGGATCATCTATCTGACCCCACACTTACCTGTTGAAGTAAAAATCCATCCACTGGGCCTTCACTGAGCTCAGTGAAGCTTCTTGTGGAGCTGGAACTCCTCTTTCAGAAAAACAATCTCAACTTGATTTATTGGATTTAAGTAACACAGCTCCAGCCATATCCCTTAGGTAACTGCTCCAGGGGTTTATCAGCCTGATGTTAACAAAAATCCACCTTTCTTCACCATTGGAAATCAATGTTGGACAGATACTGCCCTTGGATCTTCTCACACCCTTCTCCACTTCCCTGAAGCATATTTGAATGGCAGATAGGGCATATTTTCCACAGAGCTGTGAGCAAACTACACCTATCCCCTATGGGCTAAGGCAGTCACAGAACAGGGCACRCACAGCAGATACACAAACTGCTTCRGGCTCAGCAGTCATTTCCACTGCTGTCCTGTTGGAAGGGTCCCACTGCCTGTCCCTACAGCCAGGCGGCTGCTCTCTGCCAGCACAGAGCTGCCACTTGCACTGACCTCATGCTAAGAGCTCTTCCACATGCTAAACACAAAGAGCAGGACAACAAGAGCTTTTGGCACGCAGTAGCCTGGTGCTCTCACTGCTTTGCAAGCTCCAGTGTGACTGAAACACCATTTTAAAAAATAATAATCCAGTCCATTTAAACTGAACAGTTCATTTAARCTAAGGTTTAGACTGGAAATCTCCCAGTCCCTTGGGACAGGCGTTGCCATTTGGGCTAGAAGAGAAGRAGAGGCCAAAGCTCAGAAGTCATACAGAATACTTAGTCTCTGKGCTTAGCTCATAAGCAGTCACAGACCATGTTTCTAGATTGCTGCTCAAGGGCTTCCAGGGATCCCCACACCACCTCTGAAAGCTTGCAGAGAGAAATGAGAAGAGCAAACAGAGGCAGGAGGTCTGGAATAAAGATCTCACTGGCTACTATGGAACCCACAAGGTCCCCAGCCATGAGGACAGTGACTGCAGTGACCACAGGACAAGGCATCCCAGGCACAGAGGGGCAGCACAGGCCCTTTCCCAACACACACACAAAAAAACAAACAAAAAAAACAGGAAAAAAAGTTTACCCCTCAGCCAAAACCACACGTCAGCAAAGAAGGCAGGAACAACCTTATCTACCTATGAAAAGCATTTAGAGAAGGRAAAAGAAAAAAATCAAGTACCTGATCAAGCCATAGCTTTTGCTAGTTGCTCACACAGAACTTCAYACACAGCCTCTTTCCAAATGAAAAGCTAACACTAAAGAGACAGAAAACATTTCAGGTAACACAGRAAACAGCTGCTTCAAGCAGACCAGGGCCAGTTACACAGCTTGCAACTCAAGTCAGCCAGAGCTTACAAAACAAGCAAGSAAACAAAATAAGAAAAAAAAATCCCCAGAAAAGCAAAAAGATCCTTTCTTTTCTTACCAGTTCTAAAAGAAACTTCTCACCACCCCCAGGCTCTTAAAAACGCAGGGGAAATTAAGGCCTTAGATTAGCTAATGCCCTTCAGCTGAGCCACTTGGCTCCTGTGGACGTCCCTGCACTGAGGCCAGCAGCTGTGTGTCCCCCTGCCCGCCCAGGTAGGGTTCAGGCCTACTCACTGGATGTGTTTCCTGAGCTCTGTCACTCCACGATTACACTATATATTGAGCCAGAATGTAAATAGAAAGCCTAAGGTRAAGCAAATTATAATTAAAATCTACCTGTATCAGGATGTTTGAGAAAACTCTCCCCTCTTCCCTTCTTTAGAAGGGGATATATATACTGTGCATATGCACCTCCATCCTTCCCATGGCTCTCAGTCCCACATTGCTAGCCTGAAACTGTTTTTCCTAAAAAGAAATATGAGGAAAATCCTTTTATATAAAAAAAAAAACGGACAGAGCAATCTCCATATGAATCCATAAAACATGATTTTATTACTCCCCCATCTGCTTTCCCACCGGATGGCACATATTTGCAAAACAGCCCTTGGAGGGAAGGGAAAAGAGGGAAAGAAAGTTGCCGTGAAGAAATCCAAAGTGATGGGAAGATCTTAGGGTAGCTGTTGTAATTTATAATCAGCCCATTAAATACGGAACACTAATGCACAGCTGCTGAGAAAACTTGTCCAATATGTTTCTCCAACAGTAAAAAAGGCCTCTGAGGTCATCTTGGCGCCCATGTTATGCTACAAAGAAATTGTCTAATTGCAGAACCTTGTGTAGGCTTCAGTATTAGCCTCTCTCCCTCCCAGCAGCTAAGCAACACAGCTCTCCTGCCTAAAAGGCCTGGAGCAAATGAAAATGGATCAAGAAATGCAACATGGATAGTTTTTGCTATTGATCCTAGGTTTATACTGAAAACTATCTTTCTTTCCCCTCCCCTGAGTAGAGGCACACAGTAGGGCTCACCCTAGGACTCACCTCATGCCTTCCGAACTCCCTCCTCCCATGCAAGTTACCAGTCTCTGCTGTTTAAACTCTAGGTCATTTTGTTCACCTTGAACTTGCAATTCCTCTGGCCCATGTTTTCCCATGGTTTCAAGGTGCTCAATGACTTGTGATTCAGACAGACCTTGGTTCTGCAGATAAAAGCTTAGAGGCTTCAAAGAGGTCCCAGCCAAGAGAGGACACAGCCCAGAAAAGCATTTCAGTGTTTGGGAAGAGCAAATGCAGGAGAGTCCTGCCTCTAGCTTGTCATTTAATTCCTGCTTGGAGAGGACTAGATGCTAGTTCAGACAGCTCACAGGCTGGTTGCTGATCAATGCCATTTCCAAGGCATTTTGGTATCACTGGAGAAGCCACAATGCTTGGAAGGAAGCTTGGAGAGAAGACAAGGGAGACCCGGGAGCAGGAGTTTCTCAGGCAACCTTCTGGTTTCTAAAGAGTCATCACCACCAGCTAAAACAAAATGATTCCTGTCTCAGAAGTCCACGATGTACCTCAAGCCTGAGGCAATGCACAAATGGCCCCAAACTGACAACCAGATCCCARGAGGGGAAAAGAGCAAAGAGAGCTATGAGTTTCCACCCTCAGTGGTCTATGGCTGAAATTTCCCCAGCTTTCACTTTACTAAGCCTCAATGCCTGAAATCTGGGTGTGAAATCAGTCTCATCACTTTGCTTTTAACTTCCACAACCTGCCTGGCTCCCACCTAACCTAGAAACCTTGCTGCCTCTCTCAAAATTTGGCACAGATAACCCAAATCTGGGCTTCAGGCTAAGCGAACATTTTGTAAAGTGCTCAGCAAGGCTGGCCTGAGTTCCAGTTTGCAGATGATTTGTTTTCTGTGGGAAGAGACCAGCCAAACTCACCCACACAGGCTGAAGGCTGGTTGCTCAGCTAGAGGGAAGTTCATGCTGAAATACTCTCCCCGTGCTTGAGGTCATKAGAAGTTTGGGTTTGCTCAGATAAATCTGTATCTAGTTGTTGACAATCATTGTAGGCAATGAATTGTAGGCGGAAGATGGACCTTCAAGTTTTTGTTGCAAGCATATTAAATAAATKTAATGAATTATAGAATCTTTTTGCGCACTAGATACTATTATAACATGGCCCTCTGTCATGCTAAGTTCCTTAGTAACCTCCCAGAAGCCTCTGCACAAAACCAAAAATGCCAACAACCTTTGAACCCTTGTTAATGCAGACTGTGCTGAGCTTGTTAATCAGAGGAGGAAAATAATTTATGGCTCAGCAGGCACCAGTCTGTCCAAGAAGCCTTCTCCAATTAAAAGGAAAATGGACACGTCAAAGATAAGGCAAAGGGTTCCCAAGGCATTAAATCTTGTCTAATTAGGAACTGCTAGGAGCCAGTGAGAAGCTGGCTTTGGAAGAGTCTGGAAAAGTGTATGCTAGCAAAAACATATTAGAAAATATAGTCTTTCCAAGGGATCATTTTATGGGAAGACTTAACTAGACTAGCAGTCCGGTTTGGAAGATGCTAGCKCTTCCCCAGCCGAGCTAAGCAACAGCTCATGAAAAGCATTCAGTTGCGTTGGGATAGGTTTTTTTTGTGTGATGCTGATATTAAGAAGAGTTCAAATGATAAATCWACTAGACCACCCCTGAAACCCATTTGTGGTCTCACATTTATATTAAAGTTTCCAGAAYAGTTTTGAATTTTATTTTGCATTATTTTCTTTGTGAGCTTCAAATTTCAGTGTGAGGCCAGTATCCCTATTTTTCCCACACATCTCATTCTTTCCTCATGCTAGACATTCAGGCAGTTTATTTAAGACACCAATAACCTATGGAATGAGTCAGTCTATTAAGTTTTCCTTTTGAAATGCAGCTATAGAGGCTATACATGAAGTGCATTATGTCTGGGGCATTTTCTCTTRTTTCTTGGAAGCAGCTATCGATTTTGTCCTGATAGATATTTGGCTCCATCACTCAGTGAAAGATCATCAAAAACTTCAAGAGAAAAGCATTTCTAATTCTTCACTCTATGAATCAAAATGTCCTCATTTGTATGTCACAGCAAAAATCCCAACAACAAAGTGGCTGGAAAGAYGAGGGTCATTTTAAAGAGACTGGAAGGTGAAAGAGGATTTTGTGTATAAAAAAAAAAAATCCACTTTACAGTGGATCTGAAATATCCATAGGGAGTTTATTAAAGCCAGCAATGTAGCGATTCTATAGCTTTTTGAGGAATACAGAGGATCAGGATTTCAGCCTCTCTCAAGCCTTCACACTTGAAATTGTATTTGTTGCTCACAAAGCTGGCTGCAATTACTGTGTGGAGACATGTTGCATTGTGACCGTCTATGCCATTCCCCACACAACCTCAGGAAATCTAGATGCAAATACAGAATTTTCCCTTTTCTGTGTGAAAAATGCAATTTTCTGTAGAAAATGTGACCCTCAGTACCTAACAGAACAAGTGAAAAAGGTTAGAATGTGACGTTTGAGTCAAAGAACAGACATCCTATGCCTGTTTCTACCAGGCAGGAGTACCAGCTACTCTATTTTCCTTTGTGGCAATCACTTTCTCAAACGCTTTTTTTTCGTGATAGCAGTGGTCTGTCTTTCCCTTCCTCGATCAGATATGTTCAGCTTAGCACAGCGAGGTCATGATAAAACCTATTCACCGCGAAAGTGCCSATTCCTATTTATTAGCAGGAAAAGTCTGCTCGTGTCCTGGCAGATGCAACGTGGAGCAGGACCCCACCAAGCTGGGCCCCGTGCACACCGGCACCCCAGCAAGACGCTGCTCTCCAGAGCCCGCTCAGGCACCGACAGGGTTTCAAAGTCCCAAGGTCTGATTCAATACGAGAGCTCACCTCAGTTCATATGTGCACTCCAAGAGTTAAAGGCAGCAGTTTACTTGTGCTTCTCAATTTCTGTATTATTCACACCTCAACAAATCTTGTTTCATTACATTTTTGGGAACTGCAATGGTAATTTTGGTGATTAACTTTAAATTGGGGATAATACACGAGGAGACATTAACATAATGTCAAAACAATTTTGTACAATTGTTACTTAACCTCGGTCAAATCCATTTCCACCCCCAGCGTCCTCCCAAATGGACCTTTATTAATATGACATAGACAAACACAAGAGAACCCTGGGCTCTATGCAGGGAAATGATTAAACAAGAACACTTATCAAAAATGATCACGCAGGGTAACAAGGCAGCAGGGCAAATCTCTGAATTCTCATATTCTCAAGGCTGCATCTGGCCGTTGGAGGAACTACATGAATGAGCCCTTGACAGGATGCTTGGAAAAAGTGTTATAAATTGTCTTGCCTGGGTGACAATTAGTGGATGCTCAGCAGTAGGACACTTACCTTCTTGCATTTATTATACACAGGTGACTTGAAACCGGACGGACAGGTATTAATTAATGTGGAGACTAAAGATCTTTATTTCTGTCCTAACACTATAGCTAGATCCATCTTTTAGGGCTGGACAGGAATTCAGCCTCTGTGGCCTCTTCAGTCAATGAACTTTCTCTGGGAGTGACCAGAAAAAAAAGAGACAAAAAGGAGGTCTCATGGTGATGTGTCAGGGACACATCGATGCCTCGGACAGCCCGGGGATATTTTTACTGTCACGAYGTCTGCTGGACAGCCTAGCTTGCCCTTCACTGCAGGACACTGCTCACGCGGGCGCTGTTCACGGCTGAGCAGCAGCCACATTCGCATTCATGTGTTGGAATCGTTAAGAGAATCCTCCTGGGCTTTAATCTCATTAACTGCCAGGGCAAAGCTAAAGCCTTCAGCCAGATGTCCAGCATCCCATCGCTCTCCATACGCCAGCAGCGGAGCCTCTTTGCAGTCAGCAGGTCTCCCCTTGGCACCGAGGGCTGCGGGAAACAGGGGCCGGGCTGCGAGGGCGCTGGGCTGGCCAGGACCGTGCAGGGGGCTGCCAGCCCTGTCACCTACCTCACACTTGTATCTGCAGTGAGAACCACTCCAAAAGCACACTAGCAAAACCTGGAAATTGCCTGGAAATTTGTGGCTCTGATTTCCAACTGGGACTATTAAGAGAAAATACAGGGTAAATGGAAAAAGCCTAATTTGTCAACAGAGTGGGTTTTATTGTGAGTGCAGCCATAGGGATTAATGYGGTGGCAGAGGAAAACGCTCTGCTCTGCCTGAGACGTGGCTGAGATGCAGCCCTTTGGTGCAGGAGTCACTGTGGAGGGGGAAAAAGGGACAGATAACTTTGCAGGAGATGGAAGATATCCYGGAGCTGTCAGTAACGCTAAGATTTGGAAAGGAGAACAGCCAGCCTGGAAATGAGGAAGCTGGTACAGGTAGGTCTTTGTTTCTSTAAGGCCAAAGTGCTCTTAGCTACAAAAAAGCATTTTTTACTGCTGCTTCRGACTATCAACAGTTTATCTTCTGGCTGCCGGCAGCAAGGGCTACGTGGAGGGTGCACRCTCAAGGCATCTTATCACAGTCAATAAGTTTGTTTTGCAGGGTTTGAGCWTTTGTAAGGGATAAGTCCTTTTATAGCCCTAAATCAATGTATACCGCTATTTGTAAGGCACAAGATTTTGATACTTCAGTATTYCTCTCTGCAGTAAGTGCTTCTGACCAGAGAGGATGGACGTCAGTTTGCACAGTCCTCTGGGGATGGAAACGCTCCCCATAACCTCTGCTTGCTGCAATGCTTTGGTGGTGCTGCCGGTCTGGCCAGGTCGGGGCTAAGGAGAAGTTCCCACCACACCATGACACTCATTTCCAGCATGTCCCTGCAGGYTTACAAGTTCAAAAATGCTTTGTCCCATAAAGTATATCCAGCCCTATGTGCCCAGCCAGGAATACTTGGCTTCCTAAGAATAACTGAATGAAATAATGCCCTTGGAATTACTGGGAATGGATCGACCGATCACTCCCTGGAACTGAGTTCACTTGCAAGAGCCTTCATTTAGATACCCCAAGACTGAAGTGATTATGATACCAATGATTGCTTTTGACACTGTTGACTTAAATTCTTCCTGACATTTGTTTCTGAAGTGTAAGGGAAAGAACGAAAGGAAGAAAGGAAGAATAACCTTGCTCCATATTTTCTTTGGAAAGCTTTTTTTTTTTTCCGTCTTAGTTCATGTATTTGTTAGAGGCTTGTTTTTTTGCTTTCACATAATCTGTCTGAACAGAGCATAATAAATCCAGGAAGGTAATAAACAGCTCATAAAAAATCACTTTTCAAACTGTTGCTAAAACAACCTCACAACAGTTGGTGCTCTAATGGCTCACTGGAGGAATCAGGCAAGGCTTAGGTGAGCAGCGAGCTCCAAGGTAACAAAAAGCAGTTGTTGTTAGCACGGTGCCCCTGGCTTTGCATTAGGAAAAGTCAGTACCAGTACACGTAGAAAAACATGAGGTAACTGTTAGGAAATGATTGCTTCTTTCTTTCTTTCATCCCTCCTGTTTTTTGCTCTGTAATACATGAGTTTTGAGTGTTATATTTTCTCTAAACAGGGTCTTAAGTTTATTATGAGGTCTTGCAAGGAGTCATTTTGTGGCATGTAGCAGGTAGGAGATACGGCACAGATGTTCTGGGGAATTGTCTGAGCTGAACATCTGCTAGGTGGTTGGCAGGGATGTGAGGCATGGGATCCAATGAGCTGGATGGCCTCTTTGAGGTCTGTGTTCCATTAATCGCTGCTTTTCCATTCGGAGACCTTTTCTGTTTCAGGCCAGCATGACCAATGCATGCATATTCATCACATCTGTATTTTACCAAAAAACAKATTTCTTAAGGTAAAAAAAAGGAGACACCTATCCAAATTCTGACAGCAAGAAAGTGCTTGGCTCAGAAGGAACTGCTGTGGTTTCCAACCCTCATTGAAACGAGCCCTCAAACAGAGACTTTGCATTAAACAAGAAGCCACCGCGTTGTCTCTGCATGCTCCCTTTCAGGGAAGGAGGAACAAAGCATGAGTCACCGTGACGTACACAGCGAAATTACACATGATAAGCTAAAAATAAAATGCTTTCAAATACAGTTGTGTTCTTCTTTCTGACTCAGGAGCACATCGCTCCAGGGGAGGCAACACCTTCTGAACAYGAGCTGGGGAAGGCTACAGCCACGTGTGACACTCTGGAGCAAACAGCTCCCTGACTATCCGGCAGCTGCAGGAACCTGAGACCTCTAGTTGGAGCCAGCCACGCTCTCCTGTAGGATGGAGTGACCTCTGTAGAGCACAATCAATCTTCAGCCTCTTGTAGGCCAGACTTCCCCATCCAGAAGAGATGTTCTCYGTATCAATTGCCCTTAAAAAGAGACATAGCATCTTGTGAGCCTCTCCTGCACTGAATGGAGTGAAAAGTTCAGCATTAAATACCACCAGCGAKAAAGTCTTTTTTGCTTATAGGTGATCTGAGTAGCTAATAAGAATACATGAGCAAGCCGTCAATTTGGTGAAACTCCTCTTAAGCTTTTTAGTACATTGATATTTTGCAATATAAATTGCTTCATCCTGAGAGATGGCCCTGCTATGTAACAATATGAGCGTATAAATCCCAAGGCCCTTGCTCAGTTTCTATTGTTTTTGCATAATGTTTACCCACCTTGCTGAGACAGAGCAAGTTAAAGGCTAGACAGTGRCCTCAGTGCCAGTCCTTTGCAACTTGAAAGAACCTTTTGATAATGTTTCCTAGTGTGCAGCAGCTCCCGCTGACTGTTACCCAAACAGGGAAAGGGACAATAGGAAAGGTGAGTTTATTTTAAAAGCCTTGACATCTTTCTATTTCTTTCTTTCCCATATAAAAACTACAGTTTTAGCATTTTGTATGTGTGCAAAATATTTCAACCACAGACCAGACTCCCATCTCCAAGACTCTATTAAACGATTGGAAATCTATCCAGACTCCAAACCTAAAGTCAGACTGATATCCAAAAACATGCGGCTACAAGTGGGCAGACAAGTTTGTCATAATCTCGTGGCCAACTTCATAGCCCACTCCTGGAAAAGAGATCCCTTCCTCTTCCTCTATGCAGTGGTTGTGTTTTGGTTTGGGCTTTATAATAAGTTGAACYAAAKAAAGAAAGAAACAAACAAAAAACTCCCCCACAACTACAGCAGATCTAAACAGGAATGCTGAACAAACTTCTCAGTTAGAGAAGAGGAAGGATGTCCTAATACTGAGGGAAACATGAGGAGAGAAACTAACAATCTATGCTGTCTCCCTAGTTTGAATTAGATCACAATCTAAATCTCATCCTARTTCTRGAATATACTTCCCCTTCAAGGTTAMGGGATCTTTGCAGACTCCCAAACAGGAGGCAACACCAGGCAGATCTGGGTCCATATCAAAGTCTGGGAGGCAAGAGCATCATCAGCAGGGTTGCCCACATGCAGAGCTCCCTCCTCTCACTGTTGCCCAGGTATATGAGCAGCACTGAGAAGGTCATAAATGAGCAGTGAACATTCCTATTAAGTGACTCGCCAACCTCTGCAGGTATTTGCACAAGACACAGGAGTCCAGGCCACCTCTAACGCTGTCGGACAGAGCTCAGCAACGGAGACAGCGTTGCCTTCATTTTGAACACTAAGCACTGCTAATCTCCACAGGCTGGGAAGGGGGTGGCTCTCAGATCTTTAGAAGGAATGAGGAAACAACAGCGGTGTCTGACTCGTCTRCTTTACTAATGAGCTATTAGAAGTTGTTTTTTTGCCATACTCTTTGCCCTCATTATAACTGTGTTCTCATAAGCTCAGCTTTCTGCCTGTTGTAATGAGAAGAAATCTGGACTGATGCACAGTTTTAATGAGATCCAATGTAGATGTAAAGCGAGAAGACTCACATCTGAAACAAGACCTCAAAGTGGAGTAAGAGAAAGAGGCAGTCAATGTACCTCAACAGAGAGGACCAGGTAGGGAAGATAYCGTTTTCAAGTCACGAGTAGAATAAATAGAACTTGCCTCCCCAAATTAAATGTATATTCAAGAGATTAAATCTAGAAGGACGCAATTCACAAAGGGGAAAGGAGGGCAGTCAAAAGAGATCCAGCAACTAATGGCATCTAAGACTTGGCTGGTGAGAGAGAACAGTTGTCGATTACATCGATGAGGAACGAAACACCGAGCAGAACATTCCTTTTGTTCTTGTCTCATATCTTTTCGTGAAAATTAAAAGGGCAGTTTTCACAGCTGGTGAAGGACTTTTTTTTTTCTTTCTTTTCTTCCCTTCACTCTGCCATCTGATGCAGTCTCCACTTTGAAAACAGCAAATTTATGCCTGAAGCTGAACGGGTAAAAATTGGACTCTGTTGCCTGCGGGTATTTTGCCATGAAGAGCAGCAGGATCTGATGAGAGATTTCATCCAGATCAAATCAGAGAATATTCAACAATGTCTTCGTTTTCGCAGGAGAACTCTTTGAATAGCGACAGGGGGCCAGGAAGAAGAGCTCAGCTGGGTGCGTTCCAGGATCCTCAAGGCGGTCTGAGCTACAAGGGGAAGAAGAAGGGGCAAAACTGTCATTTTTTTTGCCTGTGTTCTCTGAATCCAATGTGACAAAATGAGGAGATATCTCCAGTTTGAACCCAGGGGGGAAGATTTCTTCACCAGGCAAATACAACATGTCTCATGATGCTAAGAAGCAGGATGAAAACCTGTGTGGGTCCCCCCCTTCTTGACAAATCYGTCTCATGGTGCTCTGCCTGTGCAGAAAACCATCTCCTTTTCTTTGCTAATAGTGTGTTTCTGCTAGGAAGATCATTTCTGAAACATTCATCTGGAGATACCTTGGAATAGATTCTGTCAAGCACCAGGACAGTTTGTGGATCTGTCCCCTTCAAATACGGAAAAAAAACCCCAACATTTTTTCAAAATTGGGCCTTGTTTCTTAATCTGGATTTATATCAGACCAGCTCTATTGCTTTCTCCTCATGCTTTGTASCTGCTCAGACTCATGCCCTCTGCATATTCCTGTGGGAAGCACCACAGTGGCCATGTTCCATGTTCAGAAGATAATTCTTGCAGCCACAAAGGCTAGAGATTTACTGATACTATCTTGAACAAAGCTATAAACACTGCAAATGCTGATATGGTGGCTCAGCAGCCCAGTGCTGCCTGGCTCATTCAGGCTCTGGTTGTGACTCTGAAGGGTTTAGTCCCCCTGTGCGTCCCTGAAGACCTTTCCATCCTAGGATGACCATGGGCTTCTGACCAACCCTGGGGGCAGGGGTGGGGAGACAGTCCCAGACCCCCAACAGCTCTGCCGTATCCCTGACTCTGCTAAATAGCTGCCAGCTTTCTGTAGCTTCTCGTTAGGTTTGAGGAGGCAYGAGCACTAGAAGCAGGTTGCTTTGGGCAGTACTTGCCCAGCTGCAGCTATCAGTCCTGAAGCCTGTCACGGTGCATYTCCCAGCCTCTGCATCTTCCAGGACTCACCTCTCGCTAGGAATTGCTCTGCTCTTACAGTGTCATTCATGCTGCAGTAGAACAGCCAACATGATGCTTTCACATTAAGGAGTCCACTGTCCTTGCATACAGCATTTGGGAAATCCAGGATTGCTCTGCGTTACTTTTGATCGTTTATGCCACGGTTTCAAAACTGAACTGTTCTAAAGGGTTTTGTGTTTGCAAATGGTGGCTCAGGATRTAAAACCATGCTCTGCTTTCCTGTATTCCACCTAGAATGACTTAGAAGAAGCGCAGACTGTGAAAAGGCTGCTTTTGACTGAATTTCTATTAGCAGCCAACAGGGCTGCCTCTGGCAGAACGGAAAAGGAGCTCATCCATTGGGGTGACACAAACATGCCACAGAGTGTGTGTGACCAGGGCCTGAGTGCTTGCAATTGTAAAATGCATCAAGTCTGGGTCAGGCACCTGCACCACACGATCCAGAAACATCACGTGTGTATATATGGTTTGTGTGTGTATGTAGACATGTGAGTGCCTGGAGTGACTGTACAATTTTATGTGCAACTTATACTTGTCTCTGGGTGTGTATATGTCTGTGCACCTAAACAAAATGGCAGGAAGGGATTAGCAAAGGTCTTTTGGGACCGTCATGCCCAAGAAAGTATCACCTTTGCTCCCTATAGAATAACTATGAATGTGCAGAGGGCAGTGTGTGCCTGAAGGCCAAGGCTCTGTTTGCACAGATGAACAACACAAGCTGTAGAAGGCCTTTAATGCCTGCATGTGGCACAGAAGGGGGAAGAAAGGCACAGACAAAATCCCTATTAAATGCAACATCGACTGTGTCACATAAAGCTGGAATATGTGATGTCCCCTTTAGCAGTGTCCTGATCCTCTTTCAGCCCTGCTGGGAYGGCATTTGTCAGCTCTTGCAGCACAGTCTGGATGCCGGTGCCCGTTTGGTTCTGGAGTGCTTCCACTCTTGGCAAGAAGTTGTTAAAAATAAAGGGGTGGTGGGGAGGGGGAATGTATCRCCTAATTGATTAGCTCCGTGAATCACAGAGATGCCGGGCTGTCAACGAGTAAATCACTGAAGCTGCCTTTGATGTCTCCTTCGGTCAAGGACACACCAGCCTGCTGCAAATGTTTTTCCTTTAATGTGCTTTCTCTCGTCTCTCTTTTAGGCTTTTCTATGCGCACATGGGGATTTTTTTTCCAAGGGATGCCTGCAGCTGCCATACCTTGTATTTAGATTCATTCGGCAGTTACTGGCTAAGAAGGATTAAGGACAGACCGCCAGAGGAGACTTTGCTAAGGAGTGGAAAGAGCAAGGAGAAGTGTTAGACACTCCTCAGGAGGACTCCTTCCTTCCCACCACGGTACTGTCACCCAGTCTGACAAACACCTCCCATTGCAAATCCTCCTCCTGAAATGAGGGGGACATCCAGGTGATCCCCATGCATGTTGCTGTGAAGGATGGGAAATGCAGATGGAGCGGCATAGAAAGACCTGTTCTTTTCCGTTACCCAAAAGGCTGGTGAATATTTCTTCCCATTTCTAGCATGGAGGGACATGCCCAAGGAGTCATAYGGTGCTGAAAGACTATAATAAAAAGCTAAGTGATGATGCAGCTCGGGGATGGCATTTCAGCATTCCCACCTGCCGCTCTTTAGCCAGAAACCATATGCAGAAAAGAAGTGYTATTCAGATAAAACAGAACAAGCTATCCAAATTCCTCTGACTTTCAAGTCRGAGCTAGCTCCAAGGCTTGGGAAACTGTTAGGAGGCCCATCTGATCTTGCTGACAGTGCACGCCACTTCTCCGCTCCGAAGATCTAAGCCCCCTCCCCAGGAATGAATTGCTTTCCCTTGGTTTCGTGCCAATGCCACCTGTCTGGCCGTGCCTAGGTAATGCAACACAGCGACAAGGAGCATTTGCTCAGACAGCGAGTCGGATCGGGGCCAGGCTGGGAGACGGCCTGTTAGGAGCTGTCGCTCGCTTGGCGGGGCTGGCCGTGCGGTGCCGGGAAAGGGTTCAGCATCGGAAGGCTCCTGCCAAGTTTTTCTGCATGACAACCTCCTCCTTCGAGCAGTCTGTGGCCTGTCTGAGCTTCTTCCCGCACGTCAGAGAGCAGCCCTGTAAAGGAAAGGAGCTGTGACATTTCCMGGCTGCCCTGTGCGGAGGTCCCTGCAAACACAAGCTGCTCCCTGTCCAAGTGCATTGAGGCTGTGTGTTAATAGCAGACAGGTACTGCCACCCAGGCAGGGAGCGGGGCTCAGGGGCCAGCTGCCTTCCTCAGACATGGGTCTGTCCTTAAAAACGCTCACAGGAGGCTCACGAGCAGTGAATGGGGCTCCCAGAATGTGCCTTGCAGTGACTTCCTTCCAGTGCATCTCTCTAAAAACTGACTCATGGAATGCTATTGCTCAGCAGGTTTAAAAAGGGCACAAAAATGCCATAAATAAACGAGAGAAAGAGCTCAAGGGTTGAAACATCAGCAGAGGTGCTAATGAAGAACAGTGGSACAAGCAGTAATACTGGAGGGATTCTTATACATAATGCTCCAAACTAGACCTATGTGTTTGGGGGAGATCACTGTTTTCCAGGAGAGCTAGAAGCACCAGTTCTTAGAAGCCTCAGACGGTCCCAAGGATTCCCCATTTCACTCCCCATCTCCATTTTGCACTCTTGTCAAGTTTAGATCCACTTCATCCATGCCACACTCATCCCACATTGTTCTAAAATCCTCCTCAAAATGACAGTCAGCATCTAATGAAATGCTTCATGCAGCAATCTGGTTATCATTATCAACGAAAYGTGCAATTTTCTCCTCCTCTCTTCTACCCAAAAGTATAGGATTGTAGTTTATTAGATTCTATTTCTATAAAATATGCCATGGTATAAGGTACTATAAAAATACAAAGAAAGCTGATGAGGCGTCATATTGTCACCCCTGAATTCCCATTGGCTTTCCAGATATGCAAGATATTAAGCCATCATTAAGAATAGGTATGCTTAATCCCTCTCAAAATCAGCTGCAGAATTTTTTAAAGCATAATACTGTTGAACTTAACTGATTTCTAACTTCTTTTCATTTCCTTGTGTACCTTTATTTAAACACTTCKGAAAGAATGCTAATGGCTAGACTCATCTACTGGATAAGAACTGATTATTAGCAATGTAGAGATGATGGTTTAACATTACAGTGCATGTGCAAGTTCTTTATCTTGGGCTTGAGATCTTAAAGATCCTCTCAAAGGTAATCAATGGCACTTTAGTACCCTTTGAAGCCTTTATTCGCAACACTTGCCTGGTACTTTGTGCCACATTGACTTCAGTATTTTCCTCCAGTTTTCAACAGAATGACTCCAGACCTGCATTTAAGATGTTGTAAATGTGGTGATCCGTCAGCCTCATTCATGCAGTGAATGAGGGGGTGCTCAGTCAACAATACATTTTCATGTGCTCSAGGATGGCAACTGTGTGATGGTTTAACTCTGTTTTTGCCATTCTTCCTATTGATTCATTAAAGGAATGCAACAAGATCAGCACTGTCCTCCTAGAGAGTTACAGTGCCTGAAAGGAAAACTGATGTAGCACAAATATAACCTGGGCAATATTGTATATGCAAAGTGAGTAAGGGCTTGATGTTCAAAYCTCTTTTAAAATGCAAGAGCAATTTCTATTTTTAAATCTGCACATATATTTAGGTGTTGATTTGGGATCTTAAATAGGCTTTTTTTTTTTCCTACTACAGCTTTAATCTCTAACAGCCACATGAGCTAATCAGTGTTGGAAATAGCTACTTTGGTCCAGTCTGTAATATCCTTCATGAGAATGGAGACCCATCACAAACTACTTGTCACATTCGTTGATGTAATTCTGGAAAAACCCAGCTCTAATGCTGGTAAAAGCAGCGTGAGAGCTGCTTAGAACAGAACCAAATAGCTGCACGCGAGATCTTCAAACATGAGAATGTAAATATACAACCTGAAATACAGGCATTGTTTTAGTTTCTCCACGAATTAAAGTCTTGTTTCATTTGCTCTACTATCACTGCTATTTTGGCTGTAAGAACGTTATAAAACCCGGCAGAAGGAGCTGAGAAGGCTTCTTATGCTACATAATTTAAAGCTTGACTTTTCATAATTCCTAAAATCCACAGTTCCCCAAGAAATCCTACCACCCTTCGAGCTCCATCCCAGAATCCACCATTCATTTTGTGTTATTCATGTTGTTCCTCCCATTCGGCAATGCTCAAGAGTTTCTTCCTTGTCTGTTGATTTCTCTTATATGGAGAAAGTCAGGGGTATTTACATTTCATGGATATGAATYGGAAAGCTGCAACTTTAAAAATATATCAAAAAGTATAATTTATAGGTCTGCCTTGGAGACACCATGAATCTTTCTGTTCTTCGGTATTTTTTATTCAGCCAGGCTCTTTATAGCAGCTAGTTGCTGTGCAGGAAGTTTTCTTTGCAGTACAAAAGGCTGGATTCAACATTATTTCAAAGGAAAGCTCCTTCCAAAGAGCAGCGCTGTGACCCACCTCTAAGGSAGATGACCAGGAGCTCAGGGATCAGCGCCCCGAAGTCATGCGTGGCCCAYGCTGGCCTTGGCTACACTTCTCCCTCTGTCTGAGAGCACTAAATGTTCAGCACCAGGCGTGAAATATTTAACTAGGCTGCCACTATGGAAAAATGATAGTGTGCCTGAGCAGAACATCTGTCAGCGAGGTGGCAGCTGGGGAAGGATTTCCTGGAGAGAAATGCAGCAGAACCTACTAAGAGCAAGTTGCAAAGCTGGGCTGTGTGGGAGGGCGAGGGGAGCAGGTTTGAGGTAGCCACTCACCTGCTGAAGAGCCAGAAGACCCCAAGGAACTTCATGTGGGAGGGCAGACCTGAGAGCCATGTTAGGGAGCAGATATGCATGAGTGTGGGAGCGAGCACGTCCAGGCAAGGTGCTCTTCATGGGCCAAGCAATGGTTTCTGACTGCTCAGAGGGTCTTGCTACCCTGGTCATGTTGTGAAGAATGGGCCTCATATTCCTTCCTTTTTTGTAGGGGAGCAGGGGGACCGGCGATGGGGGAAGGCCAAGCTTTAGTGCTTTTAAGAGAGGGACTCCTGGAGCAAGCACATTGTTTCCCCACAACTGAAACTCTTGTCTTGATGGTCTCGTTACAGAGCTCTTGGAATTTCCCTCTACTGCAGGAGGAGGTGAGACACGGGGAAGGATGTTGTAAAGAGGCAGCCAGAGAGGCTGAAATGGGCTATGAGAGGGAGTAGGGTTGGAGAGGTGTTTGGAGAGATGGTTTCACGAACAAGATGAACTCTCGAGGGGGAACCTGGTTGCAAAAAAATTTCGAATACAAAAGGATTTCATGTTGTCAGTGTTTTGGTTCTGTGCCTGGGTAACCCCTCAGGCTCACGTGTGCCTTTTYGTTCACCGAGTAATGCAAAGGTTGAGAAAAACAGCAACAATTTCCCCCCTCATCATTATCACCCTTCAAGYACTTCACCTCCCTGTTGAATTTAGCCTCATTCTTACACTGAGCTAAGAACTGCCAAGGACTGCCAGTTTTATCCATGAGGCAGGGCGTTAGAAAGGGTTAATTAGCCAGGGCTACATATTGCTTAGGAGCAAGAGTGTGGGGTGAGACAACAAGAGAACTGAGTTAGATTCAACTTCTTTGCATTCTCCCTCATGATCCTTTTGGAGGGTGTTTCAGGGACAGGCTGTGAGGAATGCACACTATCTAATCTGCATGTATAATGTAAATATGCACATTTTTATTTGCTCTCTCCATCTGCAGGGAACTTGCTGGCATCAGAACGGCCATGTGGTCTCGCAGCAAAGTTTCCCTATAAAAAAAGAAGTGAGGGGGATTTAACTAGGCGGCTTGCCCTTTATCACACGCATGCTATGCCAAGGAGCACACGGTCCAGCCTGGTCACACCTTGATGCATTTGCTCTTAGCCCCCAAGAACTTGCAGGGAAAGCCTGAACTGAACCCCTTAKGTAGAGCTGGTTCATTGACTGCGCYGGAAAAATCAAGTGCACAYGTGAAGGGGYGAAGGAAGAAATTTCACTGGCCGGCCTGAAATGACCATTTAAACYCTTTTCTCTAGCAAAGCAGAAAGTTAAAAGAGAATTTATATTTAATATTGAGCAATTAGCTTGGGTCTCTTCAAATACTGAACATTAAATGGAGGCAAACTCAAGAATGCCAAGTWGTTCCAGCATAAGAAAACCAAACTGTTTCATTTGAGATTGTCAAAATAAAACATCTAGACTGTATGTTTTACAGCTTTTTTTCTTCCATTTGCAGTTGCAAGTTGAGTAATTTACAGATTGACTAAAACAGCCTGATTCTGCATTTTTTCGCTGAAAAAATAATTTATGTCAAGAGCCTTCACCCCACTCTGTTGCTGCCTTCTAAACAATGTTCCCTATGCTTCTCATGGGGGTGGCAGCAGCAGCTGGAGTCATTTGCCCTATTAGCAATAGCCAGAAATGCTCAGAGTCTTGGAAGGCCAAAAGTCAAAGGACTTGTGTGGTCGGTATTTCGATCTGTAACAAATTTAGCTGTCCATGAGAGACAAATAGAAGGTCAGCAAGCCAGAAATGGGGCCCAGTTTTTGGAAGGGTTTTTATATTTCTGATGTAATTATTAGCATTTACGATCTTGAAAGCAATGCTCTCTATACTGATGAAAGTGCTAATACTATAAGGCATATTTGCAAAATGATTCTGGTTTTGGCCCGTGAGACCCAAGCTAAGTGTTCCCTTTAACTGGAGCTATATATTTGTGTACCTCAAGACTAGTAGCCCAATGGCATTGGGCCAAATTCCAAGGCTTCCAATCYAAACAAACCTTTCTCTGTAGCCTATCCACACTCTTGGGTCATGAGTTTTCATGGAGAAACACCACCATTTTGTTAAAAATGAAAATAGTCACATAGTCCTTTCTAGCAGTCCTTTATTTTCTTCTTTTCCCAATCCGTTAAATACATGGGAATCTCGCTCCACCATAATGATGGAGGAGGAAGTCAGGCAGGGGCAGCTGGGAGCAGGGCGCTGTGAAAGCACACATAAACATCTTTACTGCAAGAGYCAACTGACAACTCAGCCTTCCCCTCTGGGCACACCAAAAGAACACCATTAAATACTCTTTTCAGTCTTCTCAGTATGGTTGGTATGGGGTATAAATGCAGGAATTCAACAGCAAGTCCTTGTTTGACACCCACTCAGTTTGCCTACTCCTCCCAACTTTGGAGCTAGGAGGAAGCCCATTTGTCTATGGCCTTGCTGTGATAACTCCTCACACTTTGATGCCTTTTAAACAGCCTCTCCTCTGATGCCTGAAATGTCTGATTTTGCTCAGCAAAGTCAAAACCCTTTGGACTCAGGTCATTTCAAATCAGGGAGAGAGGTGATGTAAAGAATTCAGAGTCCAAAAACACAGAGGTTTGCACAAATTCACCATGATCTAACGAAAAGTTCCTTCACGATGTCTTCCAGAATTTAGATTTGCCCTTCCATAGATATTTTTAAAGGCCTAATCAAATAAAAATGTTCTTAATCTGTTTGCTGTATTGTTCCATAGCATGCATGTGTATACATGTTTGAAGTATTTGTGTGTATGTGGTTATGACAGTATAAATATTAATAGCACAAGGGTGAGAATATACGTGGCCCTCAAATGAGGTTATATAAACACACAGCTGCTGCGCTATTTGTGAATTTATAAAGACACATTTCCATCAAGAGTGTGAAAGTCAAATAGGCGTGCAGAAGGAGAAAGCACATATGSTTCATAAAGTACGCAAGGAGCTGCAGGAATTACACGGTGCTGCTTAAATACCAGTCCCATTGAGGTTGGCTGGAGCCATGTCATTGGCTTCAGTGGGATCAGGACTTGGCACAGTGAACTTTCTGTGATTTCTCYGGATTAGGTGGATCTAGCTACTAGGAAACAAACAAACACACAAGAAAAAGCCATACACACACAAAAAAACAAGAGATTATACCCCTATCACAGTAGGAAAAGAACAGTCCCTTTTGGCTCCCTGAGATCTAAGCCAGGTGAAGATGATGCACCAATGTAATACCCACAGAATAGACCTTCGACTCTGACCTTTTGCAGACTCTCTGCCTATAATGGGAAAATGGGATTTGGACRAGGAGATGTGGAGCATTTGCCACCCTGCATTCCCCCAGCCACYGGGCTGTGCTAGACGGGGCACTGGTGGTACATGAGCCAGGGCAGCAAAGCAGCACCACCACCAATGTGTTTGAAAAGGTGATGTGATGCACTGGGTGTGCAGGCCAGGATTGGRGACTGCCATGTGGTCACAGCTGTGTTGCTTTGGCAGCTGCCTGCACTCACAGTCGCCCCAGGAGACTTTACGGCTAATGTCAAACTTCATTCTGAATGACAAGATATGATGGGTCTAAGGTTTCATCCCATGGACAAGGTAGAACATGAGACGAGACACGGCAGAGGCAGGCAGGTTTCAGGTACAAGCAAAACTGCTTACTCCATGAAATGGTTTGAAAAGCTTCATTTTTCTGGGTGCAATATCACATTCTCCTACCGAAAAAGACACTACTAAGACCCCAGCAGCAAATCTACAATCACTATGTGGATTCACAAAATTACCCTGGCTATGATAGTGTTCTTTGACTCTGGGACATCTTCCCAAGTAGCTATTCGCAGCCTGCTGCAATAGAGCAAGTCCAAGTCCAGATAAARGCCCCAGCATGCTGCTCTCTGTTTGAATCTTCTGCACATTCCGTATCCCCCAAGGGGATGGCCGAGACAGAAGAGAAGAGCTCAAGAAAAATCACAGCCTAGATTTCCACAGCCTTCCTGAGACAGCCATTCTCATGGGATTGCTAACTGTGCTAAAATATGCTGATAACAGATGTTTTGTAACCGATGCTCTTGCATAACTGGGGCAAAGTTGTTCCTGAGATGCCATGTAGCCACCCAGCCCTCTGGGGACATGTTCAATGTGCACCAAAAGCCAGGATTCCTTTTTATTTTTTTCTGGTCTRTTCATCAAGACATTTGATTTGGCCTAAGATTGGCCAAACTCTCCGAGTAGCCAGTGAAGTGAAACTTGCATTTCCAGAAGGCAATTCCGACCTTAGGGAAGGCAAGGCAAATGGGCGGAAGCCAAGCTTCACTCTGTCTTTGATCAGGAAAACTTATCTTCCAGCTTGTTTTGTCCTCAATGGAAGGCATCCATCTGGGGGACTTGCTGTGCAATAGGCTGCGTTGTATAGGGATCCTGGAGTGTGCAGCACACTAACCTCCCTCTGCCGACAAGACCTTATATTGGAATAAGAATAAGAGCTTTTCAAGTAATTGAATTTTCGGTTCACTAGCAGTAGCATTTCATTTCTTTATAGTTTTCGACCAGTTATTTTCAAGTTGAAAGGAAAAAAAAAATAAAAACCCCAAACAAAATCTWAGGTTGATCAAAACATTTCTTTTGTTTCTTTACAAGAGTGTTAGTCGGCCTGAAGAATGCCTTTCAAAATAAAATGGATGATGTTTTTTAACCATATTAAATTACCAATGGAAAGATTGAAATATTTTGTTTGAAAATGGCAAAATAAAGAAATTACAAATAACAAATTCAAYGTCAAAATGAAGTTTCTAAATTCTTTTCCAGCCTCAAAGAGTAATTCATGAAACAAACACAAATCTACAAAAAGCTGCAGTGWAACAAATCTGCATCTCTCTCTGGAAGAAAAGATTCCAAACTTTCTATTCTTGCCTAAGAAATATTCTGGGAACACAAAAGATTAGGTAGCTTTTTCTTGGAAATYGTGCAGAGCTTCTTTACCTAACATTCCAACAGGTCATCCTAGCCTTTATGTTAACATCTCTACTCAGTGACCATGAACCTTTTGTATACTTACCCAAAGATGCCTTTTTGGTGCCATCAAAGAGGGACGATGGTTTATCTCATCCGTACCACAGTCTGAGAGAGGCTTGGACATGATCTGCCCTGCTTTTCTTTAAGCTATTTGCATTTAAACCAATCTGAAGACTGGCCACCTCTGCTATGTTTCTTTTCAAGTTGGGGAGAAGGCCTTAAGGGCTGTGCTGCAAATTTTACAGGAATGGTTTGTATTTTCTCCTAYGGGATTCTTCCTTAGTCAAATGGAGGTGAAGGAAGGGGGCCGGGGAACAGTGTGAGATAGTGCAAGTGGAAGGGCAGCTTGGTCTTGTGCCGGAGGGCTGGGGCAGAGATTGATCTCCCCGTCTGCAGGCAGGAGGGAGCACCACTAGCCWTTGAGTCATGGGACTAGGAAAGGGCCAACCCTTCTCTGGGGGTGTAACRTGCAGACATGTATGTCTGAAAGAGGTCTGAAGAGGGAGACTTAAACCCATCGACATCCCTGAGGATGGTGCAGAGAAAAAAACAATCCCTCAGCATCCCCTGGCTCACAGGGTCACGTACACCTCAACTGGGATTGGATCYGGGAGCACAGAAGAGGGAAGAAGCTGCTGCCTAAGCAAAACCCACCGTTCTGCAGGCTATGGAGAGATGCTGCGAGAACCACTTTTCTCCGYTGCCTCGTCGCCCTTAACACAGTTCTCCAGACGTGTAGTTAACTCAGCTGGACAGCCCGGCCTGATGCATCCTGTTCTGTTATTATCCAGATAGGGATTGTGAGAGCTGTGTGAAATGCCCGTGATTGTGCATGTGTTAGGTGGCAATTTGCCAGCTGGGGCCCCATGTTCCCGTCGGCAGGACAGCGGGCAGCGAGCGGAGACAGCGGCTCACCTCACATGGACAGGGGGGCACATGTGTGCACGTTCCTCCTCAGCCTTCTCCCCATTTCCCGGGGTCTCCTGCTSCTGCACAGGATGCAGATGAACCTGAGGCAAAGGAGAGTCACAAAAGCTTTAGGAATTGAGAGTTTTGCTTAGTTTCAGACGCCTAAACATCTGCAATGTATTTTTAGCCACGAGGTCAGAGAAGACCATAACGACAACTATATGTCACCACTTCTGGATTTACACCATCTCACTCACAGACCCTTCTTGCACTAATACATTGCACTGTTTTAACTCCGCCACGTAGCACAGTGGTTGTCCCTGTGCTATCTGCCAGGCACTGTGTTTCTGCACAAGCTTAGCAGCTTCCACRAGCATTAGTCAGTTGACTGGTGCATTTAATAGGAAGCAGGGTGATGTGCCCWGCTCGGAGTTGGTGCTAGGGTGAGCTATGGTTGGACATTAGTGTCACTGCTCAGATGAGAATCCCCTCTGATGTTTCCCAAGCATATTCTGCACAGAGTAATCAAAGGGCCTTGGCTGCTGTCCTTCTGATGCATGCACTTTTCAATCCGATTCTCCTCTGCTGTTGTACCCGGAGCTGCCAAGCATCCAGGCTGTGCGACTGCGTATTCCCCACGTCCCTTCACGATGGACACTAATCTGCTCTGCTGTATTTCACTCTGATTATCTTCARAAAGAACTGGGCTGGAGTGCAGTGGCAGATGAAAGGAGGCGTCATGAAGTCAGGCACGAGCCCTCCAAGTGGCAGGGGTTGTTCTGCAGCAATAGGTCTGTGGTTGCCCCTGGGGGTAGTGCACAAGAGGTAGATGCGGGTACAAACGCTCTGCCTTGTGCCATCCTGCCAAGGGAAACGTGTAGATACTTGTGGAAAGGAAGAGTGGATTCCACAAAGCCRAGGTTGTATTTATATTACAAGAAGTCACTGCTGGCTGAGAAAATGGGTGATTCTTCAAAATGAACAGAGCATTTGGGAATTTCTCTGGGAAAATGGCATAGAATTAGAACAGATTAATTGTTCCATCTCAGATTATTTTATTTGGCTCCAATTCATTCCTCCTTCCAGCCAACTGTTATCCCATATCCTCACCCTAATAACAGAGAAATACAATAATAACCTGAAATAACAGACTTGAAAAGCAAGCCCACCAACAGTATTGAACAAACAACAAACTATAGGATATTGCAGACTCCCACTGCTTTCYCTGCAATATTTATCTATGGTGTGACTCTAGATCTATGATGCTATTCTCTCTCCCCTTAAAATAACAAAGTCTAGCCCTACACATTAGTTTCCCACCACAGATCTCAAAGAATTTCACAAAAGTAAGTATCATTATTACTATTTTTTGGATGAGCAATCTGGATACAGGGAGGTTAAGTGCCAGAGCATGGCCCTACATATATTCTTCTACCAACAGATCMTCTGTCTCTGATGCAGATCAATTTTCTCTCTTTCATTCCTCGTTCTCTCTTTCTGCAGTATTACTTCCCTGTTCATCCACACAGAATCCAAAAGCTTATGCATAGACTTAAATTTATGTGGAGTTATTGACACTGTGTTCTGCTCTTTGTCTCCCTGAGGTTCTTGGAAATTCTACTTACKTAGAAGGAGCTAACTGCTTTTTCTATGAGCACAAATTACAAAACCAGACTTGGTTCATGTATCTCCCAAATTCTGAAGAAGTCTGACTGTAGGAGTGCAGCTAGAACTGTTTGCAGGAAAAAGGACAATTACAATATTCTTTATTTTAGATTCASGTTTCCCTTCCAGTTCTGTGTCTAGCTTCATGGGGTAAACCAGTGGTTTCTCATTATTTAGAAGACTTATTGACAATTTTCATGTTTATGTTTAAAACTTTGCAGGACACAGAATTTAGACAGTTCAGCCTGACCCTTTTCACCCTGCATCACTGCGGTAAGGGGAAAGGAAGCTTTGCCTTTGAATGATAAACTGTTTAAAAATAGGACTTAGAATGGCAGCACTGTCAGCCTTTCATTTATAGCAAYTTCAGTATGGCCAGGATAGTAAGGACAAAAAGAGGAAAAGAAAAAAAAAATGWTATTTATCTTTAAGGTTGCTCCCCCAGCAAAATCAATTATTGGTCCTGTTCTTCTGAGAGACATCAAAGGACTGTCAAAATATCAAGAAACTGGGCTGAACTGGCTCTTTGTCCCATCTGAATTTCCTTTTGGGGTATGGTACATAAGAGAGAGCAGGTAGAATAGTTGCAAGAAGACCATTCAGTGAACCTGCAGAAGACTTTTTTTCTTTTGTGCCAGAACCTTCACCCTCCAAGATCCTCTTCTGCTGGTGCACAATATGCTTTGCCGTAAACAGGTTAAACTCTGAACACTATCCCAATCTAGCAGACCAGTGGAATAGCAGTTGTGGGACAGATTAAAGGCCCCTCCAGCCAACATCCTGTCCCTGGTGGTGATCTGGAAAAGAGCAAAATAGCAAGCATTTATGGTTCTTTCTTTACATCCAACTGTTGTTCTCTCTATGAGCAGATTCTTTGACCACACATCATAATATTGCACTGTCATTCACAGCTAAACCTTAGCTAGGAACTATGAACCCCATTTTGTAGGGTCCTTGCAAACCAAGGTCAAAGCCACTTTGATCACAAATAGCGACAATTATACAAATACTGTACCGTWAATTGTTAAGGGGAAAATAATTAAGAGACATGGAAGCAAATGTAGAATGGAATAAAATGCTAGATAGGCTTACCAAAGACACASAATGCCAACTAACTTGATATACTTCTTTGATAAGATAATTGATTTTTTAGACAAAGGAAACGCAGTAGATCTAATCTATCTGGATTTCAGCAAAGCATTCGACGCCGTACTGCATGAGAAATTATTAGTTGKGTTGGAAAGATGGGGGTCAGCACAGGAACTGTAAGGCAAGCAAGGAAACAGCTGATGGGAAAATAACAATGGCTTTAATTAACCTCAAAAGTATTAGGTGGGAAAGAGAGTAGTAACAGGAGTCATAAAGGAGCTAATCTTGTTTATAATTTTAATGAATGATCTGTGTACAAAAAGCACAAATAATGTTTTTCTGTGGGCACCATCCTGGAATATATTGTGAACAGGAGGAAGATCTGGGCTATCTTTCAGGAAGAGACCTGCAATAACAGAAACAGGATGCCCTCTACTAGTAAGGACTGCAGAGTCATGAATTTAGATAGCAGTAAACAATATTTTTGGCTATGATCTRGGGATGTGTCACTGGGGAATGACACAGAAGGAGAAAAATGTCTTAATTGATCACAAAATAGCTACGACCCACCAGTGTGATGTCACTGGGAAAAAAAGCCAAGATAGGCTTTGAGTATGGCAGCTGATACATTTCTTGTTCTAAGCCGAGAAGCATCAATAGTATGGCACAAGGTTCTGATGAGATCTCCTTTGGCTCCTGGACACTGATGTGGTGGCTGAGGGTAAACAAGAATGGATCAGTTATGGAAAAGGGCAAGCAATACGATCAGGAGAAAGCAGAGCTGGTCCTACCAGCCAGCCCTAGAAGGTGCAAACAACAGGAGACAACAAAAATGTATTTCTTGTTATGAGATATTCATATATACATCCAGCTCAAATTTCAGGAGAATGTTTTATTCTACCAGAACAGTGAACATCTATTAGCAGAAATATATATATTAAAAAAAAAAAAAAGCCTTGTAATTTAAAGATGGAAAGRGATTGGCTGTGGCAGAGCTGTTTTGGGGAGACTTGCACAACACATGCCCACAATATTCAGGCTCCAGCACTGTTTTTTTTATTCCCTTTTTAATCAGCAAAGAGAAATGAAATCATAAAACAGTATGAATAAGGAAACAAACAGCCAATCTCTTGGTTATACATTCTATCAGTCCCCTGCTGGTACCTTGGCTTAGAAATATTTGTGCTCATTCTCAATGTCTCATATCTTACCAGTTCAACTTGATTTCTAGCACATAATTTTGCATTGCAGTTAGGTGTATTGAGCTCAGACAATATTCACAACTCCCTGATAGCTGTGAGATTCCCTTTAATATGAATTCACGAGGTAAATCCTACACCCAATGACAGGGGCGTATTATTCACCCTCTGAAATGACCTTGCCTGGCCAATCTAATTCATTTTACTTCCATAAAGTGCAGTTAGCTGAGGGGGGGTCAGATCCATTCTTTTCTTCTTGCCCAGGCACAGCCTCCAGCYGTGGCATGTAGTGGTTTAGCAGGAGTGATACAGCAATCCAGTGCAAAACCTGTCTGACACGATGGGCATGAGCRGTTTAGCAAGCTGGAGGCAGGGAAGCCTGACTTTACAAACAAATTGTTTTAAATACAGATTGGTTCATTTCTGAGAACTGAATCGGGGTGCTCCAAAGTTGCATGCTGCTGACGCTGCTTAGTCATTAGCACAATAAATAAATAAGGAGGCAAAGAAAAAAAATCTTTGAATAGCAATAAATGTTTTCAAAACAAGMCTGAAAACTTTAAAGGGCATATTCTCTGAGTGAAAGGGGACAGGAGGTGAGATTAGCTTCAGCAAGATAAATAGGGATGACTGTATAGGATAGACGAAAGGAAGGCACCCTCTATGCTAACACATAAAACACCATCTGAACACTGTGGATTGGGAATCCAATTAGCAGATGTGAAGATGATGCTGTAAAGAGAGCAATGTAAACACAGAAAGAGAATGAAATAGGTAGAGACAAATCAGGACGCTCTGCTGCAAGGCTCCGCAGCAGGACCGTGACAGTGCACGATGACACGCCGCACTGCTCTGCGAGGCTCTGTCCCTACCACACATCACACCCCCAGATGAAGACCTGCAGTTATGTCAACACAGCTGCACGCTGGAGCAATTTCAGCCTTTCCTCTGGGAAGGCGTAAGCTTCCCTGCCCACAGTCCCTGCTATTAGTGACTTAAAAGCCATTTAAGCATTAGAAAGAGATGTTTTTTATATCAAGCACTCTTTAAGCTTGGTCATTAGCAGCAGAATGSTTTTGAGTAGTGCGAGGAACAATCTCCCTTCTAAAATAAGCACCGTATTCTTTCACCTCTCTGTAGTCATCCCTGCAAAGCTACCACTTCTAGGGATGAAACAGAACGATCCTGAAGGCACTGGGCAGAAAAATATATGAATCTGCCAAGACACACTRTAAGTCCATCTAATGCAGTTTCTCTCTCTGAAAGTGCCCACAGTGAGAAAAGTATAATGAAGTAATCATATAAATGAAGCTTCCCCTGTAGACAGACCTTCCTATAGTTGCAGCTATGGAATTTCTTGTTTGAGAGGTGATGTCCTTGTATTAAACATCCCTTGAYGGAAGTTGCTCCTCCAATTTACCCGGTCATTCACATAAGAACTTAACATCCATAGCATTCTGTGGCAAGGCATTCAACARCATCCTGTGTGCAGAGCCAGCTACTGTTGTGTTTTGAACTTGCCACCAACCAATTATATTTGCTGACCTCTCATTCTCATATTGAGAGACCTGGTGAATGATAATTGCCTGTTTATACTTCCGACAGTGAAATAACAGCAGAAAGATATAACCTCCCGGTGTTTCATCTTGGCCACCATAACCCTGGCCTTGAGAATGTCTCTGGCAATGGGTTACTAATATCTTTACGCTGCACAGTGGAAACAATGGGATGGTGGGAATTAGGATATTTCAAAGATCYTGTATTTTTTTTTGCCTTTTTCCTCTTCTGTACATTTCCCAGATTTACTTCAAGGCTATATCCCTCACGAAGCCAATATAATTTACAGGTGATTCACAATCATCCCTATTCCCAACCACACTAGCTCATGGTACATGGGAAGCAAGTCACATGCTCAAAAAAATCGATCTTTTTTAGCTTAAGATGATAACAAGAATTTAACTTTCACTAATTTGCTGACAATGTCATAGTTTGTCRATGAATATATCATAGCACAGTCATAGAGAAATAAAGTCCTCTGTGGCGAAACTATGTTGGTTTCAAGGGAATTTGGCCTCTTGTTCTACAATATTCACTTAGTTTACTACTTTACAAAATAAGAATCAATAAAGAAAGAAAAGCTTTTGAGTTTATTCAGCAGAGAAAGAATTACGACATGACGGGTAATGTCTCCCTATTTTATAATACCTCTGGCAATAATACATTGAAATTGTTATGAAGCCATGATCATATCAGAGACATTCGACAAAGAAACAACCACAGCAAAACTCAATTTTACATATATTCCTTCACATAAGAGAGAAATCAATCCATTCTTATAAATAATATACAAAAGCCCTTGAACAACTCAAAATTCAATACACTTATTAGAATGTCACTAGAGCGCTGGGAGCGATACTCATAAAAACTTAGGAGAAAAGAATGATTCAAACACCATCTTTTCAGAATTCCTAGGTAAGAAGTGGTCATTAAAGATCCCATAGGATGTTATTGGAGGAAAGGGATTTAACACACCACTGAGATCACATGTTTTGCTCTCACTTTGGTCAGCTGTGTTGAAATGTTTAACTAAGCTTTATGCAAGGCAGATAGATTTGGATGAGGATGTGGGCAGGACTGGGGATTATGCATACAATTCATGAAGCTCTGGGAGAAAAGGATGATAGCAACTGTTCTGCAGTCATTTAGGATATCATTTTTCATTGGTTTGGATAACCTGAATATCCCATGAAGGTTATATGCAAAGTTGTGTTTTTAAAAAGACAGGTTCTCCCGTTTGCCATTCTGTCCTTCAGGCATATTCATGTGCCCCAATACAAGTAGAGGTGAGTAGAGTATCTAATGTAGAGGTGAGTTCTGAGTATCTAATGTTAGTTCCTCTTGCAAATAAAGGCTGATAATCTATCACACCTTTCACTCATCACACCTAGAACCTCCCCACAGACACTAAGGGGTAAAAGAAGATGATCCATGGTGCCATTCCAAGCCAGAGGAGTAGTCAGCCCCATGCCAAAACGGAGGGTTTATGCAGAGGAGGCTGAARCAACCAGCAAATCAATGGAGGTATAAACWCAAATATTTTGTGACTTGTGCTGTTTTTTATTATAATAAACACAGGGCAAACTATATCTTATGCAAAGTGTATGACTATCATAATAGTCTGTCTCGTAACAAGATTGTTAGCCACAAGAGAGAAGGAAATTACTGTTTTTATAAGTGTAACTAACTGCGCCTGGAGAGAAGGGTGCATCTGGCGTTACTCGAAATGCTGATGTCTTGCAATGAAAGCTCCCCCTCGAGGCTGTGGGAATACCCAGCTTTGTCTGTGCAAACTGGGGAACTGGAACAGCCCTTTGCATGCTGTGAGAAGTTACAATACTGAGTGAATTACTTGAGTATTTTAGACATGGATAAGCTTGTCTTAGCATTGACAAGCATGACAGGAGCTCAGATTCTGCATCCTAGAAACACCACAACAAATAAGATATTTCCTGCTAAGTCGCTACCTTGGGGAGAATTGTCTTATTATTACGATTATGATTTTAAACAGAAAGCTTTTAAATACAGATTCAAGAGGATTGAGCAGAGCTAATGCATCAGCAGCACTGAATGCTACTTCCTGGTCATAATAAAAACACTGATATTAATGAGAACAGAGCAAATCATACCAGTATAACTGGACAGCCTATCTCGGTGGTTCACTTCTTTATTTTGGATTACAGTTCCTCCTATCTTCACAGCCCATTTAACCAAGTCCAAATGCTTCCTTTTGCTGTCTGCATCCTAATCTATGTAAAGCAGCTTCAGTCAGGCATTTGCCATTGAATTAATACATATTAATGGGCAGTAATACTTTTGTACCATTGCATACATTTTCTTCAAATACAATTTTCCATCTAAAGCACTTCATTCTCACTGCCACATGGTAGCTGCATCCACAATAATATCTTTAGTGATTATTCATACAGGAATAATACAGCTTTGCCAAACATTGTATTTTAAGTGGCTTCATGCTCTCTTTACACAGAATACGTGATTATATTTGTAGACTAATTATATCACTGACATGAACTGAATTTTCTCATCAACTATTGGGCAGAGCAGTGGACAGGTAGAAATCGGGTATCTTTCRGGTATGGAGCCAAGCCAGATTTAAGAACAGATATAAAACAGCAGATGTTTGGTTTGGACAAAGTTCTGCTCCATGAATTGGATCTCTACATGCATGAATTGCATGATAAAGTGTGTGAAATGTAGAAAATAGCTATACATTATGTACCAAATATTAGTATAAATTGGACCTAATTTAAGTTTAGGTTAAACAATTGGAAAGGTATCAAACTGGTACATGCAAGTCATCCATGCAGAGGTTCCAGACACCTCCAGACATGGCAGATATATCTTAGTTTATGTTTAAATTCAAATAGGATGGGATATGAATCAGGGACACTTGCTGTTAGCAGTAGYCAAATAGTCAGTGTAAAGCAAAGAACAAGAGTAGATATTGGACATTCTCATCTTTCCTTTGAAATGTGGAAACAATGTAATGAAGACATATATAGAAAAAGTGATAGAAGGAAGTTAGACTCCAATTCAGGAGAGCCTGGAGAGAAAGCAAAACATCCTTTTTAGAGAATARAGATTATTAAAGGATGACACTGAGTGATCTTTTCCCCGGGTYCACCTTTCTCCCTGTGCCCTGTAAGATGCCCTCTTTCCATCACATGATACTCTTGGGAACTCCAACAGACTGCTTGGAGCACTTCAGTCAATTTGCCGCCACAGTAGGAAAAAGCAGAGATACAAGACACCATGTGGAACAAGATTGATGGGATAATAACGTGTGTCCCTCTTTCTCCCTGGAAAACTTCAGCATCAATTATTTTGTCAGCTGTAATTGTGTTGTCTGCTGAGGAGAGACAGACAATGCCATTGTTCTAACAAGTCAGGAGGGTCTGTCCTTCCCTATCATGATTCAGTATCTTTCTGGAAGGCAATAAATGCATCTCTTGAAGACTTAACCACAACTGAACAGACAAACTGAAATTAGCTACAGCAAAATAATTAACATAAACACCTTCAGGCAATAAGCAATTCCAATTATCCTTTTGGAGGTAGTTTGACCTCACTTAGGGTCTATTAACTATAACTTTCCTGGAGTATTATTGATACTACAATGCCAAGGCTTGTGGGATCCACCAAACTTTGTTTCTATCATTTATGAAGGAAACAGCTCTGCAGATGCTTAGGAGATTAATTAACTTGTCAAATAATTAAGCAGACAGCCTGTAATGGAAGTTTCCATTTCATAATTGATTTATCACTTAAGTGGCTTCCTGGATTTAGCCCTTCTTACACGAAGACTTCAATTCCAAGAGAAAAATATTAACATATTGCTGAGTAAAAGGGAGTTTTTCATACATTTAACATTTTTGCCCAGGATTTCACAGAGTTTGTGAGGGACATAGTAAATGTGCAGTAGATCTCAYATGTATTACATTGGAATAAGCCATGCATAAGAGGTGCTATGATCATATTTTGCAAAAGAGGTGCTGATTGAATGTTAAAGTGTTTTGGTCCATTGTTGGTCTAATGACTATAGCTCCATTTCAATCGAAATGGTTCAACTGTGTGTCACTTTCCTGTTCAACAGCAGTCAAATCTCTACAATCATGACGAGTCCAGCATGTGAGAACCAAATTCTGAAGAGCTTAGCTCCCCTTGCTGCACTTTCCAATYATGTTTCTTTGTTTTTTAAAGCATCTAAATAGCTGGGAGGTTGTGAAAAGCCAGTAGTGACTGATACTGCACTCTTTGGAAACCTATCGTCCTTTTATCATTTTGTACCTCATCTGTGAAATAGGGATAAACAGCATTGCCTAAGGGAGGTGGGTCTTGGGGGAGATGATGAAGTGTTCAGTGATGAGCTAAGTACTGAGTGAATCAACACTTGTTTACATACAGTAACTCGTTTGCTTTCCTTGAAAGTGTTTGAGGTACTTCAAGGGCTTCTTGGGAATTTGCGTCCTTAAATCCCTACATCTTCACTGGTTTATTTGTTTTGTAAGATGGAAGGCAGGAGATAGAGAAGCTATGTACCATTCAACTTGCTCCTGAATGTAGAACTACATGAAGAAGTCTGGTACACAGGACCACTAATGCTGACTTCACTGATTGAAAATAAGCTTATTTTGAGACTGTATTAGAGGAATGTGTTATTTATATGACTATACTGACATTTTGTTGGAGCACATGTGAAATATCCCCTTTGTCTGCCAAAGACCTTCCCAGGAAAACAGTTGTGCTAACTTATTCAGAGGAAGCATCCAAAAGGATATTACAGTCCCAGTGAGTGGGAAAATAACATATAAATCCCAAACCCAGTTTTGAGTCTGTGTTCTGAAGGGACACTGATTTGGGGCACAGTTTACTCCAGTGTCTAGTTAATTTAATTAATTACTTAGTTTCAGGCTAGAAACTTGCAACTATCAATAAAGTGTAGTCAAGCTCCTGTGGGGTAGTTAATGATCCATAAAACTGTTTAAAGGAAGTCTGCCAACCTGATTTTGGCCCAACCTGTGTCTTTGCTTTTGATATATCTATATTACACAGAGATGCATTTCCACTTTTGGAGTGCAAATTTGAGATTTCAGAAAATAYAGGATTCATTCACCTCCTTTATGCATCTGCATTAATATCTCATATTTCATGACATGATCGCARCTGTAACTTTCAAATCATCCACCTCCCAGCATGTTGGGAAACAGGAAAAATTTCATTACGAAAATGACACAAAATGGAACGATCAGTGAAAGTGACTGGAAAAGAAGTCACCACCTYCAGCACTCAGCAGAAGAGTGCATGCTCACTTAAACACATTGCTGCTGCATCACTTGCCTGACCAGCGTGTACAAGGAGGCACCTTCTCACATCCAGACCGAGGGACAGGCGACAAAGCACAATTCACCTTTGCACGTGTGATGACAAAACTCCAGTGCCTGAGCAGTGACACGTGTGTGGCAAGCAGGGCTGGGACCTTACCAAGGTCAGTCCAGAGCTGAAAACATTCTTTTCACCTCCAACRCAGTAAACTTAACAGCGACACAAATTAACTCAAGAGCATTCACTTGCCTTGTCTCTCGCCTCGCTTCACCTAGTTTGAATGCTCTCCAGCGAGCACGTTGGGATGGGAATTGACAGTGTGGATTGCTGCCTCCCTGTTGTTTTCTTTCTTAGCTTTAGACTAGTGCATCTCACTTGAAGTTGTTTGCTGTCATAGATGATCTCTTTAAGGGCTTAGGAAAGAATACTTTAATTAGCGCTGATGAASTGGCAGGAGCCAAGTGAAGCCTGGTGATTCTTGTTCTTATGTTTTCATTTCCTGCCGTGTATACTTGTTGGCAGAATTTTAAACCTGGCTAATTGCTCTTTATAGTGTCTACACATCTCTAACAAGTGATTCTTTCCTTTCCCACTAGTGCTTATAATTTATATTTGCATGCTCTCCCTCAAACACCCTGCACAATCTCCAGGCACAGACACATCACACAGAATCACACCATCAGAAAAGAATGAAGACAGTTTTGGCAATTGCCCCATGATAAACAGTTATGATGTCCTGGCTTGTCCAGCTGATGAGGGGCCCTTGTAAGAGGTAGCATCATTTGCATCCTCCCTGCATGGGATCTTGATGTCTCCTAAGACAGATAAGTATCAGATCTTTCACTACAGAAACACTGCAGATAAATTGTATTACCTCATTTCCTGCTTGCTGTAATTTTGTAGTCACACTGCAAGAGTTCCAGTAATGAAGAAGGTATGCTTCATCCTCTATAACATCCCATAATATGAAGAGGCTTATCACTAATAACATGAAGACCAAATGCCTTAGACTAAATTGACAAAAGAGGGGACTCATCTGCTCCTCAACTTGGGTATAGAAARCTTAAAGGGGTGGCATCAGAAAACAAAATCCAGCTTCTAATTTGTCCTTCAAGAGAAGTGCAAAGAAGCCAAGTATCCAGCATATGACTTCGGTAGAAATCAGTTTAATTTAGAACAGATGATTATCTGGGAAGAAATCATCCCACCATTAAAAAATACTTCAGGAAAGTTAACACACCRCTATGGCTTATGTTAGTCTGTTAAGCCTCAACTGCTTTTTCCTCTGTATGTTTTCAATGTTCGCCTTTTTTTCCCCCCCTCTCTCCTTATAAACAAAGCTCTCATTCAGATTCTCCTCATCTTCTACTCCATTACCACARTATCCTAGTTTATGTTTCTGTGATACTACTCTTACCTCTGTTTAGCCTACAGGAAAGGCAACACTAATAGACTAATACCTAATATCCAGGTCTATAGCTAGACAAGAGGAGATGCCTTATTTCCATGGGACCAAAAAGAATATGAAATCATTRCAATTAATTTCTTTGCCTGCTTTGTGCCCACGTGGGAAAATTTGGCTCATGGCAATTAGAAAGAGAACCCAACAAATTAATTTTCATTTGTGAGCCGATTATAGTCTGAAGAGAGGTTTCTGTAGGTGAAATGCTGCTTTTCTCCTATCAGAGTTGCTGCCAGAAAATTTGTCGAGCCCAATGCACTAGTTACGCTTATATTAATGACCCTGAATCTCTGACAGGACATCCTGAAGTCACAGTCTGCTCCAAAATGAGCAGGCCATCCCCCAAGTCCTGCCTCCCCCTCCCTAAGATTATTCAAACCTTGTCCCTCAAGAGAGGGCAATACAAAGCCATACCTGGGTGCTGCATTGGTCAGAACTGAGATGTTCTGCCTTGGAAAACATCCTAGCTGCAGCTACAGAGTGAAGGCAGCTACAGCTTTGGACACTGAACTACAAATAGATACATATGTTGATGTGACAGATGTGAATGATCATTATTTATRTTTTGCTGAAGAGTGATCCTTGTTCTCCACCAGCTGAGATAGTTGACAGAGGACAATCTGTACACGCTGTCCTGAAAACATTGGCAAACATTTCAGAATGACAACACAGAGCCATGAAAATGTGCTTCTAAGCTCCAATATCCAGTAAATAAGGCAGGGGGACTTCAAGCAAAGTGCACCTTCTTGATGAATTTCTAAAGCAATGGCTTTGAAAATAGAGAATACTCCCCTCTTGCTACCTCCCCATCTCCCTCTTAGTGGAGCTGACATTCACTCATGAAATGCCACATCAGAAACAAATGCATAAATGCTTATTTATGAATAGCTACCCATTAAACACTCCAAGTAATGACTGCTGAAGACAATGGGCCCTAGGTGACTCTTCCTCTCACAACAGTTCATGGGCTTCACTGCAATTATTTCCAAAGATAATTGTAAAGATAACACCATTTAAAATACCTAATGTTTTATTCAATATTTCGGTGAGTTTCAATTACTTCCAATTATAATTCAACAGCTTTCTATTTAAAACAATTATTGTCCTCTATATCGCATTGCAAGTCAAACAATTTGTTTGCCTTTATTCATCACTGGCTTCTTCTATTGGTTTTCCTTCTGGGTCTCCCTTTAGTTCTTCAGTTCCCCATTAACCTGGGCAGCCTTTCATTAACTCCTTATGTGCCCTTCAACTCTACAACACAATCACGCTTCTGACAAAAAGTGGACAGTGCAGCCCAAGACAATCAATTAAACTCATTAAAAATCAATATGATTCAATTACAGGCAACAAGACATAATTCTGGGTGATGGAATAGGGCTGGGCTTGGCACTAATCAGAGGCCACTGGGGGTGAGGACCAGCTCTGTAGGAAATGAGGGTGTCACCACGACCAGKAGCTCCTTACCTGAAGGGGAGCACAATGCAAGTCAAGGGAATATTGCTAGGTTTTATCTTGGATCCTTGGATCCCACATGAACGCTGCGGGATCAGATCATTCACTGCTCCCTTGACTGTAAATAGGCAAATGATAGCGCTGGAAAGGAAAGATTCTTGCCAATATACACACGCAGTGATGTGAACCAATGTGTTATTTTCCTATTTCTTTATAGCATAAATCATAATCATCCCCTGAAAATAGGATTTGGAGGTCCTGCAATTTTGAGAAAGAAATGTTTGATCTTAAATCCATTCAAATCAATAAAAAACTCCCATTCAGTACAGGACAAGAACAAACCCTTCATTTGCAAATTGTTGTCTCTTTGCAGTTCTTTGAAGGTGAGAGTACTCAGCTCAATCTTTATGTAACTGTGAGAACAAGCTAGGGAAAGAAAGAGCATTTTGTGTACAAAGCAGAACAGAGGGACTTCGTCCTTCATTTCACTCTTTTTTAACTGAAAACTTGCCATTTTTTTAAAAAAAAATGTGTGTGTATATGAGTGTGTGCAAGTGTGAAGAGTCATCATATTTCCCTTGAGAAAATAAATACACGATTTTTCAATTAAAACCACACAGGAGTTTATATCTTTTTCCTCGTGGAATACTGCTGAAAAATTAAAGTATCTCTTTCTCTTTGCATTTTTTCCCACCATTTTTTCCACTTAAGTAGGATTTATTTCCCCCTAAAAAAGGAACCACACATTAGACAAAAAACCAAAAAGCTTAAAACTTTTTCATTTGGGATTTTCCTTAGGAAATGGAAAATTTAAAGGAAATCAAAATAGGTCAGGAAGATTTCCATTTAGCCAAAACAGTGCTTTTGAATTAATTTATTCTCAATCAAAACATTTCACTCGGCTCTAATCACTGGTCTGAAATCACCCTGCAGCATTCAGAAGGAGTTGATTTAGATGCTCCCATGGGTTCCCATGAATTGGAAAAATAATCAGTCAATCATCTTTCTGCTCTCATGGTTTGCTCTTGTTGAGCAATTCTCAAGATCATACTATCCTCTTGCTGAAATATTTTCTCTATCTGCCTTATATTCTTACCTAGCAACGATGACTGTAGTATCTATGGCCCCAATCTAGCAAATCATTCTACACATATCCTTTAAGTATGTGAGYAGTCCCCTTAAAGTTAATGGGACATTCATGTACTTAAAGTCAGCCCAAGCTTAAGTGATTTGTTGGACAGAATCCTAAACTCTAGGGATGCAAAGGAATGAGATGTGTTTTGTGGAAGCGTCCACARCTTTTAAGGAAACATCTTGGTGGCAGACGAAAGTTGTATTGATTCARGTAAATCAGTTCAGAAATTGATGAGGATCTGCTTAAACAGCTTCCTTTCACAGCTCCTTCCTCAGCTTCCTCAACACTAATACGATTAGCGGTGCTCTCCAAGCAGTTTAAGAGCTGGTTTARCTCTGACTTAGCTCAGTTTTGTGAAGGACTTGCTAAGCTCCTGCAGGCTGAGGAGATGGARTGACTGTTTGGGCCAAGAGCAGACGTGTCCCTGAACACCCAAGCGTGTCCACCTTGCAAAGAGAAGGCTAAACAAGCACACGTTTCTGAGGCTTTGCACAAACTATACAGTTTACAGCCACTTGACATCAAAGTGATACACTGATTTCGACCAAAGCTCCACCCATTTCAGGTGACATAACCTGGACATTACTGTCATGTTCTCTGCTCTACTATTCCTTATATTAAGAAAAAAGACATGGATATTTAGAGGGCAAAAAMGGTTCTTTCCACCTCCTTCTCCCASTTGGTAACCTTATGGCCAGCTCTGAAAAGTAGCAGGCAGTGTGAGTCAGGTCATAAATATGCTCCAGCTATACATGATGTAGTTGTATATCTGTCCCCAGGCACTGTCAAAACTAAAAAATATTCAGAAACAAATTTTCCTGYTTAATAAATGCAAACTTGTTACAGCTTGTGCTATCAGGAAAAAAAATCTCTGCTGAAAACCATAAGCTGTTACTATGCTGTCCAAATCTGTAAAGTGGGTAACACAAAAAATCGTGTAATTTCACACAAACCCACTGTCAGGCCAAGCATATTACAAGTCTGGGTGACACTGGTGAGGAACATCTACAACAACCCCGACTCATTTGCTCCGCACAGGATATGYTCCAGCCRCATGGATTTTGGCATTTTTTTTTAGAGGTGCAACAGATTGCCATGTGCACTGAACTGATCCTAAAGTTGTACAGTCATTTGCAGATGGATCCTCCCATCCCTTCCCTTTCTTCCCAAGTAACACCCAAATGAACTTGAGGTATTCAACAGACTGACAAAACCCCATCTACGAGTGCGTTATTCCGAGTTTGTCAGGCACAACAAAGTGGCACAGTACAATGCACTGCTTGCAGATTAATCTCCTTTCCATACAGAGATATACTATAAGTATCAATATGTTAAATCTCAAATTCATCGATTTAAAAAAAAAAAAACAGTCTTTTTATTTTATCTCTATATCTGATCACAAAGRTAAGATGCAAAGGGAAGGAAAAAGAAAACCATAAACACCAATATGTAGTCAAAAACTAGGTATTCAAGAAAACATACCAACACAAAACCAAGGACAGATGGAAGTCAACATGACTAAACACATTGCAGTTGCTTCTTGTGAAGGGAATAATTTTAAAACACTTCCTAATTCAATTCTCCTCTGCCTTTTCTATTGACTCTTCTACAAAATTTGTGGGTTTTTTTTCTTCATTTCATGAGTGGAAGGAGGGTGCTGAAGTACACTTGTGCCTCTTGTTGAAGGGGCTCAAGAGCCGTTAGAGCTTGTTGATAAAAGGGGTCCTCGGGTATTCCCGKTTCTCTGGTTCATTCAGCAGGGAGCATCTAAGCTGACTTCCTCCCTCCCAGCTGCTGCCTTGCTGCTCTCCGCCTTACCCACACAGGGCAGATGGGCACTGCAGCTCCTCTCCAGCACAGCCCATCTGTTCCCCTCCCTACTCTGCCACCGTATCCCCAAAGCTCAGCATCCCCGAGGACAACTCAAGAACCTCCACCAGAGATCTTCATCCCCATCTCTTCTCAGCTTGGATAGCCAAGGCGGTTTGGGCTGCCGCTTATCAGAGCTGCTCACACACCACCTTTTTCTCAACACCTAACATTTCCTTCCCGAAATCTTCCCAACACGCAGCCGTTTGTGGTTTACTTTAGCAACGGGGACAGATCATCAGGGTCTGTTCACCTGAGGCAGGGCTGCTGCGGAGGTGAAGTGATTAAAGTATTAACCGCTGGAATAGCTGTCCRTCCCACTCATCTCTATCAGAGACAATTAATATGGATTATATATATTTTGTGAGAAGAATATCTTTCATTTCAAACCTTGGAGTAACTCCAGAGAGGATTAGGTGGAACACTGAATGAGCTAATTTGCATAAATTAGGTAAAATCTGAATTATAATTTGCATTCAGAGAGGCTCTCCGACTCTTTATGATATATTGATGCCATCTGGAGCACCTAGCTAGAAACCACGCATTCGTGGATCCTTTTTCCCCAGGCTGTTCCCACAAACTTCGCTGGTGCGTTCAGAACCATTATTTCCTATCCTCTTATTGCTTGCAGCAGGTTTAAAGACCTTTCTATCTGATTGGCCTTTTTTATTCATTGGAGGACAATTCAAACAGCTTAAGGAGAAACAGACAGCAATTTGGAGATACTCTAATTGCCATTCTTCACCTGAGGCATATTCTCCCACAGCGTGTTATGTTGAACGCCTGTTTTAGCAGGGCAACAAGGCACCAGAGCAAGGAAATTGTCAGGCTGGATTTTCAAATCACTCTTCCTTTCTCAGCTTACATCAGCTCTCKGGGTACCACATTTTATGAACTTCTTTTCATCTTTTCAGTTAAATAGCCTTTTGTTGAATTATACTATACCTATACTATATACTATTATACTATACTTATACTATACAGCCTCTTTTCCAACACGCCTCCTTTCTTTATCAAGTAGGAAGATGCCCAGTGCATCTGCACTGCATAAAKGCTTGTGCTAAGACGGTGGCTTTTTGCTGTCCCTTACAATGTGGTGGCTGGGACAGCCCAAGCCACCACGCTGCTGTCACCGGCCCCATGTAGGACGGGGCAAGATGCCACCTGCCCTCCCGCTCTCCCCAGCACCGCTCCTGCTGCCCAGGCTCACAGCACCACTTCAAGACGGACAAAATCCTCCGGCTGGAGCACGACCAGGAGAAGGGAACACGGCTGGGGCATTTGTGGACAAATGCCAGTCAATGGCATAAAGACACTAGGTACACCAAGATTTTACCATGAAGAGACAAAGACAAGGGTCAAAAAAGTTCAAAATGCCAGAAATGAGTAGAAATGTAACCTTTTTAAAACAGCACAGCAAAAGCAGCAGGCATCAGGATTTATATACGATTTATAGTATTCCTATATACACAGAATTTCACCACCTCCTTCCCCCGCCAAAAAAAGCAAAACAAACAAAACCCACACAATTATTTTCACAGCTCTACTTAAGACGAATGTGCCTGAGCTAAGGCATGAGTCACTTGGCCAAGCAATTGTCAAACCCACAGACTGAACTCAATGACAAGTCAAGTCTRTATCAGCTGCCCATGCTTGAGAGGTTGAATTTAAGATATCTGAGATTAACAGCATTTGACTAAGGCTGAAAAAAAATGGTTTAGAGGCAATRAAGTCAGATTCAATCCAAGTAAGCACCTTTGGAGGCTATTTGAAACATGAAAATAATATTGAAAAGGACAGATAAGTGTATGGTGATTATTTGATGATTGTATAAACATCTGCATATATACATATCTCTGAATAAAATTCTGAGTGTTAGTGAAAGTTCTCTTATAGCTGCAGAATTAGAGGTCATGTCTGTGTGACCTGAAGGCTGAAATGATGTCAAAAATATCTAAGAAATTTCAGGCTCTAAATCCCTGATTGTGTTTAACTCCTTAAGGCCATTCCTCTTCCTTTTGAGAATCCCAGTAATAAATTTTTATGCAACTTTGTATATATAATCTAAATTTGCAATATTAAATGACAAGCTGACAATTTTCAGAGTAAATTTTTTCCAGTTGGTGAATGTCAATAGGTCAGCAGAAATTATTTGTAGAAGAGCTCAGTTCAAATGAAATTCCCCATTTAAAGAAACTGTATTTTTTAAAAATAGCCCAAACATTCTATTCCATCATTTTCCATACATGTTAATTATGTTTTTATTTCAGAAATCACACCAAAATCCAAATGAAATAATTTGAAGGTGTCTAAGTGAATCACACATTGATCTGATCTGTACTTTTCTTCAGATTACTCRTTCGCAAACATTCATGAATTCCAAACACAGAAAAAACAGCTCAAAAGCCTGAAAATTTCCAGAGMTAGAAAAAGCACTTCCTGTACTGATCTAACAACAAGGAGCAATAATATTGCTTGTCATAATTACAGTGATCATGAGGATGAATATTGGCAACTTAAACTAGACCTCTTCCAGAGARCAGGAGGAGGTGGGATGGAGAGGGCTTGGGTGGCTGTTGGCTTAGAAGAATGGTTATTGATCGACTTGTTCATGGTGGATTAACTCAGGAAGGCAGAGTTAGATTTCTTTTAGCTTTATCTGTGAAGAGATTTCTTTTGTGTTTTTTTTCCTCCTCCTGTGAAGTGACATTGAGCATTTGCTTAATTTTATTGCATATGTATGGATAAATGGATGATTACACACATTTCATACAGGAAAAAAGCAGACAAGCAATGAAATATATATTATGCTAATTCTCCTGGCGCAGGAGGAGGGCCAGATACTCCCTTAAAGTCCCCTCTATTCCCATTTTCTCTGCTTCCCTACTCCATAAAACAACACCTACCAAACTGTCCTCAGACCAGAGAGGTCTGTTTCGAGTCCAAGCACCATGTGGGTACTTTGCTCACCCAGGAAAAGAGGGAAGCTCTCCTAGACTCTCCTCTCTGATCTAGGACAGGACACATCTAAGCAGCTTTCAAGCTTTTTCAATTTGCACGCTCTTAAAACCTCTTGCTCCCAGTCCTAGCCAGCACAAATGAACCTACCAACAATCGCATTTTAGTTTTGTAACACCTTTTAGCTGCAAATCCTTTAGAAATAACTCATGGACCTCCAGCATCCTTGAGCTAGCTGCTTGATAAGTACAGGTCTGCACACGAGGACAGCCCCAGGAGTCCTATTGCAGGGGCAGTGCCAAACATGCCAAAGCTAAGGGGACAGCCACAACTCTCCCAAACAGTGAGCGATGATACAGCACAGAAGCATCAACAGCTTTAAAATCACCAGCTCTAGTACCAGTAGCAATAGAGCTCAGCATCTAATTTCCTAATCTGACCTAATTTACTTTTTTCTCAGGCAGAGCTAGCAGCCTGTGCTGGACCCTGGGTTCTTCTCCTGGCAAGGCAGCCCAAGTGGGAATTGCACTAGCTGCAGAATCACGGGTAAATTACTAGCACAATGATAGAGCCCCTCTCTCATTTTAATCCATTTTAATCTCATTGTTGAGTTAATAAAAACTATCGGTTTACTAAATCAATGCRGGGTGTGATTCATTATGATGCGTGCTGGTACATGGATCCTAACACAAACCCTCTCTRCTATAGATTGGAGCATTACTGATCCAATGGAAGTTGGCTCCAGGGAAAAATTACCTCTTACCACTTGTCATAGAAAGACACTTGCTCTGGTAAATTTTTGCCTGTGTGAGATAGAGGCTTTATTTGACTGCTTTGATGCTGACTGCACTTGAAATATTTTTAAAAATGATTTAATCTGCAAATAGAAAAGAAACCCCTCCTTGTCTGACTTCATATTGGATTCATTTGTGACTATTAAGCAAAACATTTATGTCTTGTAATGAAGAGGGATTAGTTATAGAGGAGCAAATATATTTGTTAGTTTTATTCCTCCACCTGYCTTTATGAAAACAAGCCTGTGTTTCCAGTTTGCATTTCATTTGCTTTATAGCAGGCTGTTGGTAGAGTTAAGACATAAGTTAAAAAGATAAATTCACATAAACCTTGAAGTTTTGCTGTTTTTCTGTCTCAGATCATATCATTTTTGCTGATTGTGTTCATTTGGAAGGGTCAATCTGTATTTTACTATGCAAACAGACAACATATTTTCAGTTTTTTTTTTAAATGGCTCTCTGAAGACTGAGAGATTCTATGAACTTAAAAGGTATCTCTCTATTTATAGCTTTGCAGATATCAGAGATCTGACAGAACCTCTTTCTTCTTTAAGAAAACCTCTATTTTTATTTTATTTTTTTTTCCAGAAATCTCATGAAAGGACTTGGAAGAGCTTCAGTCAGAAAGTGCTGGTCTCTAGGGAGCTGTACACTACTTTTCCTGATCAATAAAAAGCATCCAATCCRTCACACCCCATGCAAAGCTGTGCTATAAGCAACCACAAGCCCTTGTAAATAAGAATAGATTCCAGGGAGAGAAAATCAGGACTTTCAAGGACTTTGTGACAGCTGTGAAGGACTCCAGGCTCTAACACATGATCAAGTGAGAGTAACCTAAGTCACCAAACACCAGAACTGCTGAGGCAGCAGYCTRGGCACACAGTCATGGCTTGTGACARAGATATAATAATGCAATTTAACTTAGCTGACAGTGAMACAAGGTGAAACTACATCATATTATTTTGCATTAGCTCTAGGCAAAGAGCACATGTATGGACAGGTACCTTTGCTCAGCTGAGCTGCAATAACATATTAATTCTCCATGACCTGATGTTTTATCCAAACTGCCACATTTAACTTGCTTTAAATATCTCAAGCTCTTACCACATCAGTCAGAGGAGATTCTTCAGCCAAGGCTGATCAACAAAGGRCAACAACAAGAGCAAGCACCCTTCCTAAGCAGATTAATATAATGCTAAGAAATTGTACTGAACTAATATCAGGTGTGCAATCTCCATCACCCTGAGACAAGGAGAAACTATGCCCTGGGATAGGCTCAAGTTTTTGAGCTGAGGTCACCTGCCTAAGCCTCAATTCAGATGGAGATCAGCTGAAATTAGTCCYATTACAGGGAGAGACTACAGCTGCAAAATTCAAATGCCTGTGCCAGCCCCCTCACAAACACTGAGGCATTTTCTCAGACTTAAAGGCCCTATTCCTTGCATTTGGTTGGGATGCCTTCTCTAGCAAACAGCACTCTGGAGTATTTCAAAGAACAACAAGGGAAATGCAAAGAATTTATTTTGAATGTGGAGCTTTTGATTTGGGAATTTAAAAAAAAATAAATAAGAGAAAATGAGAGTTTGCAATGTAAAAATAATCATTAAWTCATTGAAGCATTGACAGTCTCCGCAGAGAGGGCTGAGCACCATTTATATCTTGCTTTGATTTCCTGCGTTCTGGATGTTGTCTCTCTAATTTCCCATGGAAAGATGAACTTGCTCTCAGAGGCTGGAGTCTGCCTCTTGGAGCGGGGAATGGGGGCGGCAGGCGGGATCAGAGCTTGCTGCAGAGAGCAAGGTTAGGAGAGAAGGGGGCCCGAGCACGGGCTGGGCAGAGGAGGCAATAAGCAAGGCTCTGTTTGGTGCTAATCTACAAAGCCACCAGTCTTGCTGCCCACTTGCTGCCCACATTCTGCTCTTGTCATGATGCCAGCAGCACCCAGCAGATGCCAGGGAAGGAAGTGATGATGGGAACATCCAACCCAACYAATTCTCTGCGCACTAAAATTTGCAGCTGGGCCCTTCTTTCCCAGGACCCTTTCAAAGCTTCCCTTCCCTGCTGGATCTGGGGCAGGAATGGGTAAAGCTGTCCAGCTTCAGGCCAAGGTCGGGAAATGATGTGAGATGGGTGAAATGGCCACCTACACTGCCACGTGGCTATGGGAAGGCAATAGAAGCAGGAGGACAAGAGATGATATTTTCTCTCTCTAAAAATGCAGGCACAGCATGAGAAYATCAGCTGGCTGAGGCCAAGGTTGGCTCCTTTCTCTAGATTTCTTACTTTGGCCTGCTCCGTTGTCTGCACTGGGGTTATTCCTGMATGATAAATCACCTTTCTTCTAAAGTTGCCTGGCACGTGGCCTCAGAAGGTGGTGATCTCTGCAACACCTCATAGCAGCACCCTAAAGTAGCCAATGAGATGGGGACAGCAAAGCAACTTGCCCGGCTCAGCAAGCAGCCCAGAGGGTAAARGAAGCGGGCAAAGAGCACAAGGACAGAGCTCCCACCTGGAAGAAGGTTGGCAACTTCTCTCGTCTATTTGCTGCACTAGCAGATCCTGGGAAAGGAAGGTCCTTGTGATGGATTAAATACAGTAGAATTCTTCTTCTTTCTTCCTCTAACATTCAGTGTCTGCTTTAGCAACTGATATGGAATGTRACCGTGCTTTTAGGATCCGGAGGTTCTCCCTCCCACGATACCACTTCATGCTGGGGTAGACCAGAGAGGTTTCTTCAAGCATTTGTGTCTCTTTCTACCTCTCCTTTTGCATTTTCCTTCTTGGATCACTGTGTTCAAATCACCAGTCCACCCTGACCTTTTAGAGCAACTGACCTGGCAAGAAYTACATAGTAAGACAGACCTCTGATGGAAATTTCAGCTATAAATCATTACAAGACTGCACAGACACCTTTTTTCTACTACAGAACCAGAGCATATATGTATGTAGGCTCACAAAAGGAAACTATTACTCCAGTCTCTTGAGTATTTTCACTTCTTGATCCAGAGTTATATCTGCAGAGATAAGAAGAGCAAGGGAAGGGGGAGCAGGAGGCAGAGAGAAAAAAACTGGGACACTAGTAACCATGCTCAGTGCGACAGATAGAAATTTGAATTTAGTTATTCCACGGAGAGTAAAAGAGATAGGGAGGATCTATGGAAGTGTGACAGCGGGGGGCCTGCCGAGGTTCCACTCATTTTACCTACTTAAAAATGAAACAATAATTTTAAAAAAACTCCCTGGAAAGCTCCAACTGTTCCAGAACGTCTCTGCCGCTCTAGGGCAATGCCCTTTCCATGTGCACATGTGTACGTATGTGCGTGCCCGGGTACTCCTGAGATTAGATTTATCTTAAAATAAATCCTCCGGTGACCCCTGCAACACAAGCTCAGTTGGCAGCTGCCATTCTCTATAGGCCCTGCCTGAAGACTACGTGATTTCTCCTTTCTTATTCCTAACACAGGGCAGATCCAGCAGGGAAGAGGCACAAACTCTGTTTTGTGTGAGGGCCAGAAAAATCCTAAYGTGGAGAGCCTGCAGACAGACAACACAAGTTGCTGGCATAGAATTAAACTCCGGAGTCCTTGTTACACCTGGAGGATTGTTCTTCTTAACCCACTTGCATTTTATTTTGCTTGTCTCTTATTTCCACCTCTGCCACTTGAACTGATAAGTTACAATTTTGTGTGGCAGAAGAATCTCTGCTCCGCCAAATGGCCTCTCTGGGTTTTAGAACTCCATTAATTAGCATCTTTTAAATGGTTGGGTAATATTCGTTTCTCCTTTTCGAAACCATTTCCCCAAGCCCTAATTTTAATAAAGCCGGTGCTCATGAACATTTGAATATGAAAGCCTTCGGTTACGGAAAGACGAAAGATGCATTTTAAAAGCCAGCAGAGCACGGATTACTTAAATAGGTGACATAACTCTGTGTGTATGTGTGTGAGCAACTGCACCACGGCTTTGAGCAAAAATATTGTCTTGAAGGCATCTCTGTGTCCGTGTGCATACGGTCAGAAGTGCAATCTGAGTGGTGACTGTGTCTATGAGGACAGAGGCAACATCGGGGGCTCCCAGAAATGTGGCACGGTGCAGTATGTTTAAGTGTGGGTGTCAGTTTAATTCAAACCACACCAACAAGAGCTGTTTGCCTCGTATAGTTGCATGCGCCGTTTCAGGTTTTAAAGGTGAGCCGAAAGGATGCCAATTGCTTAGAGGTCTTCTCCTGCAGAGGATATTTTATATTCTTTATTATAAAATTGGGATTTCTTCACTGGAAGAAGAAAACCCCACCAGCTGGGGCTGATCATACCAGAAGCAGAAGCAGTGTGCCTGATTTCCTTCAAGGCACTTAGCTGAGAATAGGGAGGGAATCCAGGGCATCAAAGTCCTCTGGTTCAGTAAGGGATCATCACTATGGCCTTCCTCATGCTGCCAGCGAGGTTTGGCTCTGTGCTGGAGGAATCAGAGCACAGCCCCGACTGCGTGACCCTTCCTGTCTTCTCCCAAGACTACCCAAAGAGGGGTCGCACTGAGGACATTTTCTGTTATGTTGATACAACCTGTCAAGTAGGGACAGGTCACAGACTCCCTGACTCGTATCTCACAGGTGGGGTATCAGGTGGCGATGATTTCTGTCTTATCGCAAATTCAAAGCTTGGTCATCAGGGAGGAATAAGCTTTTCTCCAGGCACTCCAGTCAGCCCGAGAGGAATCTGCAGTGGTATCTTTGCRGAAAGGCTTTATATGCTGTAAAAGGCAGGAATCTGCCTGTCAATGCACCATGTTTTCTCAGAAAGCAGCTGTGTTTTCCCACTAGATTTAACAGCACAACCATGAGTAGTAGCTGTCATAAAATGCTGATAATCTGTTATTCATGACCCACCAAAGGTATGCGGTCATGGGGCTTTGCTAAGCTATAGCAATTATCCAAGCTAATACATTAAAAACAGAGTGGGGCATTGATTCCTCTTTTAATTCAGCTCCAAGCCCTGATCTCATTGTCCTCTCTGCTCTGGCCATTGCAAATCCTGAAAGYAGCCTGAGGAATCCTTGGAAAGCTGATCCCAGTCACAGGCCATTTCATGCACTCGTGATGGTTCCTCACCTCCTGGAAGAGTCTGGCTTCAGACTAGAATATTCAGGGGAATGCAATAACTCATTTCTCAATAGCCTACTTGTCTACATTTGAGTCAGTGACAGATTCAGGTAGTAATTCCAATTCTTAAGCCATCTTCTTTTTAACGAAAAGGCTTTTCAGGAACACTGAAGCACTCTCTGTCTCTCTTGTGTAGGAGCAATTCTCTGTGTGACAAGAATGCATATTCTGTATTAAATCCTTGTCCCGCTTGCCAAATCATAAGCCTCTATCCATTTAACCTAAAGGAGCTGTTCCTTAGATAACCCCACTCACAGAACAGTTGCAAGAAGTCRACATTGTGCTCTGCCTTGCACCCAGAAAGCCATTATGTTCCATGTAGAATTTGAAGTAATCACAGCCAAAAAATAATGCAGAAGAGCCCTCGGGCTCCTAKGCTAGACCTAGGTCTACGAAGACAGTTCCCTTGTCCCTGTTCAATCTCCTTCTCACCCACTGAAAACCTGCATGGGATGTGAAATCTAYCTACAGGTTTGCACCTACAGGTTGCAAAACACTGTGATTTATGTCAACGTTCTACATGACCACAAATCTGGAACATGATCCCAAAAATGTGTGATCCCAATGTATGTGATCCCAAAATTTGCTCTTCTTTCCCCTTGCTTCTTGGAATCATCTCTGTGGTCTGCGAGAATTCCCAARTGAGACCTCTGTTATTCTAAATACTGGGTGCAAATGGAAGTTGGGTGAAGGAGGGGTTAGTTCAGAGCTGCTGCAAACTGCATGCATGTGGATCAGGAGCAAATCTAAATTTCCCAACTTCTTTCTGAGAGGCAATCCTCATCCGGCAGCTGCAAAGSCTGCAGAGCCACAGCCTTGCTGCACCAGTCCCAAAGCTCCCMAGTTCTGCTGCTCATCGTGGGCATGTGGGACCTCAAGGGAATATTTTTAAATCTCTGGGAGAATCAGCAAATTTACCCTGTTAAGAGAGGATGAGCTGCCAAGTGAGGCGCCTGAAGTGATGCAACAGCAAATGGATTATGACAGATGAGTTATTTTACTAAGTTTACAGAGGGTTTTACCAGCTCCACCTCTCCTGTAATGTGCAGGATGYTCCTACCTGATTATCTGCACTGAGTGGTCCTGTGCTTCTCTTAAATTTTGAATGTGGCTAAAACTTACAAYGGTCTGTTTTAAAACTGACTCTGCAAGAGAAATCTGATCGTGAGAAAAATAAATAAAAAGACAGACCAGGAATTTTAAAAGCTCAAAGCCAAATATTTGCTCTATCTTATTTTTCCGCATCTGATAAAATAACTGCCTGGCAGTGGAGACCCTTCTGAGTGAGATGGTAAAGAATACATTTTTGTCTGGGAGATGCATAATAGGTGAAAAAGATCATAACTRGTTTTAAGTGCTGAATAAAACCCCYGCTTCAGGCCTCCTTGGCCTAGGCTGAAAACAGCCTTTCATGATTTCTATGTGCATGGAGGAAAGTGAATCTTTTTTTTTTTGCTTGTAGTAATTGCATTTTTAGTCACAATTGTCTGTTATCTTTGCATTTCCCACAGGTGGAGATATTGGTTTCCACTGAGGGTCTGATGTAGCTGCTCATCTCTCAGAACCTTTGTGATGTTATGAAATGCCAGGCTGCCAAGTAATCAGCGTGTTTTCCAATGAATACACATGCACAGGCGGTAATTTGTTTACTCGACTCCTCRTGCAGGTCTGCATTGGATTCCAAARGGGAGCAGCAGCRTTTACAGAGACCAAAATATGAACAGGGGAACAGACAGGGTCCCTTCTCGGGCCCTGCCAGGGGGGCAGAGCCAAAGTCCATATGTTTATTGGACCGTCTGTGACAACAGACTTGAATCTATTTAGCACCCCCTCACTCAAAGAATTGAATTTTTTTTTCTATATGAATAAGACTTTTTTTGTATCATTTACCAAGTCTCTTTTATCAAAATGGGAAAAAAAAAATCAAATGACCTAAGTTTATTTTTCCTGGTTCTCTGTGTTCCTTGCCACCCTGATGAGACTGGTTTGGTCAGCTTCCCACTTGTTAATCGGCAGATTCACTCTGATTTTCAGTCACGCACAACACAGCAAGGAAACAGCTCATGGGGGTGATCAGAACACCTCACGGAAACCATTTCTGCTTATTTTGTGTCTTGAATTATTCTTTTTCTCTCTCTCTTTTTTTTTCTTCAACAGCGGGAGCTGTTGAGTCCAAATTAGGTTGCCAACGTCACTTAAAAATAGATGAACTATTTTAAATCCCAAGTAAGTGTTACGATCCATAGGCAGTCTTAAGAAAAGCAAACATGTTTATCCTCAGATTCAGCATAATTGATACAGTTATTCTTTGTTTTACCTGACAAGCCCTGAATTTCAAATTATTTGTTTTCCCTTCTGGGGATGGTGAATATCAAAAGTGTGGAATTAAAGACTTGATGCCAGACTGCTAAATTTAAAAAAAAAAAAAAAAAGAATTAATCCACTTTCCTCTTTTGCTCTGGCTATAGTCTGTTGGAAGGTGAAGGGTGGGCAGGTGCAAAGGGCAGGGAAACAAACTCTGAAACCCCACTCAATGGCTACAAGAGAACTCCATGAAAATAGGTTGGAATCTCCTTAAGGAGATTCTATTTGATCCTTATGACAGCCTCCCTCATAGACTCATAGAATAATTATGGTTGGATTTCAAACTTGCTTTCACCTTCTCATTAGATTCTGCTACAAAATGAAAGGCAGAAAGATGGCCAGCTAGAAGGAGGGGGTAGATTATTTTTGTTTCACGTTCATTCCCAGAAATTTTGTGACAGTAAAAGGTCCTGACCTGTTCCCAGGCTGGGCTTCCTGAGGACATGTATTCCTAAGATCTAATTTGCAGCAGATTTCAACTCTGCAAGGCCAGAACCACAAATRCTCAGGCACATCTTTATCGCGATTTGATCCTAAAAGCTTACAGAAAAACTGAGTAACATGAAACCGAGAGTCTTCCTTGCTTCTTCCACGTGAGATACCAGATGCTGGGCAAACTGAATGGTCCCTGGCAATGGGTGAAAAGAACGTGATTACTGGACTGCACATCATGCCCTTCTCTGAGCAGAGGAGAGAAGGTAAACCAAAATCAAAACCTTCCTTCCCTTAGAGCACAGCCCAATCTACCTGTCAAACTTCTTAGCTTGATGTGTTTTCAATGCACTTTTACATGATAGATGGTTTGGGCCCCCTWCCATATACCTGCCAAAAGTTAATGTAGGAGCTCCAGAAGTTTGCAGAGGAAATGAAAGCCCAGGATGTTTCTGAAATTTGGGAGACAATTAGTGTGATTTACTTCCCTGGCATTACAAGGAGCTTAAAATTTCTCGTGTTCCCATGAAATGTTATTGGAGAAGTGGAGGTTTGGAAAAATTATACCAGCTGAAATACATCAATCAGGATGATTGTGAATAACATTGCTGCTAACGCAGATGGAAAGCTGATAACAGGCTAAGGGGCTTTGGATCACRCTGCCGCACAAGGACATACTTTTACAGATGCTGGAATTGCTGAGCTAACCGCTTTTCATTTGAAAACTACTGTTTTGAATGGGCAAGAAATGTCTTCGCTATACTTAGAAGTGGATTATGTGACGGGGAAAATAGAAGGGCTACTTCATGTGCCAGCGCACGAAGCTGCCTCTGAGTATTGCTGGGAAGGGGGAAAAGCACAGCACAGCTTCYCCAAACCCATCTCTAACGAGGAGCAGGTGTGAATTTTGGGCAGGCGTAGGTTGGAGGRTGGCTCCAGGGAGAAGGTGACACATTAACCGAGTAGGAAATGAGAGCACGGAGCGGCCGAGCAGCGGGAACCTCTGGATCCCAGGCCTAAAGATTGAATTTGGCAGCACATGACAGACTTCGCAGCGCTCGCTCCTGGGGATCAGTTGCTCACATCAATGAGTCCATGGCTACACGGTCTGGGTGGCTGCAGATCAAGGAGGTTGCAGAGGCCCCGAGCACAGGGAAATTGCTACCTGGCAGAGAGGAGCATCTACATGCTGGAAAACCTCAATGCATGGGGCTCTAGACCAGACCGAAAACACAGGGCAGTAGCTCTCAGAAGTGGGGGTCACTGATGCAGTTGGGCTACGAGGACATTTCTATYTTTCTAGACTATTCGAGGGACTACAAAGTGCAATGGCTCCTTTAATATTTTTTTTTTTAGAATAAAATTGAACTTCACACACTTTCGCCCTGTATAACCTCCCTTATTCCCCTCCCAAAGAGAGAGTTTCAGTTCAGACTAGTAAGTCACCATGGAGACTACAACCATGTGATGGCAAGACGTGACTCGACACCGACGGAGCCTCAGAACTTAATTATTTATTAATAGGCTTTTACCACGGTCRCCTCAAGAGATGCAACGTCTTGTTACCAGGGCTGGGAGGGGAAGACGAAACAAAGGCACAGAAAGTGGGGAAAAACACAAGCAATTACAAATAATTAATTAGAAGCACTATAAACATGCCAGGAAACATGTAATAGGAGCAGAAATTGAACTTAAAAACCTACAGGTCAATACTGTTTAGCTGAGGAAAGATCTGGCCAAGTAGTAAGGAAAAAGTACTCAATATATGGGAAGAATACTGTTCCTTCTTTGTTGCAGTATAGTTTTTTGGGTTGTACACTGGCAAAAATGAACTCTTAGAACTCTGGGGCATCATCTAACTCTGACTTTCAAGTCTTGCCCTAAGAATTTCAATCACCCACACCAGGAAAAAGGATGTTGGGGTACAACAGGTCCATGTGGCTTCAAAGACTAGTCCCATTTTCCAAATTGCAAGGGGACCACATCAAATGTTTGTGAAAACCTTTTACTGCCTGACATTTTGTTTCATTTATATATCTTTACCCTGTCTTTCCCATAGATCTCTGGAAGAACCTCAGGGCAGCCTTGGCAGAGAGGCCACCTCTTTTCTGAAGTCTCCTGCCCARGCTCATTAGCCCAGCAAAGTTCGTGGAGATCATTGGGACTGTGACAATTAGTGACTTTACACTGGAATGAGGCTAAGTCCAAACTAGAGGACATGTGAGGGGACACCTATGCCCTCGAGATAAATATTGGACATGACAAGACAATGGACTGGGCAAGAAAAATGAAAACATTTAATGAAATGCCTTCAAAGGGGAAAATAAAACCAACCCTTCAACCCCAAGCACAATCTAAAGCAAAACTACAGGAAGCGCATGGCATGGAGCCAAGTAAATTTAAGGAACAAATCTAGCAAACAATGAAAAGTAACAGCTCTGACCAAAAACAACCATTAAATGTTAAATGCTGCTCTTGTAACTGACAACACCAACAACTTTAAAGGGCTGTTTTACTAGCGCAGGGATGTGAGTGTGGGGAATTGTTAGCCTCTCAAAGGGATGACTATAAATTTATATTTCATTTTGCGCTTTTTGTTGGTGGTGGTTTGTTTTTTTTGTTTTTCTTTTTCCTTTACATCKTGGCAGTGATTGAAGAAGAAACGTAGAGCCCAATTAATTGGAGTCAGTGTGGCTGGAGCACTTTGCATCCACTCTGTGTGGGCAGGAGGGGACTGTGGCACCAAGTCCGGTGAGGGGGCACCACAGGGAGGAGAGGGACACTGCAGAGGGGTCGTTTTCCCTTGTCCTGGGTGACTCTCTTTGCTGACCTCCCTCTAGTCTAACTTGCCTCCAAAGTTATAGGGCTGGTTCCCTGGAGGTGCCTCTTTCTACTACGTCTTGCAGGGAAATGCAGGATTTTCCCTTATCCCCTCGTCCATCTCCCAACAACTCCAATGCCCTTAAAAGTGTGTTCCAGTATTCCCTTTTTACCCAGTGGTGCATTAGTACAGATTCAGTGTTTTCCATCCCCCAAGAGCTTTTTGGGAACATCCCCTAGAAACTCTGATATTCTTCCATACTAGTCATGCTATTCTCTAATCATTTTCAGTGCTGCACGATTAACCTGTCATTAAAAATATAATTGTTCTTCAATTTTCACTTCTTCTTCTTTAAACAGAGGCTGAGCAGAGCTCCAAAGCCCTGACTGGAACTTTGCTGCAAAGCCTCTGGCAACAAAAAGCTTATTATTTGCAAAAGAGGGGATCCTAATTGGAAAATATGATGGAGAGAAAATAGTGAATCCCCAGTAATCTCCTTCCAAAATGATAATGCGTATGGCATAATGAATATTAATGTATCATATTTATGAAATGGGGACACTGAAAAGTGCAAGATAAGATTTCCTGCTCTGCACATTGTACTTGGCAAATAACACTCCGTGGACTCACAGTCACCCGGCAGAGTTTCCCTGCACACGTCTGCCTCAAACACATAGCAGAGCCACGGCTAAACAAAAACACACCACAAATCCATGTATCTGTGTCCCACTCCAGCTCTATCTCATCTTTTGCATCCTCTACTCCCATGACTCTCCTTGCTGTTCACCATACACCAACACGAGCACCAYTCACCATATACCAGCACCAACACTCCTCACGTCCCCTTGCCCATCCTCATGAAGCCAGGATGTCTCATGAGTATGGACTGAGGCTGTTGAAAGCACAACATGGCTCTGATAGCCACCGTAGCTAAACACAGCGATCAGTCTGAATGATCTTGGAGAAAGGACGGGGATATTTAATCTCTGTGAGCACTAAATTTCAATATCATCCCACTGGGTTTTAGAGTCACATTTTTCAGCCCTTCCTTGTCAGCRGTCACCCAGCTCCTCTTGAAGACAACAGAATTGCTTGTGTGAGTAAGTGCTGAGCAAAAAGTCAGGAGCTCATAATATACCCTTTATTATTTTGATATTAAGTGCTAAGAAGTASTACTTCTTCCTGAAGTCCTTGGAAGAGATGCTCTTACTCAGAAATCCCATGCACTGGCTATATTCTTGTTTCCTGCACTGTAACCATAGTACATAAAGTGTTCTAGGACAATTACCTGTCCCTTAAGTATAGTCATTACCTATTCTGGCAGACTTCTTTGCGATTTAACTTTGTAGACTTTAAAAATATTTCCCAGAGAATAGAGGTTTATTGGGCAGAAATAATCTTTTATTTACTTGCTCATTCCCACACTAATATCTTCCTGCTATCTGCTTCCTCTGGAATTAAGTGGTTAACACAGTTACTGTGTAGMAATGTAGATTTCCCCTGGTACTCCTTGGAGCGAAGAAAGGATAATTTCAGACATTTTCCTCTTTAGGTAATGCATCTGCCAGAGCTATCTCAATAYTTCTATAGGACAAATGAGACTGACAGCCTGGGAGAGCAGAAAAGGAAGAGCAATCCCGGTGATAAAAGACAGGAGTGAGACTCAAGGGATCTGCACTCAGCTCTGGCCACAAACTCTGTATGTGACCTTAAGGAAGCCACTTAAACTCTCGTGCCCATAGACCCTCCTTGTCAAGGACTTGACTTTTCTTCCACTCTTGTTTTTCTACCATGTCGGTGTAGGTTACAAGCTCTTAGGGATAGTCACTGTCTCTTCCTGTCATGTTATTTCACAGAAGGGAACACCATTTCTTGCAGGTGCCTTTAGAAACTAAAACAGAAATAGCAGTAGCAACAACAACGAGGGCAACTGGAAATAACACCCTCAGGACTACAGAAGGTGGTTCCCCATCTTCTGATTTCAGTTCACGACATCGTCATGTTGCAACCATCAGGTGGTCCCCTTMGGATTACAGAAGGAAAATTCAAGATATTTCACCAGACAGTATTCCTGCAACAACAGTCAGAAGACTTGAACACAGCAGTGACTTTGGGGATGYGTCAGATCTCTGGGAGGGTTGAAGGTGGGATGTGACAGCGAGTCCTGTGCTCTGGCTCTAAACCTGCTGCTCTGCTRTTTCAGATAAAAGAGGGTCTCAGCAAGCTGCAGCTTAAAAGCTATTACACAGAGAGGACCAGCTCTAGTTTCATCTGTGACGGAGACACAGGACATAGTGGCACATGAATTACCATGGCTTTGGGATGTGCTTCCCTCACTCCTCCTCCGCTGAGGGTTAGGATTTTCATCCACATATGGATGTGGATTATTCCAGGAAGCATTTAGCCCTGTGATATAAAACACATCTGCCAGGCTATCCAAAACTTTCAGCCACTGTCATTCAGAGTGATCTCTATATATGGAATAATTAATCAGGAGATGTGTTAGAAATAGGATATGTGCAGCTGTTGTGTGTTTCCCTGCACTTCCTGGAATGGCTGCCTGAAAAGTGGATAAAAACTGTAGGTGGAAGGGTTGTTGCCATAGAAACTGCATCACTGGAAGCTTCATTTCAATTTTTTTTCTTTTTTTTTCTGATGATTTTCTCCCCATTTTTCCACTCTGGACTGATACCATTCAATCACTGTCTTCTCTTGCCCTCACCAAACTCTCAGTGATTTCATATGTTGGTAATTAAGGATTGGAAGTGAACCTAGTGAAATGATACGAGAGATGGCCAAGGGGCTGCACTGTGAGGCAGTTCTGTGGGGGTTATGAGAGGAACTGACTTCACTTTTGGCTCCAAAACCAAGCAGAAGACCTCAAGGTGTGGGAACGGGTGGGTCTTTGCATGCTGGCTATGACGAGGCCTGGGAGAATAGAGCCCTTTGGCTTCCAGACATCCTTGTCCAGGATGTGTCAGCAGTTCCTCAYGGGCTCACAGTGTCCAGGGAATATGGGAAGAAATGTGTTTTTCTATCAGCTTGTTTCTATTTTAAAATARGAGAGGGATATAAGAGAGAAGTCACCTTTGGGGCAGCAGCCGTGTGCAGAGTGGGYGCCACCAACCAACGTTTTCTCTGAAAACTTGTTTGTGCTAAGGACAAAGTGAGATTAAGTGCCTTGGCRTATCCCTGTGACAGCAAAATAAACCTGAATTAAGCCAGCTTCTGAGATGAAACTCRGCTCAATGCAATTCGAGGTCCCTGGGATTGGTGTGGGGTTGTATTTTCTGCTGCTGGAGGGAGAATGGAGAGGAGAAGTTTACCCACCATGGAAGTTAAACAAGACATGGAGGTGAGCAGCCCTGTTCCCAGAAGAAGGCCGTAGCTGGTCCCTGACAACCTCGGATTCGTACTTTGAAGTCTCAAATGAAAGAACCTTTGAATGCTGCTCTCGCCCTTGCAAGTAATCTTGCTCAGACATGAGGAGCTGCGAAACTGTAGCACATAAATTCTTCCCAGAGGACTTGAGGAGAGTTTGTGTTGCAGCACTGCAAGTCAAAGGGAAACCTAAAACGTCACTTCCCTGCCTCCGTGTCTGGTATCTGGAGCTGATTCCTCCAGATACTCCTGCCTGTGCAAACCTGTGTTACCAAACCTGGCTGTTCTGGTTTTCACTGCTGCCACCTCAGGGCTGTGTATCGCTGCCAGGCCAGGGAGTGGAGGTGTCTTTGGCATAATATCTGGGATGGAAATCTTGACAGACTCTTATAAAAATGAAGAAATTAAAGGACAAAATCCATCTCTTTTCATAACAGCTGTAATGCAGTGGATCACTCTCTCACTGCTTATTTTTACAGCAATCTACTATTTATGACAGATCTGCTATTTTATTAAGTATCATGCAATTCAGTGCTATCTGTACAGCCTCTGACAGGTCAGCTGCCTCTTCCGAGATTATTTTGTAGTGAGTGGGAAGCCTGAAGGTTCATTCTTGGTGTGCACAGGATCTGTAGCAACCCTTGAGCCTTAATAYTCACCAGTGAGATTTGGTTGATGAATTTGCTTGCTTGAGGGGGTAAATTCCAAATGCTACAAGATAAATCAGCTGCATTAGCTAATTTGTTTGGGTTTTTTTCCCTCATTTCAGAAAGACGAGGGGTTGGGAGAAGTTCAATTTATTCTAGCTGTCCTGGAAACAGAAGTTCTCTTGCCAGTAAAGGCAGAACGCAGACCTTTGCAATATAAACTTGAAAAAAGTGCTCAACTTTAACAATATAACAATATAACAATATAACAATATAACAATATAACAATATAACAATATAACAATATAACAATATAACAATATAACAATATAACAATATCCTCCACCCTAACATGGGATAAAAAGCTTATGGTGATGCCATAAGAAAACACAAACCTGTTTTTACTGTGAGCATTTCCCAGGCTCCAATATCAGATCTGGCAAGTAGAAGAGCAATTTAAGAAAAAAMCACCCTAAAAGCAACCTAAATCAAGGCAGAGAGCTCTGCAGTCACAGCAGTGCCGTTTCTCAGTCAGCTCCAYTTGCACTGATAACAAATGCATAGCATGGCTCGAGAGGAGAGCCTCCTTGAGCCACCTCTGCRGGGCTCTGCACGACTATGTGCTCCTCTTCTGGATAAAAACCACATGAGCTTGCACAGCATCCTGAGCCACCACTGCTGACGGGAGAGACGCTAGGACTTTGTCCTGGCTTTCTCTCCCTCATCAGTGTCTGGTTTTTGAAGCCGAACACTCTGAGCACTTGCTACCCCCACCAGGATCTTGCTTCCTGCCACTGCTTCTCCTCCTCTGAACTACTCATCCTCTTCMAGTACCTTTCTGGCCTGTTTCAAGGCATGAATAACATGAGCCTTACGCACAAGTTTCTCRGGAATTTCTCTTGCTAGGCTTACACAGAGCATCAGACCAGTAGACCCTTCCTTGRCTTAAAAGCCTCTGACTTGCAACGAAAAGGTGTGTATATTTAGTGCTTGTAATACTGGTATGCCCACGATGCTGTGTTATTAGTTCAATACATTATTGTAACCAGCAGTTTGTGCTGAGAATTATTTCCCTTAACGACGTGGGAGATTTTTATGACTTTTTATCCACTTCTGTATTGTATCTCCTTCTCCAGTGAAACACAGGCAATGGAATCTGCCCCAGGAAGTCTGGTACTATATTCAAGAATATTTGTTGAAAAATTATCATAAGCATTTTACTTGGGTATTATTGTTCTTCAATTAAGCAATACATTTGGTTTGCAAATCCTTAATAAATCTTAGGATGATTTATGGGGATCGTTTGTTTCAACTTTTTGCTAAATGGCAGTATATTTGGAGCTTTTTATTATAAATTGTTTTCATTTAGACTTTAACCATCCTCTAGTCGCTGGGTGAAGCACTTATTTGCTGCGTGCCATTTTTTATCATCTAGGTGCTGGACCTATCACAAAAAATAGACTGGAAGAACAGTCCCAGCGGAGAGAAGCAAATGAGCGAGGCAAAGAGGTGAGGAGGAGAAAGGAGAGAGGAGTAAACGAAGAACCAGGCTGGCAGATGATGCTCTGGGGAGCTAGATGGGTAACTGCAGGGAACATGGGCTTCAAAAAAATTGAAAAAAAATGCCATTTATGGCAAGGTTTTATTCTTGGCTASTTTTGAAACAACAGGGACACCAGGGACTGCTTGTGGAGTGCGGGTCGTGTGGCTTCAGGGCGGCCCCAGCCATTCCCCTGGCTCTGCCAGCCACGGCCCCCACGTATCAGTACGGGCTGCAGATTGCTCCCACATGAGGAGAGCACCCAGCCCAGGTGGCAAGGACAGCCTTGGGTGCCATTTGTGCAGGGACAMGCCTCAGGACTGCGGAACAGAATCTGAAGGAATCCCGAGGGAATAATTCGTCTTCAGTTTAACTCTGGTTTCCAGCTTGGCTTTCCACAAATACTTAGGGAGTTCCAGCACATCCAAACGATGTTCCCAAGCCCCTGGAGCTTAATGAGCTTTTGTTTGGGTTATTATTCCATTAAAAACGAACAGACAAACCAACTTTGCAGAAGGTGCGTTGCTTGTTATTAGCACTTTTCTATCCATTACACTCAGTTTTGGAGAAGAGCTAAGGCCACATGCCTTGAGAAACCAATCAAACCCTGTGAAAAGTGAACAATTGGGACTAACGAACCTGAAAACGACTAGTCCAAATTATTCAGTAAATATAGTACTTAAAGAGTAACTAAGCTACTTCCACAGCACCGGGACTGGATTCAGAGCTATTTGCCAACCAGACAGCAGTCTAGATACACRGCAAATGTGGGTCCTGATTCATTGCTCTGCTTTCTATCCCCGCGTGACTYCGGTGGCTCTAATGCAGAGTAATGAATTGAGTTCATTACTCAGGATGCGGCGTCCCTGTGCTCACACTCAGCCTGTCACTTCCTGTTTGCAGAGGTCTGGCAGAACTAAGTTGGATGTCACRCAAAATTTAACAGTTTTAGTTAGTTTTCAGCAGGTGCAAAAGGCAATTGGTGAGACACRGGAGCAAGAGCAGAGCCAGAGCCCAGCGGCAACCTGTGTTTCGCCCCGACGTATGCCAGTGTTTCTGCTGTTTCCCACCCATGCCTGTATTTTTCTCCCARTACTTCCTGCCCTGGAGTCCTAGATTCATCAGAAAGGAAAGCCATAGCCAGGATGATGGCTTGGCCTTGCTGGGTTGTCTCTGCCCCGGGCACTGAGAGTACTCCCCAGAGCTGCCTGGCAGAGCAAACCCTCAGCTCAGGGTCCCTGGCCTGTAGAAGCAGCTCCCAAGCACGAGACTGCCACAATTACGAGGCTCTTTCTACCCCAATTCTATGTTTTCACTGTGCAAATAAAAGCATCATCTAAATTTGAACTGCATGTTTCTACGCTGATTTTAGCATTGGGAACCTCAAATTCAGCGTCAATTGAGATGATTATATTCTGTGAAGTCTGTTTAGCTGATCTTAATGCTAACAACAATAACTGATAATAACAACAACAATTTGCCCATGTYGGTGGCAGTGCCTGCAGTGGAAGGAAGCCTCAGTAGCAGGGAGAAATAATCCTGATTCCTACAGCCTYGCAGTTCATGTAGGGAAAACACTACAACCGACTCTGCTGGAGGAGAGCAGAGGGGCAAGGATGCCTGGGGGAGAGCTTTTCCCCCAGGCAATGCTCAGCTCCAGCGTATGCACCCTATGCTGGATGGGGAATGACAGCAACCTTGGTTTTCATGAATCAGGAATGTCATTGCCATCTACCTGTACTTCACGTCCAGAGCCCTGGGATGTAAGAGGATTTATAAATATATAGGCTGGGCTTCTATTTTCTGATAATCTAGTTTAGTGTGACAAATAGCCCCATGAACAGGAGACCCGCTGGCTGTCACCATACCCATYACTTGGAAAGCTTCCAGCTTTCCAGTGCCAGAAGTGCTGGCTTCTTTCCCAGCACTTCCCTATATCTCCAGCCCTCCAGCGAGTTTTCATCACTTCAGCCYCTTCTGAGGCAGTGACCCCAATGTACTTGTCACGAGGAGTTCTCAAGATAGCCCTGACCCACCACGCACGTGTCTGGCTTTCTTTACCACCCCTCTATTCCTTCTCTATCCTGTTCTCTCAGCTCCTCTACCACTCCATCCAGGATCTACAAAGATGCCTTGACCCAYCACAGAATGCACAACATTATTAGAGCAGGGCAGAACTTAATTATTTTTCTTGAAAGGAACAGCAGCAGTACATAGTGCAGAGGGCAGATGCCTACATTTGCCAACATGCAGGATTGAACATTTTGCTTAGATATTGTGGGTAAAGCCTGGTAGTCATTTGCACTTAGAGGAAAGGTGCTCTCCATTAACACGGGTGTTCACTGTGACCTATATGTGTTGACACACACTAATCTGCCACTCCACCCACGTGATGCTCCCTCACATGTCACATCCTCAGTCAACACTGTTGWGCATCTCACACTCACATGTCCATACAGGGCACCCTTTCACCTTAATCACTTTCCGACTCTTTCTGAGAATTCAGCTATTGCATTCTCTCAATCACTGCAGTCCAGTCCTTATACAGAAGCCATTAGCCTATGGAAATATTCTCTTTTTTTTTTAGCATCAGGCAAAGCCATATGCTCATCCAGAGGCAATTACTCTTCTAATACAAGTTTTATAATAACCTTAAACAGTAGAGAATGGCATAATTGTTTGCTTTAATAAATAATCCGGAGTACTTCAGCTGTACTATAAAATGRCTTCACAGAATCCTGTTTCAGCATCTACATTTTAAGTCTCTTTGCAGTGACCCCCACTCTTCTAGCCAATTTTTTTCTTGGAATTTTGCTGTGACATCCAAATGGGGATGCTTTGAATCAGAGATGTGAGGAATTAAGAATTCTTTTTTCTTTCTTTCTAACTGATTTTTCATCATGTGCTGAAGCCAAGTATCTATCAGGCTAAAATCAATAGCAGCTCCCAGAACTAAAAGAAAATGCCCCAGACTTAATACACTTCATGCACAGGAACTGCAGTTGTATATCTAAAAGGAAGCTAATAGAGTGACTCATTCCATAAGTTACCGATATTTGAAATAAGCCCATTGCTAAACTGGTTAGGAACAACGTAATTCTTAGCATTACTGTCAAAGCAGGACTCCTGCTTCTTTGGCTGTACAGATGTAACAGAGCACCATCTCTCTAGCCTCACTTCTTAATATTTGAACACCTGTGAGTGCTAAAATAGATATAACCAAGTAATCTCCTTCTTCCTTTCTTCATTCCTGTGGGAATGAATGTGAAAGGTGCTCGTATACGTGTGTCGGGCAGAAGTTAGGGTAAATAGACAWATTTTGCGTGTTGTTCAGACGGTCCTGCAAGTCTTTGCAGTGCTGGTCTGTGCCTCCTGGCAGGGCACCTTGCTGGGGGCTCCCGGCCTTCGTGTGCAGGCAGCCCTGCTGCTGAGGACGAGGCAGACAACGCTCCCCATGAGCTCTGGGACCTTGGTGCTCTGGGGCRCTCCGCTGTTCTCCACAGGAGCCCCCTGTTCTCATCGGGCCAGGCAGGCTGCTCATTAGCCTCTTTCCATCCATGTCCAGCTGGGACCACCCTAACAGCGGGGCAGACTTTGAGAAGCAAACGCTGAGGAATGAATTTCACTGKGCAAGCTTCTCTGATCTGTGGTCTTTCACCTTGTGTTATACCCACAGGAAATGAACCGTCCCCAGGCACCCGGGTGCTGCAGGGCTTTCAGTGTGCCCAACAGCAGCACTCTTAAGGGTCCAAGACCGCTGCCGCTTTGCAGAGGGCTGGGGAAGGTGCTCAGTYGTGCTTGCAGCGAGGACACTTTGCAGCAATTTGTTGGTGATCAGGAAGAGCAAAAGTCCTGGTTACATCTGTCGGACTGTGAAATGGCTTTTGTGCAGGGCAAATCCGCCGATCCCACGGCCCGCAGCAAGCAAGAACCCTCGCTCACCCCTGGCATCCAGTGTACATGGCAAAGCAAAGGCAACTTCTGCCTATCCATCACCATAGACAGTCCTGGTGACAAACCACACCAAGAGGATGGGAGACAAGGGCAGGCACCTGCTTAGAGCAGCGAAACCATCCCTTGTGCAGAGGAAAGAGAAAGGGACAYGATCCTTCRCYATGTTCCCCATCAGGACAACATGGCTGTGAAAGCACAAGAGAGGAAGATGTRGCAGTGCAGGGTTTGCTGCACACCRGTAACCTGAACCCGTGCSAGAGTGGGGTCCTCTGGTCTCTGTGCATGGTCCTTGTCCCCRACCCAAGCTACGTGACAGATTMATAGAGTGTGTGTCCCCAGCAACAKCTCTGCTTGGCAAAAATGCATGCCCTTAAATATCTCAGTTACTAGTTTCTTGGAAATAATACAGACASAGAGGCAGACATGACATATTTAACATCAAAATAATTTTGTACAAATGGACCTATAATTAGGGCTGCCTGACGCTCTCTATTATAGTGCTCATGCTGCAGCTGCCTCTAYCTTTGCTCTGTGTTGACAGCTTGAGTTGATATTTTCCATGCCAGGTGTCTGCTTAGGGCTGAATTTCTGGACTGTGTGTGAGAGGTACCTGGAAGTTGCATTTCTATGGGCAACTGATATTACCTGTATTGGAAAAAAACAGTAAGAAAAGAAAATAATCTTCCTATKAAACTTTCAATTCAAATGTTTATAACCTCCTCCTGATGACAACACTGCAGAAAAAACTACCAAGAAAAAATAAGGATTTATCTAGGAGTAGATGATGCTAGTGAATGCCTGAACTCTGCAGTGAAGGTATCTAAATGTTGCACATCGARTTACAAGGATGGAAAAGAAATTCTGAATTCGGTAGGCCTTGCCYCTCACCAAGAAGGAGGTCTTGCAAGAGGCCAACACTGAGGTTTTGTGAAGAAAGCATATATGTGCATGTGCTCTGATGGAGTC